>CM053773.1:10290190-10336481 GCA_028658325.1 Potorous gilbertii | reverse complement strand
ATTATCTTTCCATGTAGAAATGTAAACAGTTCAACTTTAGTAAGTCCCTTATGATTTTCCTTTCCTGTTTACCTTTTCATGCTTCTTTTGATTCTTGTGTTTGAAAGTCAAATTTTCTTTTCAGCTCAGGTTTTTTCATCAAGAATGCTTGAAAGTCCTCTATTTCATTGAAAGACAATTTTTTCCCCCAGAAGTATTATACTCAGTTTTGCTGGGTAGGTGATTCCTGGTTTTAATCATAGTTCCTTTGACTTCTGGAATATCATATTCCATGCCAAGCTTGCACTGAGGGCTGAGTTTCAAATCAGCTGCTCAATTCCTCCAGGGGCTTTATCATCCAACTATGGATGTGGGCTGCTGTGGTTGGTGCTGCCATCTGATGTGACCTCTGCCACTGCCTGAGACTGGAGCTATGGGGATATCCTGCTCCCTTCTCAGCCAGCTGAAAAAACCCTCTCACTGATCTTTGGCACCTGTGGGTTGAGGGATATGTGAACCCACTGCTATTTCTGCTGTGGATTCTGCCCCCAAGGCCTGCTGGTGTCCTCTTCCCAGTGCTGTGTGCGTGGCCAAGGCAGGGCTGGACTCCATATCCCCAGTGCAACACACCTTTCCCATTGACCTTTCAGGTCACCGTTGGCCAGAAATCTCCTTCACTCTGTTGCTTTGTGGCTTCTGCTGCTCTAGAATTTGTTGAGAGTCTTTCTTTACAGGTATTTTATGGGCTGTGGGGGAAGAACTAGTCTATGTGCATCTTTATACTCTGTCATCTTGGCTCTGCCCCCATCTTTAAATATTTAAAATCTACATTCGTATCACCAAGGTCTCTTCTCCAGGCTAAACATCCTTAAGTTCATCCGACTGATTGACACATGACATGATTTTGATTCCCCTCAACTTCCTTGTTGCCCTTTTCTGACCACATTGTAGCTAGTTAATTCTGTTCTAAAATGGGATACCCCAAGCTACATGCATTACTCAAAATATGGGTCAGAGTACAATGGGACTATAATCATTGCTTTGGATGCCATTTAAAAATTGACCCATTTTAGTATTTACACTCATAAATCTTGCATCCTTTTTATGTCTCGGACTTAGTACAGTGCCTGGCACATAATTGGCACTTAAATGTTTTTCAACTGACATTCTTTATCAGCTTAAAAAAAATGTCATATACTTTGTAAGCAATTTCAAGTTAATAACTAAATCTACAGACCTTACAAAGCTTTAGAAGTAGAATAAAGAAGCAGTAAGGCAAGATGGCTAGAGCCCAGATGTTTTGTATAGGGAGAACCAACAAATTCCAAGTCTAAATCTCTAAAGAGTAAGGCATTCTGGCATAGTAGGATGAGCACAGGTATTAGAGCTAGATAACCTGAGCTCTTAGTCTTGGCCCTTACTAGATTGTGACACTGGGCAAATCATCAATTTCCTCATCTTAAAATAGGAAAGATTACCTAACTACCGCAGAGGATATTGGTGAGGAATATACATTGATTGAAAACTGTATATAATTATTATTCTAATTGTAAAGTTCTATGAATCATATTCCTGGAAGGTAGTTTACCATAACTCTGTAAAGGATTCTGATATGATAGGGTGAGTCCCTAGAGAATGCATTGTTTATTCTCAGTGACTCCAGGGCCAGTGGAGATAGGTCTGCCTCTGGGGAATTGATGGATTACAAGCCAGTTCTATGATGTGTCCTTATGATAGAGGAAAAGACTCCATCCCTCGTAATCTGCAAAGGCCTTTTCTCCTCAGAACACACCATATCTTTTGGATGTGAATATTTTGTCCTACAGAATAAAAATTTCACTCTTTTTAACACTGAACCTCCTAAATATTAATCCTTAATCAGTTGTTCTTGAATATTAGATTAAGTCTAGAAGCTTATATGGGTCCTAAATGATTTTCTATTACTAGTATTTGGTCTGGAACATTTTACAGAACAGACTTGTAGCTTAGGGTTTTTTGTCACCCAGATTGCCACTCAGCCTGCTCATACAGCATATTTTGATCTTAATATATGTTTTGGATGGCATTATCAAATGAATCATAAATACTAGTGTGACATGATCCCAGGTCTATCCCCACCTTAAAGTAAAAGCAAAGGCTTTTTTTCTCATCAAAACCAAAAAAAAAATAACATATAATTGCCCTTTAAAACTTCTGTGGGAAGACTAATTTAACAGTGGCATGTCACTTAAATACATGTCATTAAAGGCATGTGATGTTAAAAATATTCTATATACTCTTCTCAAAGGAAGCCAAGAAGTCTGCCACCCTTCTCAGTAAAATCAAAGTTTATGCAGCTGCATCAGCCTTCTCATATGTAAATTTGGCTTCCTGTCATGCAAACTAACCGAACACATTGCAAAGACTTTAATTTAACTTTTAGAAAGTATAACTAGGTCATAATTTTTTAAAGCCTTTATGGAAATGTTAACAAGATAGAAATGTTTTAAGGGATGATAGTGGCCCTGAATGTTTGGCCGAATTAATTTGAAATCAGATAGAATGAAGGAAAAGTGATATATGAGAGGGAAAAATAGAAAATGTCATGTAGCTGTTGAAAGACTTTTAGGGTTATGTAGTTTATACTACATTCCCTGACCAGTGATATCAATGGCTTTGTTAAATTAATAGTCTTGAGAAAATGGTATATACTTATGCTTAAACTTTATGTTTCTTTAGTTCTTGCTACAGTTTTACTTTTAGAGTAACTCATCTGTTTTGAGGATATTATATTATCTTCATATCTTTTATAAAAATTATTAAAAATGGTTGGATTTCTGATCAGTTCTGCACACTTACTAGCAAGACTAGATTATAGAACTGGGTTCTATACGTCAATGCACTTTTTCACTTGATAAGATTTCAGAGAACTGCATATGGTCTAAAAAGAAAAATTCAAATTAAATATGGTGTTCCAAGGCAGTTCAACCTTATTTCACTGACAGATTTCATAGTTAGTTTTGGCTGTCAGAAATGTATCTTGCTTTATGGAACTGATTGCCTTCTGTAATGCTGTTTTCTGCCTTGGATTCTACCCCCATTCCCCAATCCCCAATTTTCTGAGCCCAATAGAGAACAAATTCTATGAGGTTCTAACAAGCTGTATGTTTTTAAGTACAGCCCAAGAGTAATACCTTTTAGATAATCTATAAATGATAATTTAGCTGTTGGTAATAAATATGAGATCTTTGTTCAAAAACCTACAATTATACATGCTATTGGAGGAGATGAGTTATATCAACATTTTCATTCTCACTAAAAATGAACCCAGAATATAACCAAAATGAAGTGAGCTGGTCAAGCACTGAGAGTACAAGATAACAGATGGATAGCCATAGAATTTAAAAAGCCCAGAAGAAAGCACCTTGGATAGGATGGATGTGTAGAAGTATGTAGTCACAAATTAACTACAATGAGAAAATGTAGATAAATTGCAATCTGTACAACAGGAGAATGTACTTTCTCCATATCTACCTTCTCCCACCTCTCCCCCACCAAAAAAAAAAAAATCACAGATCCATTGATATATTCAAATATATAATGTTTTAGTGGAAACAATAAGGTTATGAAGGGACATGCATATATGTAAATCTTACCATCTTACTTCGCTTTCCCTTAAATAAAAATTGAAGGAGTTGGATTAAATGTCTAAGAATTTTCCAGTTCCCCAAAATGTTGCTTCTACAGGTGAAGCATAGGATACATTCTATCACTCTGTAATAAGAACATGCTAATCAATCAATTAATTTAAGTTAATTACTTGCCATGGGTCAGGCACTATGATAAGCATAGCATATCCATTCCTCACCCTTTCCCTAGTCTTTAGGAGAAGAAGAATGAAGCGTTTTGAAATGTGGAAAAGGGAAGAAGGAGCTTTCTTTCTTTCTTTCTTTCTTTTTTTTTTTTTGTAAAAGGATTAAGATGATGGTGTAGGAGACATGAAGAAAATGAGAAGACATGGAATAGCTCCTTTGGGGGAGAGTGTTAGAATCAATTAAGGGGGAAGGAAATGAATTGCCTTTATGCAGTTCATGCCCAATTGAAATTAGTTAACATAAATTCATAGTGGAATGACTTTCATGGTTTTTTGCTCTGTTCAGAAACGTGTGAATTGAAAAGGTGGATGGTGGTAAACCAAGGTTGGAGTTTGAAAAGAAATAAGCAAGAATTCACCAAGGGCAAAATTTGAGAATAGTGGATCACATATGATTTAATTGATTAGCCAAAGAATATAGATTGGAACAACATGGAGGTGAAGACAGACGGGTAATGACAGTGTGGAGGGATGGAGGGACTGAAGGTCACAACAATGATGAATGTTTTTAGGGGCAGTAAGGCAAAGAGAGAGATGGATATGTATTAAGTTATGGTCAGAAGAATTTCAGAATTCTTGATCACAGAAATGGGAGAAAAATTGTTGTTGAAAAGATCAAGATTGTGACCATCCTGCAGAATGGCTAAGTTGACTATGAGAGTTAAGCATATTGAGGAACTGAAGAATAGTGTGATAGTAGTACATCAATATATATGTTGTAGTTCCCCATTATAAGGGTAAAAATCATAGGGGAGAGGAAGACAGTGAGGTCATCACTGAATTCTTTGATAAAGGAGGGAGAAAGAACAGGGGACTACAAGATAACTTCCATCATGATTTGGAATGCGTAGTATACTTGGACAGAGTTAATCTCAAATGAAGAAAATTAGAGTGATGTTGGCAGATGAAGCATCTGCAATGGGGAGAAAGGAGCATTTTAACTCCCTCTCCAGGACCAGTATTTTGGGTGTTATGACATAGGATGTTGGTTACTGGTTGTCATCCTTCGTTCTCAAAGAGAATCAAAATGACATCACTATGCTAGAGTCAAGTGTCAGTGTGTCCAGTTGTGGCTTATTACATCAATATAAGCTTGGAATGTTCTATCATAGGTTGAGCACAAATAGTTCATGTGAACATTTGGGGTGGATTCTCTAAATTTGCATATCTTATGTTTCTTTTGAGCTATTTCAATTCTTCTTTGCTCATAGAGCACAGCTCTTTCTCTGATGTGTGCATGCCATACCGAGCTGTCCTGACCAAAGTCTCCCATGTTACACCGTCAATCCCAAAGTCCTTAACAAATATCCTGAGAGTGTCCTTGTGTCACTTATTCTCGCCACCATGTGAATGCTTGCCCTGTGTGAGTACTTCATTTTGGCAAACATATGTTTTGCATTTGAACAATGTGGCCAGCCCATTGGAGTTGTGTGTTCTGAAGTAGAGTTCAAATGCTTGGCAATTTAGTTCAAGAAAGGACCTTCAAGAAAGGTATCTTTTCCTGCCAGGTGATCTTCAGAATCTTCCTAAGACAATTCAAATGGAAGTAATTCAGTTTCCTGGTGTGGTGCTGGTAGACTGTCCAGATTTTTTAGGCGTACAGCAGTAAGTTCAGCCCAATGGCTCTGTAGACCTTCAGTTTGGTAGTCAATATCTCTTCTCTCCCACACTTTCTTTCAGAGCCTCTCAAACACTGAGCTAGCTCTGGCAATACAAGAGTCAACTTCATTATCCCTGGAAAGTACACTACAAGGTAAGTGAACTTATCCACAGCATTCAAAACTTCTCGATTTGTTGTAACCGATGGTTCCACATATGGATGATGTGGTGGTGGCTGATGGAGCACCTGCGTTTTCTTGGTGTTAATTATTAGGCCAAAATTAGCACAAGTAGGAGAAAATTGATCCATATTTTGTTGAATCTCAATTTCAGAGGCTGCACTGAGTGCACAATCATCTGCAAACAGAAAATCATGCACCAACACTCCAACACTTTGGTCTTGGCTTGTAGCCTTTTCAGGATGAAGAATTTACCTCCAGTTGGGTAGCTGACCTTGATGCTGTGTTCAAGATGCTACCAATGCTAAAAAGGATCACCATAGATATAGTATTTGGCTCTATATCTGTGAGTTGGGAAGCACTACAGTCTTCAAAAGATTCAAGTTGAGGATTACCCAAAGGGCAGTGGAAAAGCATAAGGTAAGTGTCATCACACAATGCAAATAAAGAATTATGAAGAAATGGTATAATAAAGAGGAGTCAAACTCCTCAGTGGCCTTGAGAACCAGATTAAAATGTAATTGGGAAATGACTAACAATATAAAAATGCAATAAAATAAACTTAATTTGTAGTTTTCTAAAACAATATGGAGGCAGCTAAGTGGCTCAGTGAATAGAGTTCCAGGCCTAGAATCAGTAAAATCTGAATTTAAATCTGGCTGTGTGACTCTGGGCAAGTCACTTTACTCTGTTTCCCTCCATTTTTCTCATCTTTAAATAGGAACAGAGAAGGAAATGGCACACCATTCCAGTATCTTTGCCAAGAAAAACCCAAATAAGGTCATAAAGAGTCAGGCACAATTGAAATGACTAAACAGCAAAAATAAAAATCAATATGAGGCTCACAGGGATTCATTTCTGTTTGAATTTGACACCAATGTATTAAGGATGCCATCAAATATACGTAAAATTGAAAAGGAAGATATAATGGTCACATGTTAAGAGCAAAGGTAACTGATGGACAGTCACTATTTTTCCACTGAGTATCCCGAAGAGTTCAAGGAGGCCCCTAGTCTGTTGGAGGTCCTCTTGTGATGAATTTCTGGGAGGCATATAGTCCAAGTTCTCCCTGGATGCGTGGGGATAATGAGTTATCATCAGCATTACTAAAGTGGAAGATTGCTTTTTTTCTTTTAAGGCTTTTTATGATGTTCAATGTCTACTCTCCCTGAATTTTAGTTAGATTTGTCATGTCGGTACATGGGCAACATGGGGCAAGAGAAGCTTAAAGATAAGGAGTTTAACTAAGTTGGAGGAATCTGTTAATCTAATATGATTGTGGGAGCTCAAAAGGAATATAAGGTGTGCATGTTTAGAGACATCTCCATTCCAAATGGTCAGGCAGACTATTATGCTCAACATATGGTAGAACCTTGTGAGCTCATATTGGTCTGATCAGTCTGCACTCTGTATATTACCCCGATATAGTGATGTCATTTTGGTCTTCTTTGATTATGAAGCACAACAACTAATAGATCTGTGAAGGCATAGTGTTAAGGTCAACAGATCAGTTAATATTTAGAGGAGAAAACAAGGCTAAAGGTCCAAATGAGTAAGTAAAATTTTCTGAGAAAAGATGCATTATGTTTTTCTCACCACTAGGAAACATCTTTGTGGATGATATACAATTAGGTAAAGGGTACCTTAGCTGTCGGAAAAATACTATGTTTTCCAAAGTGATTTATTTATTTATGTGG
This sequence comes from Potorous gilbertii, assembly GCA_028658325.1. Taxonomy (NCBI): domain Eukaryota; kingdom Metazoa; phylum Chordata; class Mammalia; order Diprotodontia; family Potoroidae; genus Potorous; species Potorous gilbertii. The sequence goes on along the minus strand of CM053773.1, from coordinate 10,329,174 downwards.
TAGTTTGATAGATTATATGCCCATATTATATTACCATGAGTTATTTTTTGGTAATAAAGTGTCAGGTTTCAAAATTTCTTTGAACCTACCGTAACTGATTCAGAAAGAATATTTCATAATAATATTCCCAATTCAAAGTTTTCTACAAGCATAGCCTTCATTTTTCATAGTCTTTTCCAAGGGCTAATATAGCAATATTACCCCATGTAGTGTATTCTAATGTTTTGTGGGGGAAAAATGATTTCTAGTTCCTCCCTTAAGTGTATTTTTATCCATCTCCCTCTTGGGTTTTGACTTTCAACTTAGATCATAAATTCATCTATCAGGGGCAGGTATAACTCTTAAGTACAGTTCCTAATATATTGTTGATTCTCAGTACATGTTAAATAATGGCTATAATAATCAGGGAAAAAAACTTAGTCCCATGGAAACATTATTACATTTCACTATGCTTCAGATTACATGTCATCCTAGTGGTATTACATGATAGCTGGATGATTTATGTGTTTTCAAATTTTTAAAGTATTCTACTATCTGACTTTATAGCTCTTTTGCCAGCTCCTCAGTACTTCCCAACTGTACAGATTTAATTTCTTCATTTTTTCTCCTTAAAGACCAATATAGAATTGTTGTTCAACATCTCAGTCATTTTCAAGTAATCATAAATTTTGTGCCCCTTCTTGTTTATTAGGTCTATTTTCTCTCAATTATCTTTTCCCCAAATACTGTTCTTACAAAACTCCATGTTTTTTCTTTTTATCCCTTTGGCAAATGCTTTATTCTGTACTATTTCCCTTTAGGGTTAAATTAATGTTGTGTATTCTCACTTGATACTATTTCCTCTGATTCTCTGTCTGGGGTTCTGTAAATTCACACTTTAAAATCTGGCTTTTTCTGCATCTTTATCACATGTTTAAATGTTTTCTTTGTTTCTATTATTATATAAGTTGCGCATGATGCACTCTGCTATAATTGTAAATTCTTGTCATTCATTTTCTAAACTCTTTGGTGTATTTCCTCTCAATGGATTATTCAATTCCCTGAAATTTTTGTTCTTGATGTCTAAAATTACAGTGTGTTACATTATGCTGTTAGAGGGTCATTCTCCCCTTACATCACCTTGAAAAGTTTGTATGCAATATATCATTATGGAAGAAGAGACTTGTTCCCAGAGGTGGCTGGCTGTGGAAGTGGGTCTAACTTCAGGGCAGAGGACAGAACAGAGAATCCAGCTTCAGGTGTACTTCTTTATCTCTAGGTGATAGGGTTTAGCTATGGGTTGAAATACCCATGTTTACAAGTTTCAGAACAACTGGTGACTATGGTACAAAAATTGATTCCCTCTTCTTTTCCATATTGAGGATTGCATACTTCTAGCTCGCCCTGCTCTCAAAAGGGAAATTAGAACCCTCTCCTTTTCCAGTGTTTTAAATACTTTTTGCTCTCCTGAACTTGAAATCAGCAATTATGAACACTTCTCTAGACATAGAATAGAAAAAAGGAGATTGTATATGAAACAATGAATCTATTCCATATAGCTCACAGTTATCAAGAATTTTTCTCTCATTTCCCCACTGTAAAAAAAATTATAATAAAGGGAAAAAAATAGGGGCAAAATCCTTGTAACAAATAAGTATAGCCAAAACATATTCCCACATTGGCCATGTCCCAAACTCTATGCTTCATTCTGTATTTTAGTCTATTATCTCTCTGTCAAGAGGTAGGTAGCACTCTTTTTCATTGATCTTCTAGTGTTCTGGAAACATGATTGATTACTGTGTTGATCAGAGTTCTTAAGTCTTTGAAAATTGTTTGTTTTTACAATGTTAGTGTTATATTATAAATTATTCTATTTCTATTGACTTCACTCTTTATCACTTCATGCAAGTCATCCCACATTTCTCTAAAAGTTTCTATTCATAGAGCCAATAATATCCAATTATGTTCATATATCAAAATTTGTTCAAAAATTTCTCCGATAAGGGGGTTATGCCCCCACCTCCTTACTTTCCAGTCCTTTGCCACTGCAAAAAGCTTCTGAAAATATTTTTGTATGTATTGAAACTTTTACTCTTTTTTGGTTCTTTTTGAAGTATAGACCTTTTAGTGGTATTAGTAGGTCAGACAGTATGTCCAATGGAAAGCATGTTTTATCCTTGGTCTTCATGATTGGAGTTCTCAAATCTTTCAAAGTTATTTTTCTTTGCAATGTTGTACACATTGTATCATTTTTATCCTAATTTTGCTCACTTCACTCTGTGTCAGGTTTCCCTGAATCTCTTTGAAGTCATTCCTTTAATTATTTCTTACAGTTCAATAATATTCTATTATATCAATATATCATGATTTGTTCAGCCCTTTCTCATTTGGTGGCATTTCCTTACTTTCCAATCCTCTGCTATGACATAAAGTAATAGTATCAATATTTGTTCCTTTTTCCTTGATCTCCTATGGGCATATGGCTTGTAGTGGCATTCTGAACTCTTATGTTTATTAAACATTTATATATTTTTAGAGATTTTGGTGCCATAATCTTATAATAGTGCTTCTTTTTTATTCTCTAGCTCATCAAAAATATAATACTGTCTTAAAAAATACAACAAATTTTTAATCTGCTTTATTATGCTTCAGTCATTTCCCATATCTACTGCTGATATACAATTCTATAGTTTTTTTTTTAAATACACTTATTTTAATGCTTTTAGACATACTTCTAACTTCCATTCTCAAGTTTCTGAGTCATTTTGGTTTTCCTCAATTGGAAATCTTTTCTTGTTTTTCCGGGCTTCTCTTGCTATTATTGAGCACTTTAAAGAACTCTTTCTGACATAAACCTTTACCTTAACACTTCATTATGGAGGGAAGCCTCTTAAGTCCTATAGAAAGAGATAAAAGAATTTTAGAGGACTATGATTCTCACTTTGGTAGTGTCTGACCTACTGCGTTAGCTTCTTGTATTTTCAGGTCCTCCCGGCTTCTCATGTAGCTGAAATTCCTATCTTTTTTTACTTCTTGAGATTGGTTTGGATCTTCCAGTTATATCATCTCACTTTTGACCATAAAGCAATGATTGACTGTTTAGTGATATAATTAATTCTGTTCTTAAAAGTCACCCCCCTTCCTAGCCACGTCAGGTCCAAAGCTGCGTTATAAGGCAGCATTCGCCAAAACTACAGGCTGCTGGCTAAGAAAGACTGGCGGGTCGGTGGAATAATTCAAGTACACAAGACATCGTAGTCAGTGGACATAGTAATCTATTGTTGGATAAATCCAAAGACTCTAACTTCTGGGATAAGAGCTCACTATTTAAAAAAACTGCTGGGAAAACTGGAAGATAGTATGGTATAATCTATTAGGCATAGACTTATGCTGTATACTAAGACAAGGTCAAATTGGGAACAGGATTAGGCATAAGAGTTGCTACATAACCTGATTAAGAAAGTAAGGAATAGTCTATCTGTCAGATTAGAGAACAGTATGAAATGTAAAATGGATAATTTTGATTACATTAAATTTAATAAGATTTTGTGTAAACAAAATCAGTGCAACCAAGATCAGAAAGGAATCAAGAACAATTTTTACAACCAGTATCTCTGATAAAGGCCTTATTTCTAAAATATATAGAGAATTGATTCAAGTTTATAAGAAAACAAGTCATTCCCTAATTGATAAATGATGAAAGGATATGAACAGGCAGTTTTCAGAGGAAGAAATTAAAACTATCTATAGTCAAACAAAAGTGATCTAAATCACTATTGATTAGAGAAATGCAAATTAAAACAACTACCTGACACTTCTCAGATTGCCTAATATGACAAAACAGGAAAATGATAAATGTTGGACATGTGGGAAAATCGGAACCCTGCTGCATTGTTTGTAGAATTGTGAACTCATCCAACGATCTGGAGAGCAATTTGGAACTATGCCTAAAGGGCTATTAAAAATGTGCATATCCTTTGATTCAGCCACTTTTAGGTTTGTATACCAAAAGAATAATATAAAAGGGGAAAGGACCCACATGTACAAAAATATGTATAGCAGCTCTTTTTGTGGTGACAAAGAATTAGAGATTGAGGGAATGCCCATCAATTGGGGAATGGCTGAATAAGTTGTAATATGGTTGTTGTCCTTTGTCTTCAAAGAGGACCAAAATGACATTGTAAAGTGAAATTTCAGCATGTCCACTATGGTTGATCAGATCAAAATGAGCTTGGAATGCTCTACCATAGACTGGGCACAGATAGTCCGTGTGAATATTTGGGGTGGATAGCCCAAATTTATGCATCCTGCATTTACTTTGTGTCGTCTCAATTCTACTTTGCTCAAAGAGTACAGTACCTTTTCTTATGTGGGCATGCCATGCTGAGCAGTCCTGTGCCAGTGTCTCCCATGTTGCACAGTCAAATCCAAAGTTCTTGATAGAGACTTTGAGAGTGCCCTTATTCTGTTTCTTCTGGCTATCATGTGATTGCTGCCCCATGTGAGTTCTCCATAAAATTGTCTTTTTGCCTAGTGTATATTTTGCATCCAAACACCGTGGCCAACCCATCGGAGTTGCATTCTCACTCTAAGGGGAGATAAGAAGGAGTAATGTAGCTCCTCTTCAATATTTAACAATCACCCCCAGGCTAACTAGCTAAATCTCCATGGAGAGAATGTTGCATAGATTTCTGTGACAAAAAAGGGAAGTAGAATTCCATGAGTAAACATTGATTTGGCAAGGATTCCAGGCAAATACATCCATCCATAAAAATTGATATGTATCCATAGCATTCTTAACAATCCAACATTATTTAAAGAAAAATAGAGTAAATACTCTGGCTACCAATAATTGCCAATATGTATTGGCTGCCCAATAACTTAAAGAAGGTAAAAATACCTTCATTATTCACTTCATTATGGGAGAGATCATACTGTCATTGGGGTTTGTAAATGAGCAGACAAGATCAGTCATCTACCTTTAGTCATCATTGTGAAATTTATGAAAGCAAAAATGAAAAGCAGAAGGTGGTGGATGTTAAATAACAGGGGCATTAAAAATATAGGTGTAGGTGAGAGGACCAGGTACAAATGTTGTCACTGGTGTGATTGATCAGATGTAGCCTGAACCTTCTGAATCATAGTCCATAATTTCTTAAAGTTGACCAAGAGTATACAATGATGACAGCCTTTCACTTTTTTTAAAAGGACGTTTATTCTGACAGGATAGGGATGATTATAACTTGAAATATCATCTGTAAAATTAGAGGGTTGGACTAGATGACCTCTAAAGTCCCTATTAGCTCAAAATATGATATATCATCCTACGTGCTTACAAATCTAGCAATGGAGGCTAAAGCATAGACAGTTACAAATGTAAAACCACTTGGGCGAAAAACTGGTAGTTGGTGTTGGAAAAAGTAATAGGATTGAGAAACAATAGCATTTTTCAATATGCTACTGTAACTATTATGTCTTTTTACTTGTATTGATAATAGGAAGATGATTTTATTGCTCCTAAAATATATTTTTTTCATAAGTTACAAAAAATGACATTGTTAAACTGAAATTGAGCGAGTGTTCTTGTCAACTTGATCCTTGGCAAAATGTCTGGATTATAGTTTGAATCCTGTTGTTAGAAATAAGAGTCCCTTTCCCTGTTTAGGAAAATCAGAGTTTTCAAAAGCTTATAACCGTGAATTGCAACATTCCCACTTTTTTTGTTGGGACGGGGTTGAAAGGGCCTGGATCTGTGGTTTCATTGGTGTAGGAAATCTCCCCTGTTGAAAAGAGCCATAGTAATTATGATGGCCATAACCTACAAGAAGTGTGATGTCAGCCTATAACATCCTGTAGAACTCTGGGTAAAGACTGTCCATTCTGTGATTTAGTTCTAGCTATTTTTCTTAGCCATCTCATCTACTTTTAGGTTGTTTCCCCTTGCCTTTGGTCATTATATGATCTGGGAATATAAACTATTGTATTTATAGTCTTGGCTAAGGAAGTGAACAGGGCATTCCCCTCACTGGAGAGCAAAGGTTACATGACCACTTGTTGGATATGTTGTAAATTGGGTTATTATTCACTGGACTGGATGATCTCTTAAGTCTATTTATGATAAGTCTATATATGATATTATTCGGTTATCCTTCAATAGATACTGTGTGGATGGGGAATTATGTGATTAGGGGTATTTTTTATTTATTAACCAAATAATTTCGTGTATTGGACAGTTAATCTGTAGATGTTGCTTGTCTTTTATAAAAAGATACAGAGATTAAAAATTCTTTTTTCCTCCTGTGTTGTATAAAAGGAATTCAATATTCCTACCCAAAATTTGTGACTAGATAAAAATTGAATTTTAACAAGATTTATTATAAATACTGAATTTTGGTTCTGAAGGCCAAATTCAACATTGGCATTGTTAGGATTTTGGATCTGCTCAAATGTACCATGTACTTTCATTGTTTAATGTGTGATGGTTATTTTTAATTTTTCAGTGACTATTACATTCTATGCTTCACTGCTATACAAAACCATTAATAAAATGTTGACATTTAAAAGGTGGACCTTTTTTTCCAAGGGAAGTCTTGGATCATTAAAAAAAGTTTCACACCTTTATGTAGACAGTACGGATCATTATCCTTTCCTATTTAATTATGGGACCAACTGATTATTTAAATAAACTGTATGTGTTATATATATATACTGATAGATAATCTCTATAGGCTGTCCATCCAAATACATTAGAATTTATGCAACATGAATTGCTTATTCATTTGGAGCTTCCTATATGGTTGGTCAGGCCAAACTCTTGAGTTTACGGATCTCGTTCATGAGGTTCTTCAGTGTTTCAAGGCTTGACTTGATTCAATCCAGATTAATGGATTCTGGGCTGCTTATCCTCTATCACAGTGATGGAAACTTTTGGTGAATGCACATCTTCTTTGCCCAATGTTTTTGATCAGATGGCCATTGTAAAGTATTTATCTCGAATTATTTTAATGATTGGATAGGAGATACTTTTTTGAAAAAAAAAGTCTTCAAAACTTCTGGTAGCTATTGTTTACTGGTCTCTAGAAACTCCCCCCTTGCCTTATATTATTTACATCATTCATTGAATTGAAAAATGGGAAATCTAAAGTACATCACTGATATTATTTATATGTCTTCTTATTCTTTTCTAGTACCCTCAGTCATGTATAAATGGCTTCCATGATGATTTTGTAGAGGCAGGAAAATAGGCAGATTAGTCGGTAGTTTTTGATGTTTATTAAGCTAACTTAAAAAAAAAAAACAGCTTAAAGTGAGTTATTCACACTCTTCCCCCTTCCCCCAGCTGGAGCTGATGCATTTGGTATTTTTCATCAAATGATTTGCATATTGATCATGCAGCATCCTCACTATTGTGTGTTCTCTAGCATGGATCTCTTTATTTATTACCCAATATTACTTCTTTTCTGTTCTCTTTGTAACTACCTCTACCTTCTCTACTTTCTAACTTCACATCTGAGACTGTGATGCTAGGGTCCAAGTGTGATGGATTTCTGTCCTTGATGGTGAAAATATTTTATTGTAACCATCTTTATAGATAATTTCTATGTTCTTTTATTTATTGTCTTCCTTTTGTTTCCCTCCCTCCTACTCCCCTTTAAATGCACTTAGGGAGGTTTTGTTTAGTTGGAGCTAAGTATTTAAAACTTTGTTTAAATGATACGGAATAGATTGTGGCTACATATTTTTATTTTATCAATTACATCTTATGGTGCACAAAACATAGAACCTTAGAACTGTAAACACAGAAATCACCTACTCCAACCTTATTTTACAGATGAGAAGCATAAGTCACTCAGCTGAAAAACATTTTTAAAGTATTTAACAAATGAGCAGCTAGGTGGTATGGTGGATAGAGTGCTGGACTTGGAGTCAGGGAGACTCATTTTATTGGGTTCAAATCTGGCCTTAGATACTTGTTAAGCTGTGTGACCCTGGGCAAGTCACTTAACCCTGTTTGCCTCAACTTCCTCATCTGTAAATAGGGATGGAGATGGAAGTGGCAAATTACTCCAATATCTTTGCCAAGAAAACCAGCAATGGGGTCATGAAGAGTCAGACAAGAATGAAAAACAACTGAACAGTTACCAAATATGGCAGACATTGTATTGAGCTCTGGAGAAATGCAAAAACACAATTCCTGTATTCAAGATACTTATATTCTAATAAGGAAGACAACATATAAACCATTAGGTAGGTACAAGATGTAAAGAGTAGATGGAAATTACTTTGAGAAGAGAAGGAATTGGTGTCTGGGGGGAATCTAAAATAGTCTTCTGGGGTGGATGGGATTTGAGTTTAATGTATGAGGAAGTCAGGGAAATGAATAGATTGAGTCAAGGGGATAGAGCATTCCAAGAGAAGGACACATGGATTTCAAGGGTGTGGAGACAAGAGATAGAACAACATGTCTGAGGAACTGCAAACAGTCTAGTGAGCAGCAAGGTGACACAGTGGATAGAGTACTGGGTTTCAAGTCAGGAAGACTCATCTTCTTGAGTTCAAATCCTGTCTCAGACACTTATTAGCAGTGTGACTCTGGGTACCCTGTTTGCCTTAGTTTTTCATCTGTAAAATGAACTGGAGAAGGAAATGGCAAGCCGTTCAGCTATCTTTGTCAAGAAAACCCCAAATGGGGTCACAAAGAACTGTACATAACTGAAAAACAACATGACAAAAATCAATACGGTGTTTTGGGAGTGGAGAGTGTATGTAAATATAAAGACAGTAAAATGTAAAATATGAAGACAGTAAAATGTAACCAAGACTAGAAGAATACAAAAGGGACATGTTTTAAATCAGGTTTTATATTTGAGTCATTGGAACTTAAAGAGCAGGAGGGTGATGAGTCAGACCTCTCAATACTTTAGAAAAATCTCCTTGGCAGCCAGGTAGAGGATAGATTGCAATGGGTAGAAGCTTGTAGCAGAAAGACTTCTTAAAATGATCTTGCAATAGTTCTGGTAGAAGGTGATGATGACTTGTACTAAGGTTGTGGCTATGTGAGTAGAGAGAAGGAGAAACATATCAGAAATATCTGGAAGGTAGAAGCAATAACATGTCAGCATACTGGAAATGCAGAGCAAGAATGAAAATAATACCAAGATCGCAATGGGATGACTGGGAAGATGGTGGGGCTCAGCAGTAGTAGGGAAGCTGAGTTATCCCTGAGACTTGTCTAAGGTCAAAGAGTTAGCTGGAGCATTACAGTTGGAGCTTCAATCCATTATTTCCCAATTTTCTGTCTAGTGCTATCTAGGAAGGTGCAGTTCAACTTTTTCACCTGATACTCATCTTCAATTCATTGGATTGATGCAAGTTCTCTTTTCAGTTTGCCAATGCTTGCAACTTAAAACCAAAATAAACAAAGGCTATCTTTTGCTAGTTAATAATTATTTCATTTTAGTGAATAAAAGATACATATACTGTGCAAAATGAAGCATGTGTACCTTCCTTAAAATTATTTCTGCTCCCTCCTCAATTTAGATGTAATATGTCTAGTGGTCACTCTCAGGCTTAATTATTTGTATTAAACAACTCTATTTGTGCACTTAATGTAGTGCAGTTTTTGTTTAAAATCCATGAATCTCTTCATCGGTAGGGATGAACATGTCATAGCTTTACAAAATTAACCCGAACATCTATAAGGACCTTCTAAGAATTCTGATAAAACCTTTCCATATGATTAAATCAAACCATAGGATTATAAATTTTAGAAACAGAAGTACTATTTGGTCCACCATCTTCGTTCGAGGGTCAAAGAAACTAAGCCTCAAAGAAGTTGTGAATTATCTCGAATTATTTTGATGATTGGATATGAGACACTTTTTTGAAAAAAAATAAAAGTCTTCAAAACTTCTAGTAGCTATTGTCTTCTGGTGTCTAGAAGCTCCCCTCTTGCCTTATATTATCTACACCATTCATTAAATTGAAAAATGGGAAATCTAAAGTGCATCACTGATATTATTTATATAAGCCTTCTTACTGAAGGCTTACACTTGCACTTACACTGCAAGTGACTGGCAAGAGCATGATTAGAAACTAGTTCTGGATCTTCCTGCCCTTAGACTATTATTTTTTCCACTAAACCTTCTGCCAGTTTTGTTAAAGAGGGTAGTAGGGTGGGAGGAAAGTTATAGGAAAATCCTATTTTCCTCTTCATATCACTCTTCTAGGAAGGGAACTAAAATATTAGGTAAGGCTCACCCCTAAAGTAGTTTATGCCTTATTTGAAAAGCTGATTAGATTTATTGAAGAATACTTTTGAAGATGTTTTTAAAACATTTCTGGGTAAAGGATGATGATTCAACAGTGGATATTTTTTTTTTTGAAAAAGTTTTTATTTATTTTTTTGTGAAGCAAACTTTTTTGTTCTTTAACAACTGCTAGTCTATTTCAAAACAAGTACAAATAATTCCTATTGATTGACTCTGCAGTAAAGGTCTTGGTTACCATCTGCTGGATTTTTATTATAGGAAATAGGCAGAGAGAAAGAATGCCTTAGTCTGTAAAAATCCTCATTCAATGCCCTAATTTTATAGACAAGGAAATGGAAGTCATGAGAAATGAGATGATTCATTTGAAGCTCCTAGCTAATAGGTCATATTAATCATAAACACACAGATAACACTTCTAGGCTTTCAACACGTTTAGTTTGACCTTCATAACTTTATGAAGTGATTCTGCATATTTTATAAATGAGGAAATCGACTCTGAGAGAGGCGAAGTAACTTGCCCAAGGTCATTTAGCTATTAAATGCCTGAGTCAAGATTCAAATTCAGGTCCTCCTGACTCGAAGTTCATAATGCTCTACGCTGTACCACCTAGTTGCCTAGGTAATAGAGTTGGTATTTAAACTGAGATCTTCTAATGATAAAATTCAATTGCTAGATATTAAAGCTCGTTTTTATAAAAATAAGTTTTATTTCCCCTGTCCCACTTTTAACAAGGGGAAAAAAATCATGCTTTTAAATCATGAAACATTTTTGAAAGAACATTTACATGTAAGGGAAAATTTTGTAACAATTAGAATTGTACAAAAGTTTAATGCACTGCTTTGGTGAGTAATAGGTTCCCTCTTAATAGAAATCTTCAATCAAAGGCTGGATGACCACATCTCATGGATGCTGTTGAAGGGGTTTCTGAACATATATGAGTTAGGTTAGATGGGCTTAGAAGTCCTCTTAAAGTCTAAGGTTCTGTGATTTCTATGTCATATAAACAATAATTGTCAGGTTCTAAAATAATCATTGTATCATATTAGTCACTTTCAGGAAAATATAAAATCCATCCTTTGGTATGCAACAATACATATGCTTACTCTTTGATGTATAGTTTGTTCAATTGTTGTTACCCAGAGAGGCATTTCTTTCGTAATTGCCATATGCCAGCTTGGTTCATCCAGAATTTTTGTTCCCCTGATGATACTTAGCTGTGCTACGCAATCAAAATTGTGCTAATATGATACCATGATTTATTTTAGATCCTGACCTGCTTTTAAATGATGAAACATTTTTGAAAACATGTTTACATGTAAAGGAAAATTTCATAACAATTAGAGTTGTGCAAAAGTTTAATGGACTGTTTTGGGGAATAATGAATTCCCTCTTAGTAGAAGTCTTCAATCTAAAACACTTTGATGAGATAGTGGAGTGTCTACCCCAACCATGTGAAGACTTCCCCCAGTGAAATGTGTGGATAAGAACAATTTGTTCCAATGACCACGAAGGTGGCTGGAGCAGGTGCTGTGTTGTGCTTAGAGCTGTGCTAAAAAACACAAAACAGAACTGAATTTCATCATTCTAAACTGAGCCAAGAATCCAGGGTGAATGACAGGCTCATGACAATGCGATGACCACTTGCAGGAAAGCACTATGCCAACATCATCAGTGTGTATTCCTCCCAAAAGAGGATAAGCTTATAATTCTGGGTGACCTTAATGCAAGATTAATCAAAGACTACCAGAAATAGCAAGGAGTCTTTGGGTGGAATGGAATCAGAAACAGCAACAGCAAAAGTCACTACCAAAGGCTTGTGTGTCTCATAACCTCTTCATTACCAATACTGTCTTTCATTTACCTAAACACAGTAAAACTCTGTGGATGCAGCCTGTCAGCAAACATTGTCATTTAATAGACTATGTCATTATAAGGAGAAGAGATAGCCAGAATGTGAGAGTGACAAAGGTCACTGGACGTATATACAATCTATATAAGCTAAATATTTCCATTCAACAAAAGTGGCAGCTCCAAGGCAAGATGATTACCAGAAGACTTAATGTCCATGGAATAGAGCACTTGTCCAATTGGGAAGAGTTCATTGCTTGCTTCAAGGAAAAGCCAAACCAACACATGATTGACAACAGTGGAGAAGTAAAAGAGTGGGCAGCTTTCAGAGATTTGTGTGCAACACCACATTTGCTCATGTGGGTTGGAACACTTGCATGTATCAAGGTTGATTTGACAAAAATGGTGGGGAAATTCAGAAGCTACTAAAGAAAAGAACGAGAATTTCACATGGTTTACCAGCCAAAGAGGTCATCTATCATTAAGAAGATCTCATTTAACTTCATCAAAAGTAAAGTGTAATTAAGGCTTAGAGGGCTGCAGGCTTCTTGGCTCACTCAGTAAGAAGGCTGATAAAATTCAGTTTTATGCTGATAGTGACAATCCAAAACACTTTTATAATCCCCTGAAGGCTATTTATGGGTCAAAGACCTATGTCACTTCTCCATTACTCATTGCCGATGGAGTCACAGTGATTAGTGATAAGGACATGATCCTGGAGAGATGGACTGAATGCACCCACTTCAGATGTTCATCTATACTATTTGTGTCCAACCTGTAGTAGAGTCTTAAGCGCTCAGATTGGTCTGATCAGCCACAATTGGACACTGTTGGACACACTGTAACTTGCCTCCAATATAGTGATGTCATTTTGGTCCTCTTTGAGAAAGAAGGACAACAACCAACCAACTCCATTAATGTCCACTTTAGCAGAGTGGGTTGTAGTCATTGTTGTTTGTCCCTTGTTTCAAAGAGGATCAAATGATGTCATGAGGTGATATCTTTACTTGTGAGTGAATTGTGTTTAAGAGAGAAGGAGTTGTGCACAGTCAACAGCCTCACTCTTCCGGAGCCATCAAAATCCAGGGACAAGACAAAAAGCAGGACAATTAGCGATGGCCCAGGATGTAGTGGATGGCCTTGGAGCCTTCAGTGTGTTCCCCAGCTTGAAGCACTCCATTCCAGCGTCAGCTGCCTTTATGGCTTTTGGATAAATTGTTCTCATCCACTCATTCCTCTGGGGGATGTTTTCACATATTTGGAGTAGACATCCTCCTAATTCACCAATGGATTTGAAGTCTATTGGTTATCTTCAACCTGGTGTAGCCTGTCTACCAAGACATTTTTACTAGGAGGTGGCTATTGCACATGTTATAGCTTTGTGGAGCCACGGGGGAAAGTTAGGTGAATCAGGTGGATACCAAAGATGGAAGAACAGCTCTGAAAAGGACTCAGCAAGCCCTTATACAAAAGGTGCTAGTCCTCTTTGAACACTCCATACATCCTGTGACTTGAATGTGGTTGACTCACTGACAACTAGAGTTTCTAAATATTGTCAATTAGTGATTCTATCTCACTATGGTAAGTGAAGCTTTCATAAAGAAAACCCTGTTTTAGAAGATCACATGGAAAACTGTGATAGTTGAGTGGACTCTGGGTAGTATTTAACTGAAACATAACAGTATTTGTATATTTTCAAGGGCCCTAGAAAGAACCCCGAGAATATACTTTGTGTTGTAATGACATTTGGGATTAAAATACTTCATGTCACCAAACCGAAAACAAAGACATATTCTCACTACCTCCTCTTACCTTCTTCAAACACAGAATCTCCTAGCAGGGGTTTGCCCATCAGCAGCCTACACTGCTTAAGTTCCAGCTGTCAAACCAGGGGTGGACTTTGTTGTTAATGATAGACAAATTTGTGTGTGTGTGTGTGTGTGTGTGTGTGTGTGTGCGTGTGAGAGAGAGAGAGAGACAGAGAGAGAGAGAGAAAGAGAGAAAGAGAGAGAGAGAGGAAACACATGTGTAGTGGAATGTGGAAAGTGATTTGTCTTTTTTTTTAACCTAGTTGCTCTCCATAGCCCTCTGTGGGTTCCTTTGGAGGCCTCCTCCCTCACCTTAACAGGGCAGCATATTCCCTGTCAAAAGAAAGCACTAAACCTATCTGAACTGAAAAAAATAAAAAAAAGAAAATATCTAATTAATTCAGCCAGGCTCTCTGATTTTGTTGGAGTAAGTACTCTGCTTGGTTGACAGAGCATTAAAGAGTGGGGGATGTATACTTTCTATACTTCTTTTTGGGAGAGAAACAGATTTCGCTCCAGACATCCTTTTCCTATGTTCCCCATTTTATTTATAGTAACATAATTTTATCATATTTAAGTATTTATAGCAAAGACTTTATAGAAATCTGCTTTTGCTGCATGTTTGTCAGTGTAGGGGTGATGCTAGCAAAACTAGGAGATAGAATAACTATCTACTGAGCCTTTCTTTTGGGAGTCACCTACTGTTTGGTAGAACACCATCTCCTCAGGTTCAAAATGCCCTCATGTTTCCCCTAGTTATCCATGTATTTCCCCATTGTGGTACCTCAACAATTAGAAATTTGATTTAGTATATGAGAGAACTTTCACAAGGTATCAGAACTGGTTGCAATCCAAAGATCTTGGTATTTGCTCCCTGAAGCATACCCATACTGAGAGTAATTGGCCTTCTGCTGATACAAGAGCAACCTAACCTTTCAGTTTCTAAGAATGATGAAGAGTGAGAGATAATGAGGTGAAGGGCAAGGAACACAATGAATTCTATCCTTGAGTGACCAGTTAAATGTTACTTATTTATTTGAATGTATTATTGATGAGTTTCTTTTTAAAAACCAAAGTCACTTTTCCCATATCCTCATCCCTTGTGGAAACTTTCCTTATAAACAATAAAAATAATTAATCGAAACCAAGGGGCAGAGCTGGCAATATTCTGTACCTGTAATCCAATACCTTTCTATTTTGATGAGGCAAGTATGTTTCATCATCAGTCTCTTGGAACCGAGTTTGGTCATTGCATTTAGTTTCTGATATCTTAGTGCTGTTTTTATTTACATTATGTAGTCATTGGTTATATCATTCTGCTTCTTCCTTGCCAATCAGACTGTAAAACTGTTCCTATGTAAATGAAGCTTTTTATTTCCATGACTAAGGAGGCAAACTCATTTTAAGAAATGACCTGCAACAAACCCTATGCCCCATCCTATTGTTTTCAACAATAAAAATAAGCAAGCAGAGTTTGAAATGCAATCAATAGTAATTTGAATTTAGACATAAATAGACAAATATTAGTTCAAATCATATGTCCAGCTTGATTTACCAATGAAATAAGAGAGAGAACTTGGAAGCAAGAACCACAGCAAGCCAATGAAAGAGGGCAGAACTCAAAAGGTTCATTGTGCGATAGGAGACATAATTTAATGAAATGAAATGAATTTAGCAAATATTTATTTAGTGTCTATTATGTGAAAAGCTTTTTGCTAGGAAATAAAGATATAAAAATGAAAAACTAATATCAACCTTGCCCTATAAGAGCTTACAATCTAGTTAACTCTAACTCCTTGGAAGGGATTAGAAATGAATTTCTAATTAAGTGTGAGGCACAGTGTGGCTCATGGTAGATACTTAATAAATAATTATTGGTTGTGATACAGACTCATCCTGTTATGGTAGATTTCTTTGAATTATATGTGGAATGTCTCCTTATGTGCTGCAATATCAAAGTATCCACATGTTTCTCAGAAACTAGTGAGTTTCTCTAAATATTTTTAAAGAATCTTGACTATACTAACACTAGTGTCTAGACATCGTTACTACTCGTATTTCAAGGCCTGCACACTCTCCCATGATCTCACCTGTCACTTCGACTTCAGTCAAAACTTACCTGCCTTATCTTGCATTATTTTGGTTCCCTGTTTTTCATTAGCTTTCACAAAGTAAAATCATCTGTTAAATACAGCACTGATGCTGATGAAAACCCGACTTTACCTTTACCAGAGATCTTTGCATTTTTGTAGTTGGCTCCTACAGATAATGTCCTATCTCAAGAGATCTGAATCTAATGCCGAAATTTCAGGCTTAGTCAAGTGTAAGTAGGGTATAGATTTTTGGATTGGGGACCCTTCAATTCATACAGCATGAATAATGTTCATCTCTGTCTTTGTTTAAAGTACAATCAGATCTGGAATTGGATGGGGAGATCTCTTATTTATCTGTTTCAGGAAGAAGTAGGATTTCAAGGTGCTTGGCAGATTCATAAAGGAGTCATTAGGAAGCCTCCTGGGAGAGAGAGAATACAATTAGTCAATGAAGCTAATGTTATAAACACACAGGGCTTGACATATAGTATGCACTTAAAAATGCTTGTTGATTGATTGAACAAATTGAAGAAGAGAACATTTCAGAAAATAAATGTTTGAGGAGAGAGGCAAGCAAGAGCACATCCAAATGAGTAGGGTTAGGCAGGTAGGGCTAAGGAGACGAATTGGACCTATCCATGAGATGTTGAGCAAATCACCCAACCTCTCTGGATCTCATTTCCCTCATTTGTAAAATAATGGGTTTAGACTAAGTGTCCTCTAAAGAAGTCCCTTCTAGCTTTAGTCCTATGCACCTTTACGGCTTGAGGAGACCAGTAAGAGAGCTTCAGAGAAACAGAAAAGGGCAAGATTTACCAACCCATTTGATGAGCAGCAACAAGGAATAAACTCCCTCAGCCAAGGTGCATATCTTGCATGATGAATGAGATGACATTTCAGGAAAAGATTCATTTTTATCCACTTTCTTTTACCATCCACTCATACATTTAATATATCTCCTAGATTTTAAATATAGCATCGTAAATAATAAGATGTCATAATATGCAAAGGAATCAGTGATTGCCAAGTGTTCTGTGGAGGTGTGGAAGAATGACAGAGGCTGAATTTACCTGAAAAGGTTTAAAGTTTAGGGAGTGATGATTAGCTCCATTATATCTTGATATTAGTGAAGCATTTGATACACTGCCTTACGAGTTCTTACTAGAAAAATAAATCCATATTGGCCTGGATGTGAACTACTGTCAAATGGATTTAAAACAGACTGAAGGGACCCTAAGCAAAGGGTAATGATAGCGGTAATCATGAAAAATGGCAAGGAATTGAGTTAGGAACAGGGCGTGCAGTTGGCTGCTTTTATTTAAGATCTTTTGGTGAAGGGAAAGGCTGGATAAAAGCACAAATAAATGCGTACACAACACTACAAACCGGAAACTTAAGTAGTGGGGAATATTAGCACAGGCTGCTACTTATAGTGATCAAAAAATAACATCACAAAATCTACACACGTATATCATAAGTAATGATGCTAACTCTTTGTGCTTATCCAAATCAGGATTAATACTTGACTTACACGGATGAATATGGAGATGGAGTTAGGAGATGTAGATAGGAGAAAAGGAGAAGTCCAGCCAAGGTCCACGTTCACCAGGGAGTCACCTGAAAGGGTCATAAATTTACATCCACCACCTATCATGGTCTGTTCCCACTTAACACTCAATAACCATAGTAAATGATAGTGATACAGGTGAAATGGTGATAAGGAACCTTGATCTACAAGATGACAGATTGTGAGAGACAACTCTGCTGTAGTAGGAAGATCACCAGACTAGGAGTCAGAATACAAGCTATTCTCTTGACTGAATAACAGTGCGACTATGGGGGAATTGCTTACCATCTCTGGGCCTTAGTTTCCCAATCTGCAAAGTGAGGGAGTTGGCTCGGTTGAACTCCAATGTCCCCCTCCAGCCTATGCAATGGCTTCTATGAAATAATATTGGTGTGCTCATGCAAATATGCCAGCTATGACTTCATAATTTGTAATGGTATTCAGCTTGACAATGTTTACACTTGTTAATGACTTCCTTTATGAGTGATAATTGATCTACTTCATTATCATATTAAACCCTTGATCATATGCCATTAGGTTTGATGTAATAAATGATCTGTGTGGTTTCTAGTGTAATGAACTAATTAGACTAATTAAAATCAATATGTGTGCCAATATTATACTTTGAATCCAAATGTTCCCTCTGTATGTGCTGGCTTTAAACCAGCCACTCAGTAAAACGGATCTAATGCTGATTTATGAGCACTTGAGGAACGTGAGGCAGAATAAATTGCTCATGGTAGTAGAGACAGCATTAGTGAAGTACAAGATACTAAGTGCATTGTAAGGTCAGCCATGAGGGCGTACTTACATATGTAGTTATGTGCCACCTTAAACCCCTCCCTCATATATCAGGCCATCCTGGAGAAATCATTTGGTTGCAGTACTAGGATAATTACTTTGAACATGTACATATATTTTGTTATAAAAACATAAGCAGGATGGATGTGGCCAGAATATGATTATTATATAAACATATCTCTAGGAATTGACATGTAGGCTCTTGAGAGGTACTTCGGTGCAATGAATAAAGTGCTAATCATGGAATTAGGAAGACCTGGGCTCAAATCCGTCTCTGACATTTTCTGGCTGTGTGACCATGGGCAAGTCATTTGGCTGCTCTGAGTCAATTTGTAAAATGGGCTTAATGATTCCTATTCTACTTACTTCATGGGGTTGTTAGGTTCAAGTAAGATAATGTGTGTAAAGCATTATGCAAATGTTAAAGTGTTGTGTAAATGTCAGTTACTATTTTCAACAACTTTATTTCACTTCTCTCAGTTCTTGAGTACTTTAGTGGATCTGTGTTCTCCTTCATGTGCCCTTCATTGGGAGGTTAAATCTTCCAGCAGTTCAAAACATTAATTAATTTTTTTGTACCTTTATAGAACAACTCTGGATATAGATAGGAAGTTATGTGTGTTCATACATTTTTCAGTTGTGTCCAATTCTTTGTGACCCCATTTGGACTTTCTTATCAGAGATACTGGAGTTACTTGTCATTTCTTTCTCCAGTTCATTTTACAAATGAGGAAACTGAGGCAAACAGCGTTAAGTGACTTGCTCAAGGTCACACAGCTAGTAAGTGTCTGAGGCTACACTTGAACTCAGAAAGGTTAGTTTTCTTGACTCCAGGCCCAAAACATTCTCCATTGTGCCCAGATAGGAAATAGATATTATTATTGTTTTTCTACAAATCAGGAAAAAGAATCAGAAAATCAAAGAATCTTTGAACTGAAGAATCAGAGGGAACACAGAAATCCTAGGATCACAGTTTTAGTTATAAGTGGCCTCAGAAGCCATGTAGCTCAACCGCTTTGTTTTATAGATTATTTAAGTGACCCCAAATGTAGAATTCTTTTTCTGTACCATGGTGCCTCTCACATGATTCCTTATCCACCCCTTATCTTAGAAGAGGCATCTCTTCTTAAACATCCGCAAATACAATCTTCCAGCCTTTGCAGGAAGAGAGAGACCTCTAGTGATGGGGAACTTGCCATCTCACAAGGCACTCCATTACATTTTGTGACAATTTGAATCATTTAGATTATTTTTGTTATAGAAACCTGCCTCTGAAACATGCACCTATTGTTCCTATTTCTGTCTGAGAGGTTAAAAAAAATTCTACACCCTTCTGCACTTTACAGCCTTGCAAATAATCTGAGAACTACACGATGTCCTTTCTCGATCTTGTTTCAGCCAAAACATCCCCAGTTCCTAAACAATGCTTGTAAAATTTCACCTTTTAACCCAGGTCAGCCTTTCCAGGATATGCTATAGGGTATCAGTGTTCTTCCTAAAATTTGCATTTTAACAGACGGTTCCTGCAGACAAATGATTTAACTCAAGGGAAATTAATCTAATGCTAAAATGTCAGGGACAATGACATTTGGCTCCTGAAACGGAACATTATAGTGCAGATGTGCTCTGACCAGCATTGAGTATAGGATGACTATATCCTTCCTCGTTCTGGACACTTCATTTCCATTAACATGGTCCAAGTTTGCATTAGCTTCCCCCCTCCCACCCCCCACATCACGTGGCTGACTTGTGTTAAGGTCACTATTAAAACCCACTAAATCTCTAGATCTTTTCCACAGAAATCTTGTCGTCCTCATGCAGTTTTTTTTTGAAATTTGTGTATGACTTAAGCTTTCTCCCTATGAAACTTTATCCGACTAGAGTTAGCCAACTGTTATCCTCTGAAGAGAACTTTTGCATCCTCACTGTCCTTGTATGTGTCAACTATCCTTCCTAGTTCCATGTTATCATTAAATTTGACGAAAGATGCATCAGTACAAAGAAATAATTGATAAAAAATGGTTGAAGAGAACAAAGCCAAGGAACAGCATTATCTACCAGAAATGTCTTTCTAGGATGAAATTGATTCATTAATTAGCATTCTTTGGGACAAGCATTCAATCCATTCTAAATCTACGCAATCAAACCAACATCTTTCCATCTGGTTTACGAAGAGTTTGTGGGAGATTGCCAGATGTTTCATTGAATACAGATAGCTTATGTTTACAGCATCACCTTCATCTAGCAGGCTAATAACTATTAAGAAAGTAGGTTAGATGAATTTAGCATGTCTTTTTCTTTAGAAACTCATGGTGGCCTATAGTTATTTCCACTTTGCTATTGAAATGTTCACATATCATCTGTTTAATAATGGATTTTAGAATATTTCCAGGAATTGATGGCAAACTCACCAATCTATTGTTTATTACTTCTTTATTTTCAAATTTGAGAATGAATTTCACTATTTTCAATCCTGAAGTACCTTTCCTGTTCATAGTTTTTAAGACATTACCAGCAATGGCCCAGTAAAATCCACCCCAATTGTTTGTGGTACCCTAAGAAGTAGTTCATCTAAACCTTTTTATGGTAAATCACTGAAGGCTGGTAGGAGATTTCTTAACATCTTAGCATCTTCTTGCTTGTCTTGTAGACTGATTCCTTATTAGCCATTTTCCTTTTTATACTTTCCAATCTGATCTTTCTCTTTTTAGAGATAACAGAAACTGAAGTTGAGTGATTATCTTCTCCATCGTTTATTGTTATTTTTCCACCTCAAACAGCTATCCTATCGCTCTTTTGACCTTTATCTTTTCACCAAAATAGCTTTAAAGAATTATTTTTTATCATCATTAGCATTAATTACTAGCCTCAGTTCATGTTGGGCTGTAGTGTTTCTGACGTTACTAGTATTAAATTAAATTCAATCAAAATTTATTAAGTGCTTACCACATGTCAGGTTCTGCAGTAGGTAAATAGGAATATGAAGACAAAAATGAAACTATTTATTGCTATCCTCAGTGAGCTTAAATTCTATTGTGTGGAGGGGAAACATGTCATGGATACATTTAAGTGTGAGACGGCATTATTTTGTCCTAATTTTCCTTCCTTCCTTCCTTCCTTCTTTCCTTCCTTTCTTCTTTCCTCCTTTCTTTCTTTCCTCCCTTCCTTCTTTCCCTCTCTTCCTCCCTCCATCTCAGTGCCAGTAAGAGTGCAGCTAGAGGTTAGATCAGAAGATCAAACAATCCCTAGGATGAATTGAATATCTCTCCCACAGGACTAGCTCATTACCATTGAGAAAGGGATGCATCTAAGGGTCAAAGTAGAGGAGGATTACTGGGTTCCCTCTGTTAAATGTAGGAGTTCAATGTCCGTCCAGGAGAGGAAGTGTACATTTTTCAAGAAGGTTGGAAATAGGTGGTCTACTGGTTTCTGGTTTCAACTGGGGCTAGGGCTTTCTAGGCATTCCATCTTCCCCACTCTACCAAGGTCTGAGCAACTCTGTTGACAGGAGGAGAGAAAGTGAGTCCTTACATAATATATATAAATTTATCATTTTCTTCCCTCCCCCAATTTGTTATTTATTTTTGACATTCCTTTAAAATTTTTTTGAATTCCAAATTCTTTCCCTTTGTTTTGCCCCTTCCCCACCCATTGAGAAGGCAAGAAAGGTATCAGTTATACATGTGAAGTAATGTGAAACATATGTCTGTATTAGATATTTTGCAAAAAAAGCAACAAAAATAAGAGAGTAAAAAAATTATGCTTCAACTTGTACTCAGACTCCATCACTTCTCTTTCTGGAGTTAAATAGCATTTTTCATCACTAGTCTTTCAGAACTGTCTGAGATCATTCACAGTTGACCATTGTACAATGTTGCAATTTCTGTATAATATTCTCCTGGTTCTACTCACTTTATTTTGCATCAGTTTGTATAAGTCTTGCAAGGTTTTTGTGAAGTCATTCTATTTATTATTTCTTATGGCAATAGGAATATATATATTATATATACACATTGTGTATACACACACATATATAAAATGAGAGAGAGACAGAAGAGGAGAGAAAGAGAGAGAAAGTGAGAAAGAGAATATATAGGAATGAGCGCTGTATTTTATAGAAAGTTTTTTGCATCTTTTGAGGCAATAAGATTTTTGTTGTTTTTATGTTGATACAATCAGTTATTCTGATAGTTTACTCTAATATTGAAGTAGCCCCATTTCTGATATAAACCCCACCTGTTCATAGTGTGTAATCTTTGTGATATCTTCTTGGAATCTCCTTGCTAGTATTTTAGTTAAAAATTTTGGCTAAATATTCATTAGTGAAATTGGTCTATAGTATTCTTTCTCTAGTTTTGCTCTTTCTGGCTTAGGTATCAGCATCCTATTTGTGTCATAGGACTCCTTTGCCTATTTCCTAAATAGTTTATATGGTATTGGAATGAAGTATTCTTTAAATATATTGTTGAATTCATTTGTGAATCCATCTGATTCTGGTGATTTTTTCTTACAGAGCTTGTTGTGACTTGTTCAATTTCTTTTTCTAGGATCGGTTTATTTAAGTATTCCATCTCCTCTTTTATTCATCAGGGCCATTTATATTTTTGTAAATATTCATATATTTTACTTAAGTTGTTAGATTTATTAGCATAAAATTGGTCAAAATACTTCCTAATAATTTAATTTTATCTTCTTTGGTGGTGCATTCACCCTTTTCTTTTTTTCTATTGGTAATTTGACTTTCTTTTTTTTCTGTTGTTAAATCAAATTAACCAATAGTTTATTTATTTTATTGGTTTTCCCCCATAAAGTCAACTCTTAGTTTTATTTGCTAGTTCATTTTTTTACTTTCAATTTTAATTATTTCTCTTTTGATTTATCATGATTTCTAATTTTAAATTGGGGATTTGCAATTTGTTTTTTCTGTTTTTTTTATTTGCATGTTCAATTTATTGAGTTGCTCTCTTTTTTAATTGATATGTGTTTGGAGTTATAGAATTTCCCCTAAATACTGCTTTGACTGCATCTCCCAAATTTTGGTATGTTGTCTCATTGTTGTCATTCTCTTTAATGAAATTGATTGTTTATGTTTTGTTCTTGGACACTCATTCTTTAGTATTAGATAATTTAGTTTCCTATTAATTTTTAACCTATGTTTCCATGGCCTCTTATTGAATGCAATTTTTTAATTGCATTATGGTCTGAAAAGGATACATTTAATATTTGTTTTTCTGCATTTTGTTATGAAGTTTCTATGCCCTAATACATGGTCAGTCTATTTCTTCCTATAACTCATTTAAGTTTTCCTTTAAATATTTAGATGTTCTTTTAGTGGTAGGAAAGATTTTAAAATTGAAGATATGCCTATAGATTGGAGAATTGCTGACCAAGTAATGGTATATGATTGTGATGGAATACCATTGTACTATTATATGAAATGATGAACAGAATGCTGTAACAACACCTGAGGATTGCTGCTGTGAATAATTTTAAGAGTCTAATCACATAGTGTAATGAACTCTCTATTTATTCAACAATAAACTAAACATTGTTCAATAAAGTAAAGCATAACATTTACAGCAGCATCCTTAATCCATACCAAGTGTCCAAGTAAAGTCTTTTTAGTCCTCTTTCATCTTAACTTGTGGTTGACTTCCAAGTCCCATAACTTTTCCTCTGTGGGCTGACCACTCCCCACTTTCATCTGAATTCTCACATAGGCAGTTCCCTGCTCCTGCTCCATGTCTCAGCTCAGGGGGACTGCTCCACTCCAGGCTCTCCCCAGCAGCTTCTACCTCTGAGAAAACAAACTTCAACAGGACAGTAACAATACTGACACACAACACCAACACCATCTCAATTTACCTACAAAAGTCCAAAGGCCCTGTGTTAACAGCTCACTTCACTTTAACAGCTCTCAAAAGGGACTTAACCTCCTCATGGGCAGGTCTCTGCTCTCAGAGGTCTCCTCTTTCAGCTCTCAAAGGTCTCTCAGCTCTCTTCTTCTCAATACTGGATCATCCCTTCAATGACTCTTCATGTCCCAGTTCTCTTTATATATAGTTCTACTCAACATCTGATTGACTAGAACCCACATGAATGTATCTGATTGGCTAAAACTCAAACCAGAAAAATAGCAAAAGATCCTACTTTGTTTGCTGTTATTGTTCCAGATGCTCTCAGAAAACCTGGAGTTACATTAACTGATACAAAGTGTAATGTGCAGAACCAGGAGAATGATGGACAGCAAGATTGTATGATGATCAACTGTGAATGACTTAGCTGTTCTCAGCAATACAATGATCCGAGACAATTCTGAAAGACTTATGATGAAAAGTGCTATTCATCTCCAGAGAAAGTCTTGATGGATTCTGAACACAGATTGAAGCATGTTTTTTGAAAATTTTATTTTTCTGGGGTTTTTTTGTGTGTCTGTATTTTCTTCTACAGTCTGACTAATATGGAAATATGCTTTGCATGACTGTACATATATAATCTCTATCACATTGCTTAATGTCTTAAAGAGGGGCTAGGACAAGGAAGAAGAAAATTTGTAACTCAAAATTTTGAATAAAGTGAAGGTTAAAAATTATTTTTGCATGTCATTGGGCAAAAAGTAAAATATTAAATAATTTTTAAAAATTGGATGATATGGCATTTGGTACCTATGTATTTAGTACTGATATTACTAAATTGTTCATGGTACCTTTTAGTGAAATGTAATTTCCTTGCTTATCTCTTTTAATTAGGTCAATTTTTGTTTTTGCTTTGTTTACTGCTGCCTTTTTTTTGTCTTGGATGAAGCATAATAAATTCTGTTCCAGCCCGTTATTTTTACCCTGTGTGTGTTTGTTTCAAGTATGTTTCTTGCAAACAACATATTGTTGGATTCTGGTTTGTAATCCATTCTGCTCTGGGCTTCTGTTTTTTAGGTGAATTTGTCGTGGTCACATTTAGAGTTATGATTACTAACTGTGTATTTCCCTCCATCCTATTTTTTCCTATTTATCCTCCCCTTTCTCTTTCTTTTTACCCTATTTCCCCTATTTTGCATCTGACCACCATCTCCCTTAATCCTCCCTCCCTTCTATTACCCTCCCTCTGTTTGCCCTCTTCCCCTCCTACTTCCCTATTGTGTAGGATAGATTTTTTTGCTCATCTAGGTGTGCATGTTCATTCCCCTTTGAACCAATTCAAATGAGCCTGAGATTCAAGTATTGCCTTCCCCCCACTTTTCCCTTACACAATAAAAGCTCTTCCTTGTGTATCTCTTTTATGTAAGATAATTTACCCCATTCTTAATTTGATTTGAGGTGAAATTTTAAGGTTTTTTGGAAGGGAATGTTGAGAAACTTCAGACAAAGTACTGCCTGTACTCTGTCATCTTGGCTTTGCCCCCTCTATCACCTTAGATTGGTTATTTCTTTCCAAGATTCTCCAAGATTATTTCTAATTTGACAAGTGGTTTCTCCTTAGTGGGCAGTTAGATACAGAATAACAGTTCATCTTATCATTTCCTCCGTCCTCTGACAAATGAAATTATCAACATAAGTCAAAAATACATTAGTTGCTCTGCTTTTAAAGATCAACTCAGCAGAGGTTGGCATAGTTGAAGTTCCTCATTACTACTCTATAATGCCTCCATACCAGCTTTGTAGGCTGCTTCTAGGACTTAGCATCTATTTCATCCTTCTGTCCTGATGGTCATATAGCTATTAAGTGTAGAAGTCTCTTAACTCCCAGTGTAGTGTTCCTCTCATGACTTTATGTTGCCTTTTCCATAAAAAATATAGTCTATAATTGTGTATAAAATATAAAGTAGTGTAGAAGCATAAACTTTAATTTGCCAATTATGGGAGCATATCCCTACATACTGAAAGTTTCCTTCTTTTTTTCCCTAAGCACTTGGTGAAAATTCTTGGCCAAAAATAAAATTTAACAAGGAAAATGGAACTTTGCGACTATAATATTGGTCTAGGCCATCAACTTGTATTCTGCACAAGACCTCATAGCTGCTACTGCACCTTCAAAAATTTGAATCACATTAAGACTTTTCCTAGATGCCTTACATGCTTTTTTTCACTATTGCTTTGCTGACCTAAGTTCAGAAAATAGTTTATGTTGTTGTTTGGTTCATATTTTGAAGAGATTTTTCTGGGCAATTTGCTTATGAATCTGAGCCAATATATCAGGGGGTATTAGAGCTCACATAACTTTCCCCTAAGCACAGTCCTGTCTAATTCTTTTTTCCCTTCCATTTCATGTGTGCACAAGTTTAATTCTTCTAATTGGCACGATAGGTTGGATCTAGACATAGTGATTTTACATATGTATAGCATGTATATGTGTGTGAATGTGTGTATGTAATAACTACTTTAAGGAAAGTGTAAAAAAGTGCCAGGTGACCAAACCATTTTGACCATCACCTCATTTTAGATACCCTAGGACCCTATGCCCTTGCACCCTGGAAATAGGAATTCCCTTCTGCCTCCATAGCTACATAGCCTCTATAGTCATACCTAGTAAAGACCCAGAAAGAAAGTCTTGTCATCAAAGTCCTTACCATTGTTAAATGGTTCGGCATCAGAAAAAGATGGAGTTTCATCAATGGGAGCTACATTTAAGAAGATATATCACAATTTGACTTGTTAAATTCTAAAACTACTAAACCATCCCATCTAATTTAAAGCTGACCTCTCCAATAAATATTGTGTCCCCTTATTAGACTATGAGCTCCTTAAAATAGGGATTAGTTTTGGTTTTCTGTTTGTACCCCTAGAACTTAGGATATAGACTTGTATGTTCCATGTATTATGCATATTATGTACTCAATTGATGTTTTCTCATTGCATCATTCATTGAAGTCCAGAGCATGGAGAAGTCATTTTTGCCTTATGACATTAGAAAAGACTTCTTTGAAGTGGTGGGACTTGAGTTAGGACTTCAAGATTTTGACAGGCAGAGATGAAGAGAGACAGTAGTTTTCTGTAGTAAGAATAGCATGAATTTATCTACTCTGATCTACAGTATATTTTCACTAATTCAGATTCATTGGAAAAGCAGCGGAATTAATTAAATGTGCCAAATTAGGCATATTTATTTTAAGTTTCACAGTAGTATTTCAAATATGTGGGGTAATTTCAACTAGTCTAACAAAGTGTTATTTAATAATAATTGAAACTTCTCTAACAAAATTCATCTATGGGAGAAAAGCTTTTAATGAATAAGAATCATTTGTAACTTGCCTGTCAATTATTAAATTGATGACAATGTCTAAAGTACAAGGAGGTTATCTGTACAATTCATGCTCTTGAGTAGTTTAAATATCTCTTTTTATATCTTGCCTATGCAATTTAGTAAAAAAAATATTTCTTTATATACAGTGTAAAGATAAATTTCAGCTTATAAAATCTCCTGAATTTTCACAAATTCCAACATAGATTTTACTGTATAAGAAAAAATATAGTCAACTCTTTATTTCCACTGTTAATCTAAAATGGGTAACTAATATATTCTGACTCTTTCCTTTGAAATCCTTTACCCAGAGTTTTACTTTTATTTATATATTCTGTCCACTGTCATTATGAAGTAGCCAAAACACAGATAGCAGAGAGAGCCAGAAAAATCAGAGTATCAACTAGCAGTTATCATGAATGAACAAAAATAAAATATATATCTAACCCATGCAGGAGAAGCAATAAAAACTAGATTATTACTTGAATTTAAGTGATTTTTGTTTAGGAAAATCTGATTAGGAATGGCCTTCTATTCATTGTTTAATGTTCTTTTTAGGCTGTAAATAATACCAAGGAAGCAGAATAGAGAAAGGTCTGGGGCTCTTCTCTACTAGATGTGAATATGTTTTTTTATTCTAATCAAGTAACTCTTGTAGCTTCCCCAGACCTCCAGTTTACAAATGGTATTCCCTCTAAGGTCATTTGTAAATCATATATTTAACCTGAGATGACTTTTTTCCCTAAAAATAATGTTACTATGTGGTACTTAGCTTCCCAGGCTAGCAGTCAGAAATCTAGGTATTTCAATATATAACTCAATTACTTTGATGTTTCTACAACCTCAGACTTTGTGGGTGAGTGGCTTCCTTTACCAATGCAGACTGTAGACTAGTTCAGTGGAAAGAGAGCTGACTCTGTGGCATAGTCTACCTGTGATAACTGGATGACTTTGACCAGTCACATAATCTCTCTGTGCCTCAGTTTCCTAATCTATAAAATGAGTAAGTTGGACCAGATGACCTTTAAAATCTCTTCTAAGCCTGTGGTCCTCTGCCTAATAGTGTTCATGAGTTACTATGCCCAAACTCCTTCACTGTGCTGCATTCTTTTGTAGTGATGAGTTTATGAACATGGCTAGAAGGGTTCTTGAATGAAAGTTTGCCACTTCACCTGAACTTGCAGTTCAGTTGAATCTGCCAAAACTCACTTTCCTTTGTCATAGTCTTTGAGAACCCAAGCTTACTTTCACTTTATGATGCTATACCTGAGTACCTTCATGTAAAATTGGATTGTAATATGGATATTGTACCCTAAATTCTGGATCTTAGGAGTAGGATTTGACACAAAAAAGGAAGAGGAGAAACATCATTTTCCTTTTCTTTCCTAGGTCCACAAGCAGTATTTTGAAATAATTTGTTTGCTTGTGGTATCCGTTCCTTTCTTCCACACTTTCTGGTGTCCCCTCCTTCAAGGCAACCCGTGCCCTCACATTGCTTAAAGCCTTTCTTGGAAGCACCCTATTCAGCCTTATTTTCCCATGCTTTCAAAATGTTCCATCTTTAAAAATGATCTGTCTACCCTCCCAAACCCTGTCAAAACTCCCTCATTGTAATTGCCATTAGCTGGGTATTCGGAGGAGGAGAGCAGTCTGAAAGAATTTATTAACAATGAACATTCTAGATGTACTGGCATTTGCAAAGGGAATGGTATCACAGAACGTGAAAAAAAATTGGGCAGTGTTTACTTCTCTTATGTTTTTCTTTTTATTCTTTCACTTCTGAGCCCACTTGTTTGAATATTTCAGGGTATTCTCCTCAATGGGAGTGCTCCCTCCATCAGCATAAACTGCAGCTCATCCTTCTCCTTTTATGTGATACTTGACCGTGTAGTATCTTCGATACTTCACAGAGGGTCTATCTAATGTGCTGGAAGCTTCCAAGTTTTCCTACATTATTCTGGTCCTAGTGCAGCATTCAGGCAGTCCATGTGGGAACTCCCATTGTTACTGTTTGACTGGCCTGCCTTTTCTGATCATTTCCTTTACACTCCACTACTTGCATATAGCTAATAACTGGAAATGTGCTATAGACTTTTATATATGTCATGTGTTTTTCCTTTGCCCTTTGGTTCACCCACAACTTTAATTTAGTTTGGAAATTGTGTTATTCCAAGATTGCAGCCATATAGCTTCCCTAGGAGAACATTGATGTGAAAAAAGATGGGTTTTTGTTTCCAGGAGCAGCTTGGGATCATTAAAATCACAGCACAATCTCCCATATGCAATCCAGAACCCACAGATTATCGCAAACCCCCAATTTTTATTTTTTTCACAATAGCTCTGAACCACAGTGGGGGCTTGTGAATTTGGGTGGGATCAGGGCAGGGCAGAATGTTTATATGTGGATCCTTTGTACTATAAGTCAGAGATTGCCTCCAACAATAAAAGCAGATGCTTAGCAGCATACCTTCATCCCATCTGCCATATGGTACCTTATTTTTCTCCCTGGGAAGGTCTTACTTTGTATGCATTTCTCTCCTTATAAGCTAAACTAGTAATATATTTCATATGGCATATTTAATTTTGTTGGGCAATAAAACAAAAACTGGTATTTAGGTAAAAATGAAAAATGAAGCCTGGGAGTATTAGCAGAACCAATGAGTAAAGAAAGAAAACGAGAAAAATGATTGTGAAACACAATAAGTCCAGGTCTGCACAGCAGAGTGAAAGATGTGGTAGCCCAGAAAACCTCAGAAGAGCAACTGGCCAATTTAGACAAGTTTTCAAAACCAAACAGAATGAACTCCCTTCAAAACCAGCCAACCAACAAAAACAAAAGCACCAGATTCTCTGAGCTGGGTTTTTACATCCTCCACACACCCTCACTATTTCAGTTGGATTTACTAAGTGATGCATTTGCCTCTCCCTCTGGACCTCTCTATGATATTGGTGTGTGTCCCATGACTGGAAGGCTCCCTCTCCTTATCTCTACCTTCTGGCATCACTACTTCCTTTCAATACCCAGCTCAAGAACCACTTTTCATGCTAGGCTTTTTCTAGTTTTTCCCAGTTATTCGGTCATTCCCCACCCTTCTACCTCCAAATATTTTGTCTTTACTTTGTATATATTACCCATTTATTTATGTTTATACATGTTGTATCCACCTAGTAGAATATAAAGCGCTTCAGGTCAGGGACTGTTGTCATTTGTCTGTGTCTGTATTTCCAACCCATGACACAGTGCTTTGCACATAGTAGTATTTAAGAAATATACACATACATGTGCATTTATTCATATATACACATATTTCTGGAAATTTTTTTTCCATTAGAATGAAAGCTACCTGCAGGAAGGCACAGTTTAATTTTAGTATTTGCATACACAGCATGAAGCAGAGTGCTTGGTACATAGCAGGCACTTAAATGTTTGCGAGTGATTAATTTGTTCTTGATTCTACAATAAAGAAAAAGACACCATAAAACTTCAGACATGTACTCTAATGGGGCAGTGTGACTGACCCGTATTCCTTAAGTTACCACAACCAAATGTCATAATTACAAATAAATATAAAATAACAAAGGCTTCACACATTGAAGTTCTTTCTTCAATAGGATGATTGACTTTCCCCAATATCTGCAGCTTTCTAAGGTACATGAACTGAGATGAGGTCACTGAATCATAATTCAGTATGTGAGCAATGTCATTTCACAGAGGAATGTTATATTTCTTTTCAGACCTAGAATGAAATTCTCGAGTTATATCCATTTTTGTAATGTTGTTGGGTTAATCAATTCAGTAGTTATTTCATTTTTTAATATTTCAGTTTGTTTCAGAAGCTATGCTTTAAAACTTTTCACCCCTTAGGACCAAGTCTTCTGTGGACAGGATTAAATTCTAAAAATTGATTCCTAAGGGGAGCTTTAAAATGTTCTTCACTGAGCTCTTATTTCCTAGGCATTCTTAACATGTCGTTTTACACCCAGCATTTTAGCTCAGTCCTTCTATTTTCTAGCTGAAAGTCCTACTCCGAATAAAGTATTTAGTGTCCCAATTTTGGCCTATTTTCCCCCTAAGGACAGAGCCCTGCTTTGCAAAAAGGAGAATTGTAAGTTCAAAGGTTTTATTCTATGACATTTTTGTTGTTGATTTTCAAGTGGATCACAAGAGTTGATCTGTTTTGTTAATGGGTCTTTGTTCTAATTTTATTTCATAAGTATTTATCTTGTATCCATAAATGGCATTTCATGAATTTAAAAAAATTCATCATATCTAATTTAGTCTTAATGAAATTATATAACAAATGTTTATATGAAAAATATAATTTTACATTTCATATATATTTATTAGCTATAAGGTAGAAAGATGGAAAGCAATTTTTCCTTCAGCAGTTCAATCTTCTGAGTCATGCAATTTTTTAAAGGGAATCTAGACCTATGATTTCATTGGGCTAGCTGATTCCTGGTGTGGAAACTTCTTTCACTAATGCTGATCATCAATGTCTGTAACTTATAGGGTTAGAGAGCTACTAATGTACTATTTATAGTCATTAATGGTATTACTGGACATATCACCTCCAATACATAATTTCTGAATATTTTACGACATAGATTCTCTGACCATGCCAGGACAGATTCTTTGCTGTACCCATGTATACATTTTGCTTGTGTCTGGAATGCCTACCCAACCTTTTCTTCTATCATTTTAAAACCTAAATCCAGTCAGAGTCCTCTTCTAAGAAACTGACTTAGAGTAGTCTCTCAGTACTGATCTCTCGCATGTGTGTTTTTATCTTTCGCTTGTGTTACTTGTTATTCTGGTTGATTACATTTTATAACTGTCTCTTATGTGTGAATCTTGTTTTCCTAATGACCACATAAGATCCTCAAGAGCAGTGGTCATAATCTCTTTGGCACTTGCAATACTATGGCATACAGTATATTGCAATAAGCAATATATAAATAAATAAGTAATGAATGAAGTTAGCATTGGAATGGGAATACCAGTAAGACATCATTAAAATGCCATTTCTTATTGAACTTTTGCTTTAGTCTACACCTGTACTGTCTGCCTTATTGAGAATGATTTCACATACTATAATGTGAAGTTTACTTCCATATTACCTGTTAAAAAGTTGTCACGGATACAAAGTTAGCTTGTTTTCAGGAATGAAAATAAAGGTCAATGATCAGTGTTCCAGAGCTTCAGACAGTCAAGAATCACTTGTCTTTATTTCATTATCAGTTATGATTTCAACCAAACTCATTGTACCATTGTCCTCTTGAAAATTCAGTAGGATCATATATTTAGAACTGGAAGTGACCTAAGTAGTCATGGAATCTAACCCTCTCATTTTATAGGAGAGGGAATGGAGGGTCACATAGCTAGGAAGTTAGGATTTCAAAGCTAAGCCTTTCTGGCTCTGATTCAATATGTATCCACTCTACCACACTTAGAATCTTTACAGGTACTTTTTAGTTTGCTCCTGGATTATGACAAAGTTTCTATTGGTATGGTGAATTATTTTATAATAGCTAAATGATGTGCAGCTATATCACTAGTGATTTAATCCAGATAGCACGAGTAGAGCACTGGCTCTAGAGGTGGAAAAACTCATCTTCCTGAGTTCAAATCTAACCTCAGACACTTAGGAGCTATGTGACCCTGGGCAAGTCACTTAACCCTTTTTACCTCGGTTACCTCATCTGTAAACTGATCTGGAGAAGGAAATGGCAAACTATTCCAGTATCTTTATCAAGAAAATCCCAAATGCGGTCATAAAGAGTCAGACATGACTGAAACAACTGAACAATTAGAGTGACGATTTTATTTTCTTTTTCAATTTCATTTTTGTTTTTGATGTTTAGACTTTCCTTGATGAGTTTATTTATACATATATAGAAAAGGTAGTATTGGATCTGTCCCAAGAGAAGGCTGCCAGAAGGACAAAGAGAGGGTAGAACTCCTCTAAATGGTGGTGGTTGTAGTGGTGTGAGTTTCCTTAACAAAAGTCTGTCCCTGGCAATGTTCCAGGGCCTATCATCTTTGAAACAACTTGCAATTCACAGAGACATATGGAGACCAACTAGGAGTTGCTGCTTTAATTTAGCAAAGTGAAGTACTTTTCCTTAAGCTAAAGGCTGGTGCTCATTTCCATAGCCAGAGAACCAGAGTACACCTTCCACGGGATGGTCCCCTGCTACTATATGAAGGAGTGTCCATGTAGCCATGTACAATGATTTTTTCCATAGACAACGTGACATAATCTCTGCAGAGCTGGCCTCTGAGTCAAGAAGACCCAGGGTCAAGTCGTTCCTCCACTCCATACTAACTACATGACTGTGGACAAATCACTTAACTTCTCAATGTCCTAGGAAACTGTTTAAGACCATACCCTGAAAGAGAGTTGTCAGTCTGCATTGAGTGAGAATGTCTTTATCAGGAGTTCCAATGAAATCACATCAGGATGTTCCCCATATCTCCCCATAAAATTCTTCTTGAAAATAAGGAGAGGGATGGGAGTAGGAGATAGGACCTGAATTTGTGATTTCATCAGTATAGATAACTCCAGGACGAGGAAACTTTTCTATCACTGCCGGTTGCCACCTCCTCGGCAACTTTCAGTCAAGAGCTGCTAAGAGTGCCAAGAGAAGTAACTTGCCCTATATTATAGAATGCTTAAAATGGAAACTGCTCAATTCTATAGAGACAAGTGAAAAGTTCAGTGATTTTGTTTATCGTGGTTGTCTTTTATGGGCTTGTGTTGAATTATAGACATATTGTGTTTATTGATGTTATGGTCATTAGTATCATTATTTTTAATTTGTGTCTCGCTGCTTTCAGACTTCCACTTGATTGGTACAGTATGACAACAGGTAATAGATACAATAGCAGTAAAACAGTCATCATCGCTGCTGGGACTAGAAACCCCTCCTCTTTGCTTTTTTTAGCCTTCCTCAGCTGGGAAGTTTTGACATCTGCTGGTTTGGGACATGGCTGAGCAGCTGTCAGCAGTGGGGTAGCTGCTTTCGGCAGCAGTTGGGATGGCAGGGTGCCAGCTTGTACCATCTGTGCGCCTGACATTTCATTCTAATTAACAGTAGGGTTAATTGTTCTGGCAGGCTCAAATGCAGTGTCTAACATTACCCAGGGGAAACATGTACAAGTACAGGAGTGGCAGGGAGCTGGGGACAGCCTTGCTAACAAACCTATCGGGGGAGAATGGTTAACGACGACCAATGATTTTACTAGCTGGCCACATGCAATAAGGCTGAAGTATTTTTTTTTATTCTGATGAATTATGCCAAGCCTGTAATGATGTAGAAGGAATCAAGCTTAGAAAGGCTGAGGCTGCTGCCTTGGGGCAATTTGCATGTTATTACTGCATATTCATACCTAATTGTGTTAGGCTTTGCTAATAGAGCAGAATGACATTATGAAAAATCGAGCAACTGCTTTATAGCCAACAAAGCCAGTGTTTTTTCCCGACACTATGAGTGCTGAATGATCATTTAGGCATTTAGTTGCTCAATATGACAAGCCTACCATTTGTTAGCTTGACATATTATAATTTATAAAGCGGTATTCTAATTTTACTTTTAGTTTATTCTCCTCATTTTATACAATATTCATGATAGCAATTTGAATGGGGGATATTCATAGCTATTGTGAGGAGTTGTGATTCAAATAAAATGATATTTTGGATGAAGCATTGC
Source organism: Potorous gilbertii (assembly GCA_028658325.1). NCBI lineage: Eukaryota > Metazoa > Chordata > Mammalia > Diprotodontia > Potoroidae > Potorous > Potorous gilbertii. Next base: position 10,293,859 of record CM053773.1, on the reverse strand, counting down.
CATTGTTTTATGATGTATTAATTTTAATGTTTAAATAGCTTTTTCATATGTTAATAGAACATAAACCAAGAGTTGATGAGAAGTCCTTATTACAGTGGTGCTCATTCATGCCTCTCTAGTTAATATCTCCACATTTCCGTTCTGTACAAACCCATTTTTAGGGTGGCTTTGGACAAAGAAGCCGTCAGGTGGTATGGAGCCAAAAAGTCTGCTTTTTTAGAAAAGTATCTACATACGGATTCACAGAACTTAGTAGCCGATTCTGTCTCCTGACTAGATAATATGCTTAGGAAATTTCAAGCACTATGGTACATTTTTACATTAGGGTACAATACCTTTTTCAAATCTTTTTATGGAATCTTAGAGAAGACAAAGAAGTAGATAATGTAGCTTTGGAAATCACCATTTAAATAATGTCAAAGTATGACTCCATTTTAATTCTCTTTCAGGCATTGAAGGTCAGAGTTACATCCCTAATTTACCCCTGTATGTATGTCAGATCTGTGGGGTTTTTTCCCTCTCCAAATCTTGGACTCTCTTCCCTGGTGTATTTAGCATGTGCTGTAAAATCTAGGCACAGAGGAGTCGAGATGCAGTTTGTTGACTGGGAATGATGTTTCCAGAATTTGGGGGGCTAAATTCCAAGAGTTTTGGACATAAGGGAATCATACCTTATTTTAGGATTCTTTTAATAGTCTTTAGCCCCAGTATGGAATAGTGAATAGAGAGTTAAGCTTGGAGCCTGGGTAGCCCAAGTTTGAGTGCCATCTTTGACTTAGACTGGCTGTGTGACTGGTCAAAACCCTCCACCTTTCACTGCTCTAAGCATCTCTTTGTGGGTGTAAGGTGCAGACCTGCATTGGTAGAGGAAATTTCCTGAACTGAGAATTCCCTATAACAATGAAGTTAGAGGTTCAGCCCCATCTTTGTGGTGTTACTCATCCAATCCAGTACAATAAGGCATTATTAATTGCCTACTATGTACCAGGCACTGTGCTACGTACAGGGGATATAAAGACAAAAATTAAGGCAGCCCTTTTATGAAAAAATATTTTATTCTATAAGCTATGTGTACTACAATGTATGAGTCAGAAATGAGGTGCCCTTCTCTCCCCATTCCCCCTCCTACCCCTAGCTGTTATTCTTTTCCTTCAGGTTCTTTGTTTAAAATGGATTTATTTTACAAAATAAAATGTAGTTGGTTGAAAAAATATATAGCTTAGAAGCTTTTCTAACTAGTACTTAGATGTTCAAGGCATGGAATTATAGAAATGCTACATTTTTGTAACTTAATTATGTAGTAAAATATTGGAGGATTCTAATCCAAACACAGATGATATGGCTCAGTTAATTTATGAGAGGCAACTAAAATTATGGTTATTGGTTGGTAATTTCATGACTTCAGACAGAGAAATGTAGCACCAACTTAAGCTTTGTTCTTTTTTGTGGATAGTGCTAACTCAGATGATATAATGAAAACCTTTGTTAAGGATCTGAAGGCATAGTTTTCTGCCAAAATGTTTTGGATTGTGTTCAGGATAATTTTTTTTATCACGGCTTTATGTTAAAATTTTTTATGAGATATTGTGCTGAACTTTGCTATGATATAGCCTTCAGGGTCCAAACCACTAGGCTGTGGTTTAGTGGAGATCCCACTATAGCAGAGTTTCATCTGTACATCTCCTAGTTCCCCAAAATATGTAAAGTCAGAACCTTTAAAGGTGAAATGAGACCATACTCTTTTCAGAAGGGTAAGAAACTTAGGGGTCCTAGTTGGAGCTGCAAAATGCTGAATCTAAGCATATGGCCTCAGGATACAATGATTCCTTTAAAAAAAAGTCGAGAGTCAAGAGTAATAGTCACAGTTGTTTTTCATTTATCAAATTTAATAAGCTCAAACTTAACCTAACATTTTCATTTACACAGCATTAAGCAAGGGTAATGTTATTGAACTTCTTTAAAAAATCAAAAATATAAAAAAAATTAGCAGATATAAATTTTATCTAAATTATGCTAACTCTGTTAGCCTTTTGGCTGGTAATATTGATTAGATATAATGCCTTATTTGGCATATCTTTCTGTATCTTATTCTTCAAAGGAAAATGTCATGAAGCCATTTATCAGAAAGACACAAACTAGTCAAAGGGGTAGCACTCCATTGATGTTCCAGTCATGACTCTTGGAACTAGAATTTCTGGGAGTATGTGTGTGTGTATGTACACACATGTATATATACATATATGTATACATACATATACATACACATATGTATCAGGATTGCTCCACTGTCTGTAATTATTATCTAAAGGCATGCTCCTGTGTTGAACGCTGTGGTATATACAATGGAAGGGTTAACAAATAGTCTCATGTACTCTAGAAGGTTTCTATTCAATACAATAAACATTTATTGTTTAATATTTTCATGGCATGTAGGCAACCAGTATATGCAGCAGAATAATGAAAAAAAGTGCCGGGCTTTGAATGAGGAGAGCCCTGGGTTTAAATCCCACCTCTAACATCTATCAGCATAGGCTTTCACAGAGCAGATCAGATGTACCTGACACTCTCACTGAGAGGGCATTCCCATCGGCCCATTCTCATCTCCTCAGGTCAAAGGCTATAGCAATACTTTCTCACACAGTCCCGTATCAGTGCACCCAGCCCACACTTTAAACTGCCTATATTTATTAATATAGCCAGTATTCTGGACCCTGGGTACACCTAAAGGTATGGGCTGTCTCTTCTCTAATATGGTTGGCTTGAACCATGGTTCCACTGCTTTTCTCCCACTGTTACATTCCAACTATGAGCCAAATATATTTTTTGTAATGGAAATATAATAGAGTAGTAGAGTTGTTTGTTCATGTAAGAAAACAGATTTCCTAAATTCAAATATTAATTTTTCCAAGTAAGAAATAAAAAAGGAAAGAGGTGTCAGTGATTTAAGACGAGTGATTATTTCCTGTCCAGACCTACATATAAGAACATTTTTGTATAGGAAAGGAGTTAAATAGTATCACCAACACACCAACCTTTGAGAATTTATCATCATCATAATTTGATTCAGCAGGCATATGTTAGGGGCTTACCATGTGCCAGAAAAAGGGAATAAGGGTTGTGAGAACAAAGAACATTGAATATAGCACCACCTTTGAAACTACTTCTCCCAGTTGCCCATTTGCACCCATGATTTGGGATCCCCAGAGGTTATTTGTCACTCCTACTCTCTCAAGGTTCTATGGATAACTGAAGAACTGAAACTTAGGAGTCATCACTCATGTACTGCCTTGCAACAATCAACTACTTGACTCTGTTAGCTTTTAAGAAAGAATTTACTAGTGAAATATGACTTCTTGGTGCATCAATGTTCTCTGCTCTCAAAAGCCTCATTCTCTTTTTCTACTGACAATCATGCCTTGAACAACCACTCCCAGCATCTCTTGGTTCTAAAGTAACTATGGGACTGTAAGTCCTGAGACTCCACTCAGGTACTGTTTTATTGTACTGTGTATATGTGTTCCCATTCATGTATTGTAGCAACAATAAACCATTGATTCCAATTAGCTTTTTTATTTTTTATTTTTATTTATTTTTTTTTAAATAAATTTATTTAACTTTTTACATTCATTTTCACAAGATTTTGGGTTCCAAAATTTTCTCCCCATTAGT
>CM053773.1:10266763-10289690 GCA_028658325.1 Potorous gilbertii | reverse complement strand
GGTCACCAAGAAAATAACCTTCTATGGTCTTAGTTTTTTTCCCTTTTCTGGGCATTTTCCCAGCCAGTTACTTGATTTCTAAGAGTCCTCTCTACCCCTGGCCTAAATCCGCCCAGCCAGTGCTTGGGGTCTGAGATTCAAACGCCGCTCCCCAGCCTCAGGGCCCTTGGCGGCAGGCTTATCTGCTGGTTCTCAGGTGGGGGCAGGGCCGCCCCCCAGCCTCAGCTCCCTCAGGGGGTCCACACAGAGATCCTCTGCAGTGGAGCTGGGGTGGAGCTCCAGCCTGCTCTGGGAGTCTCTGGCTGAGCTGCCTCTGCCTCTGGCCAAGCTGCCTCAGCGTCTGCCGCAGCGGCCGCCTCCCAGGGGGTCCGAGTCCCGGAGATCCCCTGCTCCCCTCCCAGCCCGTCCCTCCCACCGACCTGCGCGTCCGTGGGTGGTGGGACCCTCTCGGCCGCCCGGAGACTCAGGTCCCCGACCCCTGCCTGGCTCTGCTGGCTCCCCCCAGCGCCGCGTGGCCGGGGCGGGGGAGGGGAGCGCTCGGCAGGACAGGACTCCGCCCCCGTGTCCGGGTTACCCTTGCGGTGGGTTCCCCAGGGCTCTCCGCAACGGAAATCTCCCTCACTGTGCCGCTGCGCGGCCTCCACTGCTCCAGAACCCGCCAGGAGTTCTCTCCACAGGAAATCCATGGGCTGTGGGTTCGGACCCAGCATAGGTGAGTATTTCTACTCCGCCATCTTGGCTCCGCCCCCCTCCAATTAGCTTTTAAGAAAGGACCTACTGAGCTGGTTGAGCAAGAATGGTTGATACAAAACATCACTTCCAAATCAAGGGCACATTTTTCTGTTGCACATAAAATATTTCTGAGGCCTCCTGGTTGAGACTTAATTCACTGGTACTGATTCGTTTGCTGCCATTAGTACTTTCTTTCCCTCCTTTGCTTAGTGCCAGAGGAAGGAGAAACACCAGTTGCCTTTTAATCTCTTTAGATGCTGTGATGCTTGCAAAGTCACTGCCTGGGTGTGCTGCTTACCCAGCAAATCAAGATAGCAAACAACAAAGAGAAAAAAGTAGCTGTGTGTTCACAGCTTCTATTAGCTGAGCTGCAGATAGGGCAGCTCTTTCCCAACCTGATTCAGGAGAGGCAACCCAAAGTAGTCCTGCTTCCTTACAGCTAGAATGAAAAATATAGAGAAATGAGTGAATTACATCTTTTTGTATGCATACTGAGTTCTGGTTCATCAACCCTAGAATAATCTATTATTTTGACCTTAGAGCCAATTGAAAGACTTTTCATAATATAAAAATTATAATAATAGCCAATAAGAAGACTTTCCATCTTGGACTTCTAACCCCCAACTCAGCCACTATTTCCATATCCTTATTTGAAGGGAAACCAGACTTGAAATAACTGCACATTCTTCAAGAACTGACTTTCTTAGGCCATTCCAGCCATGCTATATACACATTATTTTTGTGAACTAGTATAATTTAAGGCAAATGTCTTTGAACAATAAACAATGACTTTTTGTTGCATCACACATCATACGTGTTTTGCTGTAACACATACCAATGTTATTTGTTCTCAAAACCCTTGTTATCTTGTTCTGTTGATAATCATGTCTTCCAAACTTTATCCCTTGATGGTTTCCACCATCTACTTCCTTTGCTCCAACTCACATGTTGCTTGAGAAAGTCATAGAACTCTAGTAACTGAGTCCACAAATTTATATCATCTGTTCTCACCAGGAACCTCATTGTGGAAAGGCAAATCCTTATACTCCTCCTTAATCGATTATCTGCTTCTCTAATCACAGAAGTTCTTCCAGAATGTGCTTCCTTCCTCAAGTCTTCCATAATACTCCTTTCCCATTTTCTCAGTTGAGGTTCTAATCTCCTACTCAGCAAAAAAGAGACCATTTTTGAAGAACTCCCATTTTGCCCCTCCTCCTCATCTCATATACATCATTAGCTTCCGTGAGTTCACTTCTCATGTCTTTGCTGATAATTTCCAGATTTATTGATACAGCCACAGTCTCTCACGGGAGTTTCCTTAGATCTCTGGCTACCTATTGGACATTTCAAACTAGTTTTTCCAATAGACATTTCAAACTCAATATGTCCAAAACAAAAACTCATTATATTTTCTTCCCAACTTCACTCCTCTTCCAACCTTCCCTTTTAATGTTGAGGGCACCATTTTTCTCCCAGTGTGTCATTCTTGGCTCCTCACTCTTATTTAGCCTATATATACTCCACTTTTTATCCACTACTCTGTTATTGTTCAGTAATTTTCAGTCATATCTGACTCTTTATGATTCCATTTGGGATTTTCATGGCAAAGACACTGGAGTGGTTTGCCATTTCCTTCTCCAACTCATTTTACAGATGAGGAAACTGAGGCAAACAGGGTTGCCCAGTCACACAACTAGTAAGTGTCTGAGGCCTGAACATGAGTCTTTCTGACTCCTGGCCCAGCACTCTTACCCACTGTGCCACCTAACTGTCCTGCTACTTTGCCTCTCCCAGGTTAAATTCATCACTTGTAATCTTACTATGCTGCTGACACAAATCCTATTTGATACCACTTCCCTCAGCCTCCTTTCCCCTCCCATAGGAAGATGGAGTACCAAAGCACTTCCCAATTCCTTCTTTTATAACAGGCAGAAACAGAATTCTTAACTCACACCACGATGCATCTGTTAGCCTGCCCGATTTCATGGTTTTGACTCCATGGAACTATATACTCATTGATGTCCCCTTTACCTTCCCCCTGCTTTCCTGCCTCTTTTTTGTATGTTATCTCCCCCAATTAGATTGCAAGCTCCTTGAGGACAGAAGCTGTCTTTCTTTTTATTAATTATATCACTTGTATCTCCAGTAGATGCTTCATAAAAGTTTACTGGATTATTGAATATAACTCATGTACAATAAATTGCCAAATCTTGTCACTTCTACCTCTACAATGTCTCATATGTATCACTTCTTCTCTTTACTTACAAAGTTATTGTCCTAGTTTGACCCATCTAATTGCTCCCATTTCTACTCCATGTAGCTGCTAAAATGATTATTTTTAAAGAGTAGTTTTGATCATGTATGTCACCATCCCCTCCTCAATAATCTCCAATGTTTTCCCATCACTTCTGGGTCAAACATAAAGTCCTCTGTTAAGCACTGAAATCTCTTCACAATCTCTGGTTTTCCTATCTTCCAGATCTTCTTGCACATTGTTCCTCTCTAAAAACTGTATGATATAGCCATGCTAACCTTCCGTTGTTCGCATAAAATGAATGTTTTATAAAATTCCCTTTGTATTTGCTGTCCCACATGCTCCTGCTTCTCACATCCATCTTAGAGAATCTCTGAAATCTTTCCTGAGCTGGCTCAATCACTGTCTTCAGTAAGAGAGCTTTTCCTGGTCCCCCAGCTGCTAATGTCTTTCCCTAGAAGGTTTCTTTTAATTTATTCTATGTGTCTCTACATACATACATATATTATTGCCTCCATTAGAATGTGAGAACCCTTTATTTTAATGGAGGGAATAATCTGCATAGATACATACAGACTAAATGAAAGGAAAGATGCTTATATTCTAATAGGGAAAGGGATTTCTTTTTTGCTTTTTTTTGTATGTCTAGTACTTAGCTCATTGCCTAATACATAGAAAGTGGTTAATAAATACTTATTGATTAACTGGTTGAGAGTAGTGATGCTAATTAGCTTTATGATTCATATTCAGCTACTAGGAATTTCTAGTTTGGAATCTGGCTACAATATATTTATTAGCTGAGATTTAAAAATAGCTATTAAAATTTATATTCTGTATATGCTTTGCATTTTGCAAGAATTCTATATTTAGGGCAAAATTAATTGTTTACTTAATCAAGTTATGACCACTTAACATATATTTTCAAATTGAAACATCCCAATACTTTACAGAAGAATATGGTCGTCACGTTTCATAACTATGTTCTTGCAAACATCAATGTTTATGTGCTGAAACAGAGCTTTTGCTTGATAATCACTATGTATGTAGGAGAACTTTAAATATTTAAAATGTTGAATGTTCATTTTCATTTACAAATACCTTTCAAATTTGCTCATACTGTTTGGTCTGATTTTTCAAATGACAAGATAGCAAAGTACTTTTCCATTTTCTAAATAAAATGCTACTTATTGAACATCCCATTAAAACATCACGTGCAGAAGCTTTAAAGGCCAATTTAAAGACAGATGCATCTAAACTTAAACATGGAAGTAAAGAGAGACAGCATGATTCAGCTGGAAAAGCCACCATGTATCCCAGGCATTTTACCTTCGAGTACAAAGAGAGAAAAGTACAAAATGGGTTCTGTGAGCTACCATTTCTAAGGTGTTGTACCTTTGAACTCTTTCCCCAAAAGAATTAACCGTGAAATCTTTTTTTCTTTTTTTGTAGGATCTTCCCTGTCTTACTGTATTGATGTTCTGTAAGGTCTGATTTTCAATTTCTTTTCCCTCTCTACAATTTCTTCATTAGCAATCTCATTTATCCATATTACTTTCACAATTACCTTTATACAAATGATTCCCACATCTTTATTTCTGTTATCTCTCCTTTGCTAAAGTTACAAAATTGGTTCACTTTCTTTTCTAATACCTTTTTGAGCATGAAGAGAGTAGTGTCTGGTCCAGTTAAACACAAGATTTTCTATAGCATGCTGCATCTTTATGGTCACATAACTTAATGTTAAAGTAAGGAATAAGATCCAGCTATTCCTATTGTTTAATGATCTTTCAAAGACATTGACTTTGTTAGAATGTATGAGCTAAGGAGTTGTGGCACAGTAAAAAGAAATGTAGATATCATCAGGACAACAGTTCAAATCTAATCTTACTTCAGAGTTTAGTTGATTGTGTGACTGAGGCAAATCACAACCTTAGAGAGTCAGTTTCCTCATCTATGGGGATAATATATTTTGGGAATGATGTAGTGATTGAGTCAAGTCATACTGTAAGATATCCTCAACTTTGACATTGGCAATTATTCTCTCCCTCTTCAAATTTCCTTCTATTTGCTGGGTACCTGTATTCCTCCAGTAGAAATTTACCCTCTGAGAGCAGAATTGACCTTCTTTTAGACTTTACATCTCCACCCTGACCTACTACAAATTCACTCATATAACTAAATATAAGGTTAAGACTAGAATCCAGATTTTCTTGATTGCTAGTTTTTTCCTTTTTTTCCATTACATGACACTGTCCAATAGGTAACATAATTTTAAGTAAAGATTGCAATCTATTCGATTCAGTAACTATTTGTATATCTACTTATATCAAAGTCTGAGAAAAAATAAAATAAAACAGCTTCTATCCTCATGAGTTTACATTCTAGTAGGGAAATATTGTTTGTATGCAGATAAGTAAATGCAAGATTGATTAAGGAGGAGAAAGAATTTATGACTTGGAGGGATTAGCAAAGTTTGCATGTAGGAGGTGGTACCTGAATTAAACTTTGAAAGAAGATAAGGATCCTGAAGGGACCTGAGGAAAGTTTAAGCTTGGTTGACACCCTGTGAAGAAAAATGGAGATGGGAGATAAATGATTAATTTGATATAGAGCTAGTAGATCAGTTTGGCTGAAAAAGAGATAAGAAGTAGTAAAATAATATGAAGTAAGGCTAGAAAGGCAGATGAGAGTCAATCTGTGGAGGGCTTTAAATGCCAGGCTGGGGAGTCTGTACTTTAACCTAGGGAAAAAAAAATGAGGCAAAAGTTTTTGAACATGGGGTGACATGGTCAAACTTTTACCTTAGATTGTTTTGTTGTTATGTAAATGGATAAGAAAAGAGTTGAAGCAAGGAGATCCACTAGGAGATTGCTAAAATAGGTGAGGAGAGTCTAAACAGGGGTAGAGACAAGGGATATGGGTATCATTGTAAAGATAAGGATATAGGTAATTTTCATATCTAAACTTTTTGTAAAATCTATCATATTAATAATATCTAAAAATGCAAAATCTCTATGGGTGACATTTCGACAGACTTAAGTGCTTGGCAAATCTTCATCTTTAATTATCATGTAGAATTCTTTAAAAAAATTCTTAACAGGAGACTAAAATAGTAAAAATTTGTTTTGAAAGATTTCATCTAAAAATGAAAATTAAAGTTGACTGACTATTTCTGTTTTATGGATTTGGCCTGAGTATAAATGCTGTTTTGTAAAAGAGATAGTTATATTTTATTGCAGTTGGAAAAAGGTTTTAAATTTAACATTTCTTATCCTTATGTATCTGTGTATTTGCCACGTTTTTGAAAGAATATTTAATTACAACACTTGCATTCTACCACACATGTATGGCTTTAGCATTCTTATTAAATATAAATGATTCTTGCGGGTGAACGAATACAGAAATGGAGAACAGAATCATGATTTGAAATCCAATTGCTATCATACAGCATTTTATAGTTTGTTGTCTTTTTATCCAAAGAATACATAGAAATGTTTTGTCATTTTTTTTTCTCAAAAGAAAAATCTACTTTGGAATTTGAATCAAGGAGGTTACACAAATTGCTTACAAAGATATTCTCATAATGAAATGTCCTGAAGATGGGAAACATTCAGAACAGCATGAAAAGGATGTGCAAATAAAGACGTAGAAAATTCTGAAGACTACAATTCTTCTGATCTTGGTTGGAGTGAATGACTTCAAGAGAATATTGCCTTTAATTATGACTACTTGTGCCAAAGAAATCTGCACATTTAGAAAAAAATGGCGTTTTGTTACAATAATTGGAAAGATTGGTTGCCACTATTAGTAAATGTAATTTAGCCACTTCAAATAGATTCAGTAGTGCAAGATCTTCTAAAACAAACAACGTATAAATATTAATTCTCCTGGAATGCTAACACCTAATAGTAGATTTAATCATTTTTGAATTTCCTCATTTACATTTTCAAGAAGTTAGTTTTGTACTTTCTCTGAGCTAGCCTTGAAGGCAGCTGCCCAGAAATGTTCAGCTAGAAGAAAACCTTTCCTTAGTTCATGAAATTAGCGGTTCTACCCATATTCTCCATGGATGTTACCCTCCTGAATGCAGATCACATTTTTCTGTCTTCCAAATCACTAAGCTAAAAGAATGTATGTTTCTCCCTATAGCAGAAGCATGAAAAGTTCCCTCAAAAACGCTAACTCACACGAGAACCTCATAAAAAATAGGCATTTTACAGACCGATATAGTATAATAGAAATAGCACTGATCAGGGGAACCAGGAAATCTGAATTCTAGTCACATTAACCAGCTATATGAGTTTTAACAAACCCATATTAGCCTTTCATGCCCTCAGTTTTTTCATCTGTAAAATGAATTCTGATATTCCCAGTTGGAATATTCTATGCTAGGTTGTCCTAAGTGAAGTGTTATACATTGATTTTTTCCCCCTCCCAAACATAGCTATTGATAACTTTAATAAAAAATAAGGAATAGATTTATATGAATTGACTTTATAGTTATATTTTATATCTGGAGCTTCAATTATGAACTGGACATGAACTCTTGGCCTAACAAAATTGAATTATAGAAGGTATTGGTGATATTTTGGGGGATTAGGTTTAAAGTAATTTAGTTCTGGCTCTGACTTCCCTTCACCATGTCCCAAACATCTTCCTGCAAAGACGGAAGGAGGGCTAATGTTATGACAGCACAATTTGGCCAACATTGATTTGAACCCATAGCTGGTCTGATATGGCACAGATATTGTAGAGTTGGTATTATACCTGTGTTGAAAAGAAGATGATATTCTACTACATATTGGAGAGTTGAGAGAAAGATTGTTTTCCTCTTTTGGTGAGTCCAAGTTCAGAGAGTTTCACAAGATCCCAGCATTAATCTTAAAATCCTACTTGCATAAAATGAAAAATAATGACCAAAAGTCAGAAACATACTAGTAAAGTAATGTATCAAATAGTCAAAATGTAGAGAGTACAAGTTTGTTGATGTAGAAAACACCCACATTCACTGGCCCTATTTCCTCATTTTGGGGTACGTTATTAGTAACAGCACTGTGATACAAATGTCCCAGGAAAAGCTTAGATAGAGAACCTGGCAACAGGGGCTTGTCTGTGGACTTTCCCTTCTATCGTTTGTGTTTGTGCAGCCCACATCACACCCTCCGACGATAAAGGGGAAAAGTGTAAGTGTTCTCTAGTGCAGCAAGATTCAGATACTTTATCATTCGACGAGTTATGATCAATATTAGTAAAAACAAAATTGCTTATCACTTAAGTCTTCATTCTCAGGGAATTTTTCATGACAACTGGACAATTCTTTGGCAGACTAATGTTAGTTGAGGATACTGTAGCTAGATTTCTGCCTGGAAGTAGTGGGATGGTAAGTAAAACTTCCGGCAGTCCTTTCTTGATTCTACGGTTCATATTACTTTATAATAATCAGAATCAGTTTATATTTCATACAAAGAAGCATGAAAGGATCGATTATGGTCATTTTAAATTACGTCCTAAATAGCAGTTGTAAACCCAGAGTTGGAAATAGGGACAGTTTATGCAATCTACTGGTGAACCACATTCTGGGAGCAAAACACTTTGCAGAGTATATAATGTCATTGTTTTAAAGTCCCTTGAACTTCTCTATTTCATTTTCATGAATGTTGCATCAGGCTATGGGTGGCCACAATTGCCTCTAAAATTGCTTGTATTTTGAAATATCTATGATTCGAAAGTTCTAAGGCTGTCCTATACCATGTCTTGAACTTTGATTTCCAGATATTGATTGTTAGACTCGGGTTTTCTATTTACTTCTCAGAGTCAACTGTTGCTCAGGAAACATAAGCCAAACCAAAAAAATTCTATGAGTCATTACAACAACCTCGAGTCGAGGCCAAAGGGTATTGTATTTCATATTCATTTTAAGTTATTCCAGACTTGGGTATGTTTTTTATTTTTTTAAATGAGATGACTGGGTGGAGTTTTCCAAGAGAGTGATTACTTGTCATTCATGTATTATGGAAACTGACATGTTTACTACCCTTTTCTGAAATCTGCTTATAATGTAAAGTCTTCTGACACAAAGGATCTAGTCATGAATTCTTATTCTGCTTGAGTTTCTGATTTGTTAATTAATATTTATTCCCTTAGATTTATCCAATCTTGAGTAAATCCCTTCTTTGGAATTCCAGGTGATATGTCCTAACAGAAATGACTGAATATGTATGAAAACATTAGGATTTTTTTGTTTTTCTTTGGCCCTCTAAATGGGATAGCGATTAGAATATTGAGCCTAGACTCAGAAAGGTCTGAGTCGAATCCAACCTCATATATTTTCTGACTGTGTGACCTTGGGTAAATCACTTAACTGCTCTCTGCTTCTCACAAAGTTACTGATAGGAAAAAGCACTTTGCACAGTGCCTGGCACATAATAAATGCTTGCTAAATGCTTATTCTCTTCTGTTCCCTCTTTGCCTATTTTTGTTTAGTCATTTTTCAGTTGTGTCCTACTCCTTATGACCACATTTGGGGTTTCTTTTGGCAAAGACACTGGAGTAGTTTGTTATTTCTTTCTCCAGCTCATTTTCAGATGAGGAAACTGAGGCAAACAAGTTCAAATAACTTGTCCAAAGTCATGTAGCTCATAAGTGTCTGAGGCCGGATTTGAACTCAGGGCCTGACCCCAGTTCCAGCTCTCTTTCTACTGTACCACCTAGCTGTCCTTTTGCCTATGGAATACATTTTTTTCAGGGGAAATAACTTTTTCCCCTAATTTGGTTGATTTCCTTTAGGTGTTGGTGGTATATATAATTTCTAAAATATTATTATATTATGTAATCTTTTCTTAGCATAACTCTTCCTGTCATCAATATTTGTGAAAATATGATAGGTTTTCTTTTTTAAATCAGTTTTTAGCTACTTGTGTTTCTTTTGGTGACTATCAAAATATATTTTATCTGTCCTATATCATCATTATATTTATCAATTAAATCAATAAACATTTATTAAATTCATGCATTGTGAAAAGTTCTAGATGCTGGCATACAAAATGAAAAAAATTCTGCTACCAAGGAACATATATTCTACTGCATATTGAGTTTATTAATGGATTTTTTTTAAAGAAAGGAGCACTAGATTCTCCAGATCCTCTCTCACTTGTTTGGAAATTTCCGTTACCTGTATTGGCCTGATTTCCAATAGATTCAGGCCTGTAATTGTTCTCGGTTGGAAAGATAATTCTATTATAATAGTGACAACCTGAGTTGGTCCAGTTTCTTCAATTCCTCTTTAATTAGGCTTGGCTCATTTGAAGAAAATGCGGTAACATGTAAAATTGTAGAAATGATGACATCTTGTGCCATTAAGATCTTAGATGACTGTTCTGTACCTAAGTGAGAAAAATAAATCAACAATGACTCACTTCCAATTGTTTTTGTGGGAACAACTGGCATGTCCACTATCACTCAAAAAAAGAAAGACTGAATGAAATATCCTGTATTTTAGAAAAGAAAAGTAGCAATGATTTTGATACATTTTGAAGGTCAGTAATGTTCAGCATGGAGCAATATGGGGAGAACAAAAGCTCCTCAGAGAGTAGAAAACATGGTAGTCTCATTATCCATAATCTCAGCTGGTCACCATAGTAACAGCATTTTATTTTCCAAGTTGTGAGCTTTGTAGTTGTGTAGAATTCACTTGTTAGACCTCCAGGAACATCAGTGGCATCTAGTGGTTGAGACCTAAGCTGACTTTTTGCAAGTTGCACGGGCTACTTCCCACATTATGTCAAGAAATACAAACAAATTTTGCCATGAATTTTTAGTGAGATAAACCAAACTACTCCCTTCATTGCAATGTTATGAATAAAGTGTTTCAAGAAAATATGTTTCAAGGAAACATCAATAGGTTACAACAGGAGAAGGACCAAATGCAAGGTAAGAGAATAATGTTATATCATTAAGCAAACTTGTCCATAATATACTTTCATCCCAGGGAGCTCTGAAAGGGAACAGAAAGTTGAAGTTGCCAGGGGGCTGTGATGGGGCCTATCCTACCCTTTAGCATTAGCAAAGATGTGGGAGGAGGTACAGTTTTCACAAATAACCAAAAGGTGCCTCTTCTAAACCAAAGGAGCCTTTAAACACCAGATAGCTTTGATTCGTTATTTATGCAACCACTCCCTGAAATCTTTATGAGAAAAAACAATTGCAGTTTCAAGCTGGGAGTGTGGCAAATATTCTAGGAGATTCCTGGTGTATCTAGAAGAGCTGACAAGTCAAGGTTAACTATTTTATTTATGAGCTCCAATTTTACTACACCAACTTTAAATTATTAAAAAGTTATTGGATAGGGACTAGATCTGTGATTTCATTGGTGCAGAAAGGAACTTCTTCTACTATTGAAGGTCAACACTTTTCTCTGCAATTTAAAGCTTTAAAGAGCTGCCTAGGGCCCTGAGAAATTAGGTTACTTACCCAAGGTCACAGAACTAGTATGGGTCAGAGGCAGGACTTGAACTCAGGTCTTCTTGACTCCAAAGTCAGTTTTCTGTGCACTTTGCTAGGATGCCTCTGTGACAATTTTTTTTTATTATGGTAATATACTCAAATACTAAATTGGATGTGTGACCTTATCTGTGTTAGTATTCCCTCCAAAAATCCAGATTGTGACCTATTAGTACATGTCTATCCTATGTGATTTTTGTCTGTGTTTATCAATAAATTCTCAGTGGGGGCCTACTGAACAGGCTGCAAGTCTTCTTCACTTTCTCTTGACATTTCAAGTAAGCTAATGGAGTCCACAGGCTGCTTAGCTTGTGTATCCCTTATCCTTGCTACATGATAAGTCCATCCCTTTTGTTCACGTGCAATGACAATTTCTTATATTTGATAATATCTTTTACTTAGCATAGAACTTTTCACCTACTAGATTCTTATGTACATATGTCTGTTGATTTACTGTATTTCATGTGATGGCTTAGTTTAAAAAATATATTAAAGGGGCAGCTAGGTGGTGCAGTGGATAGACCACCAGCCCCAGAGTCAGGAGTACCTGAGTTCAAACCTGGAGTCACATATTTACTAGCTGTGTGACCCTGGGCAATGACTTAACCCTGACTGCTTCCAAAAAATTTGAACAAAATATACATTAATATGAACTATGGTTCTATGGAGCTCTTGGCATTCTCAGACTCCTGTAGTGTTATTAATGTTGGAAGTAAGAGTTGGGGCAGTGTCTCTACCTTCCACACTCTAACAAAAGCCTCTACTGAGAAGGAATGGTAGTGGTTGTTTTGGTTGCTAGGTTTAGCTAGGCATCCTTCATATTAAATTAGGTATTAATCCTATGATAATGTCAGGGGGCCTTGAAACTTGTGTACCTATGAGGATTCAGGTCAAGTATGACATATTTGTTCCCTAATTTATGAGCTTATGACATGCCTCACTGCTGGAAAAACTGGGGAAGGATGCCAGTAATACCCAAGAGTTGCTCTCCAAAAGACTTTTGCTCTTTGGGGGCTAGGGAGGGGAAATGTTAGCTCTGGTTTTATTTCTGTAACTCTAAGATTTAGTTGATGGCACAACTCAATGGTATCTTCCAATTCTCCCACTGAGATAAAATCTGTTTTTCCTTTTGAGTCCCTATTTACCAACCGAAGACTCTTATTATTTTGTCACTTTGTTTTTAGTTAAATGCGGCTATCTTCCAGACTTTCATCCATGATTATACACATTAATTGCAATAAGAGACATCCTTAGAGCATCACACTAACCCTGAAGGCTAGGAATTTATACCCCTATTTTACAGATAAGGAAACTGAGGAAAGAAAGGAAGTGATTTACTCAGTCACACCAGTGCCCCTGAGAACATTCGAATTCAGGATTCTATTAACTCCAAGTCTTTCATAATGCAGACCACGCATAGTAGACTGACCTTTGTTGTTACTATTTGATTTTATCGCGTAGAAAACCCCTTTTATCACAGCAGAATATGGATTAGTAATTTACTTGTACTTTTCAGTGGCCCAGAGTGGCCCAGACTATAAGGTTAAATGACCTGCCCATTTCTACACACCCTGTATGAGTCAAAGGCAAGATTTAGATCTTTCTGACTCCAGAATGAACCAATCTACAATGCCATGGTGCTTCTCCCCTAAGTTAGCTCCAAGTATCCGTGTCGTGAGTGAATGGTTTTTTTGTGTCCTAATAACTTTATATTTATTTGTATGAAGTTATATTTGCGATAATTGAATTTCACAGCTGCTTCCCAGTTTGTTTTAACTTCTTTTCAATATGATGAAAATTAATACTAAATATTTGATAAGGCACAATAATTTGGAAGGACTTTAATAAACCTTTTTAGTCAAAGACTACAGAATTGTGAGGAGTATTTCTTGCGCTTGGTTGACAGCATATGCATACTCAATAAATGGGTTATGTTGTTTGAGACTTGAACAGCAAGTAGAGCTGTGCATATTGATGCTTATGCCCATCCCATTTGTTTAAAGATGATGCTTGGTTAGCATCATCTCAATATTAAAAGGCTATGGTTGATTCTTTTTGTTGGTATTAATTTCTGTATCTCCTTATAATTGATTAATGCTCATTGGTATGGTAAGGATGAATAATTTATGACATACATAGCTCTTGGGTTATTAATTGTTTAATTTCAGAGAAAGTAACTATATATTAAGGAAATTCAAGTTGTCACTCCAAGAAGCCAAGTGAATTTATATACTCTGCTATTTCACAGTCAGAACTGAGGAGACTACGACAGGCATACTCCTTCTCCTTCTTACAGGGCTTATAAAGACAAGTAATGAGAATGAAAATTTGAAGAGTTTTATTTTAATGAAGAAAAAAATTCCGCTTGCTACTGATTTGACTTGTCTGATGGCTGTGTGTTATGTTTTCCCCCCTTTCCTCTACCCAACTTTTGTTATTTTATCCTGCTTCAGTGATTTTCTGTGCAATGTTCCAAGTATAAAATGGAGTTAATTAAATAAATGATGCATATTCTTGAGAAGCAAACACAATTATATGAGAAAAAGAGAAGAAGGATATCATTAACCTTAGGTGTAGATCTACCTCTTAAGAGCTCTGGGAAATTAATTTAATCTTCAGAGGTTAAACAAAAGACAAAATCTGTGACAAACTTAGTCATTTAAGCAGCATGCATGAAACAAATTAGATTAAATTTTTACAAATAGCTGTTTTTTACTTTAATTGCAATTACACTTACTATCTTTTAATTCCAGCTCTAAAAATCAATGATGAATGAGACATATCCTATCTTTGACCATCTGTTTGTTATTACATTCTAGCTGGTGAAGCAGCCTGGCATAGTGCCATGGAGCACTGGACTTGGAGTTGGGAAGATCTGAGTTCTAATCCTGCTTTAAGACACTAGTTGTGTGACCCTGGGCAAGTCACTTAGCTTCGCTATGGCTCGGTTTTCTCATCTGTAAAATGGGACTAATAATGACACTTATCTTCCAGGGTTATTGTGAAAAAAAATGAAGCATTTATAAAGTGCTGCGCCATCGTAATCATCACCATCGTTTTCACTAGCATTATCATTCTTCATAGGATTCTCAGGATTTGGTAGCTGACAACTGCACTCGTATCATGGCAGTGCCACTTCACCCGGATGGCCTTGAACAAATCTCTTAACCCTTTTTGGCCTCAATCTCTTGTAAAATAAACAAAGAAAATGAAGTTTGCCTACATGATAAGATGATTAGACCACATGACTTCTCAGTTCCCTCCTAACTTTATAGCTAAGTAATTTTCTGTCTTATGCTCTGAAATACTACATAAATGAGGCCAAAAGATTTCAGGATTTCACTAAGATAGGAGGGAAAAAGTATGAATAATTGTTGCTCCTCATTAATACTTTAGGCCATCTCATTGCCATCTTTATTTGAGTTCTCCTTTTAGGTTTACTACTTTGATCTGGTCCATGGTCTGTCTCTCTCTTTTCTGAAGAAACTCAGCACCTGCTTTCCAGTTTTCCTCTTCATCCTACCCCTTACCATCATACAAAAGGGCTTCAGCATATCTGTGATTGTTCCATCAAACATTCTGACTTCTCAGTGCATTGGTGTCCTCAGCTTTGATAACCTGCATCTACATTCTATCTCAAGCACAAATAGGAGGGCCATGTTCTTGTCAATATACAATTGCTCTACCGCCAAGAACACAGAACTCTGAAGTTTCTCTGTCTGCTCACCTGCTAACTTTTCTCTCTCTTTCCAGTTCATTTCTCTGAAACCTCTTCTTCAGTTATCCCATAAGCTTTAGTCCCTTTGCCCTTTTTGGTTGTCCTGAGATTAACCCTTCGCTTCCCTAATTCTGCTTCCTTCACAGTCTTGACTGTGTCATTGATGTGTTTAACTCTACTCATTTTTCCCCTCATTCTCTTGCTGGTCTTGTGTTGCCAAACCCCCATTGTCATTACTTCCAACATATGCTTTCTTTGTTCCATACCTCTTCCATTTCTAGGAAGAATTCATTATTTCTTCTAATCTGGAGAGAAGTATTACCTTCTCCTTTAGGACAAACTTGTACTTTGTGCAAACATGAATTTACCCATGGCTCTTCCATAATCAATCCAGTAGCTTTGGCTCCAGGAGTTAAAACATAGAATCAAGGACAAAGGCCTTAATAATCTGGCCCCATCTATGTTTCTAGCTTCACTATACATCAGTTCTCTTCATGTACTCTGTGAGACACACTTGGCCTCCTTGCTGTTCCTCACATATGAAGCTTTACCTTTCATCTCTGAGATGGATGCAAGAGAAAGGCACAAGTATTTACTCACATTGTCAAGGAGTGTCTTAAATACCCTGGTCTGTCCCATTCCTGGGAAGCCAAACTATAATTGCAATACAACTCATTAAATCCCCCTAGGGAGACACTATCTCAGTCCACCTATCCCACATCTTTCAAGGACTGGTAGAAATCTTCTCGGTGGAGTCACTTAATGGAGAATGATATATGGATTTTTGAGCTAGGTCAATCATATTATTACTCCAGGTCTAAGATTTATTGACTATGGGAGATATAATAGGTTCTCCCCAACCAGGATTTACTTTGGTCTCGAAGCTGAAAGTAAGTGGTGTGATTGTTCTTTTCCTCCACAGAAAGTCCTGGACAAAAGCCCTAGGTTTACTCTTAGCTTTAAAAATATAGATTGTGTGATCTGGCATAAAACACTTAACCTCAGGACCTTTAACTGCAAAATGGGACTAATAATACCTGTGATATTTTTTCCACAGGGATTTGGTGAAAATCTGGTGAGATATTTTACATTTTCTTCCATTTTTTCACTTTGTTTGTTTGATTCTTGATATCTCATAGAATCATGAACTTCTACTTGTCCAATTCTAATTTTTAAGGAAATATTTTCTTCACTAAGCTTTTGTAATTCCTTTTCTATTTGGCCAATTCTACTTTTTAAGGAGTTATTTTCTTCAGTGAATTTTTGTACATCTTTTCCCATCTTTTGTGCTTCATTACCAAGCTGTTGACTCTGTTTTTCATGATTCTCTTGCATAATTCTCATTTCTTTCCCCAATTTTTCTTCTACCTCTCTTATTTGATTTTTAAGATCTTTTTTGAGCTCTTCCAGAAGGACTTTTGTGCCTGAGACCAGTTCATATTTCTCTTTGAGGCTTTGCATTTGGCATTTTGACATTGTTATCCTCTTCTGAGTTTGTGTTTTGTAGCTTTCTATGGTCAGGACTTCTTTTTTTTCTGCACATTTCCCAGCCAATTTCATGACTTTTAAAGTTCAGTTTTGCTCATGAGGTAGAGGGGGCACTTTTCCAAGCTTCTTGTGTTGGGGTCCAGGAACCTCTGGGGCTTGTGACTCATCTGCAGAGCAGAGGTTGGATCTTCACCACTGTCCCCCTGTGCCGTTGGTCTGCTAAACCAGAGTCCCAGGGCCTATGTTGGTGGTCTGTGCTGGAGCTATGGGCCTCCTGGTGGCTTGTCCAGATATTTCCTGTGCTAGGCTGTGCTCCCCTTTTAGGCACGTGAGATAGACCTTTCCTGAAGTCTTTCTAGGTTATCTTGGGCTAGAAAATTGTTTAACCTAATCCTTTTGTAGCTTCTGTCACTCCAGAATTTTTTTAAGGTAAGATTTAAAGTTGTTTCAAGGGGAATCCAGGAGAGCTCAGACAACTTCCTGTCTTTTATCCACCATCTTGGCTCTGCCCTCTGGTTCTGGTGAAAATCAATGAAGGTATGTATGTAAAGTGCTTTGCAAAACTTAGAATGTTACATAAATAAATGTCAGCATGATATAGCGGGTAGAGAGAGAGCCAACCCTGATGCAGGAAGTTGCATTCAAGACTCTCTTCTGAAAGACACTGATTATGGAATTCTGGGCAAATCATTTAACCTCTCTGTACTCTAGGCCAGAGGAGTCAACACATGGACAACTTAAACAAGATTAAAATATTATTGGAAGATAATTTAACAAAAAATGCTTAAAATACAACAAAACATAGGTATATGATTTTTTAAGTTAATATATGGCCTATATGGATCCCTATACATGGTTTAGTGGCTCTGCTTCTTTTTTGAGTTTGGTTTCTGAAGAAAATATGCAGAGCCATAGTCCCGGGAGGTCAAGCAGAGGGTGGTGACAGAGAACTGGCTTAGGTTTAGACAAGTTCCTTTCTTCCCCCAGGGCTTCCATTTCATCGTCTGTGAAATAATGAAAAAACTATCTGGGTAGTCTCTAAAATTCCTTCCAGAGATAACAGTAGAAATCTAAAAAGTCCTCACTACTCTGCTGAAGGTAGCCATCTCAATTCTTGGCTTGGAGGGCTTGGAGAAATGGGGAACCATTGTCGAGTCAGTTTCTGCTGCCGAGTCAATCTTTAGGTGTCTGATTAATTCTCTGAGAGGTATGGTCAGGGATAAAGAGCCACATGGGATAAAAGCAGTGCAAGTAGACTACAAAGCCCCATATCACCGCAGGTCCTTGGTGGTTGGGGTTCTAAAACTAGCCTTTATAAGTACAACTGCATCCATCCCTTGGTCTACCTTCTGCATCTTGGGAATTCTTGTTCTTATCACTTGAATAAAATATGTGTCAATGAACACATATTTCTGGCACATGTAATGAAGGATGATTTTAATCAAGGTGACATGATGACCAGGGACCTCAAGGTTAACCATAAACTCTTGATCCAGTAAGTTCTGAAATGATGAATAAATGAATTACAGTCAATGAACTAGCATTTATTAAACACATAGTATATACCTGGTACTGTACTAAGCTCTGTGGATATAAAGAAAATAAAAACAGTCCCTGCTGTCATGTATTTCATAGTCTAATTCAAGGAGAGAGATGTATTTTGTAGGATGTGTCCCTATCTGGTTCTGAAGCATCATCTTACATTTATCTCCTTCAAAATCTAATCCAATCTAGTAAACATTCATTAAGTACCTCCTATTTATAAAATCCTGAGCTAGGAACTGAGGGTACAAAGACAAAATTCAAAAGTGGTCACTACTTATAGAAAACTTACATTCTGCTGAAAGAATACAGCATGTAGGCAAAATAAGTTATTTGGAGGAGATGGAGAGAGTTTGGAGAACTTAGAGGCAGCGTTTTTAGGAAATTATGCTCCTTGAAGGTTGCACATGGCTTAACCTTTAAGGAAACTTAAAGATGCAGGGTAATGACGAGTTTATTAAAGGCACTGAATCCAGCTCCTATACCCTCAAAAAGATGTTGGATTGGGAGATACAATGCCAGATTTTAAGAACAGCACTTCAGAATCTTCATGTCATCATACCACCATCATCCTCATCATTTACATTTTTACATAATACTTTAAAGGTAACACAATGATTTACATATGTAGGAAGATAAACTTTATTTGAAATAAGGGGAGAAGTATTATGTATTTGGGAATTAATTCACTGAAACTCATATGAGAACTACATAAAAGATACTCTAGGCTTGTGTGTAGTTAGGTAAATTTAAAAAACTGTTGAATGAGTTTAGGGAGGTTGAGCTAATAGAGTGAAGATTTGAAACTACTAAAATCAATCTATGAAGATAATGCAATATCTATGAGATATTTCATATAATTAGCTAAAATAACATATTTTACATGGAAGAACAAGTCAACTATAAAGAAAAAATAGGAAGAGAAAGTTATAATGCAGGAAAAATTGAAACTATCTAGCACTGTCTTTTTTTAATAGTCTAGTTGAGTAGATTATATAATCATGACCTGTTACTGGATAAAAAAAAAATAGAATAAGCCAGTAGAGTAGTTTAGATAATAACCATCTGTCTAGTACTGGATAAAAAAAGTAGAAAATAGACGAGTGGAGTAGATTAGATGGTCATAACCTAGAGCCAAATCATGTAGTAGACTAGTGTTTGCTAGCCCCAAATCACAAAACACTGGGGAAAGAATTCATTATTCAATAAAAAGCTGCTGGGATAATTGGATAGCAGTTTTCCCCAGAATGGGAATACTTCTTTCTATTCTATATATATTACAATGCACTCTAAATGGATCAATGATCTAAATATAAAAGCATATGATAAAAAATTGGACAACAGTGTAATAGTTTTCTCAACTGTGGTAAGGGGAACAATTCTTAAGTATCTCACACCTAGGAGAAATTAAATGAGACAAAATAGATGAATTTGATTACGTAAAAGTAAAAGCTTTTGTGTGTCAAAAATATAAAAAGAAGGAAGGAATAAGATGGTAAAAGAATTTTTGAAATAAACATTTCTGACAAAAAACTGACATCCAAAATCTATAAGAAATTGGTATTTTTATGATTAAAGAACCATCCTTCTCTAATAGGAAGGTATTCATAGGCCACAAATGGGCAGTACTCAAAAGAAACACACATTAACAAACATAATGAAAGGTCTTCAAATATTGTAATAAATTAAGAGAACTTGGGCATGTTGTACCATATAGCTACCAAATTTGCAAAAATACTAAAAAATGATAAAATTGAATGCTAACACATCTATGGTGAAACAGCAATTCTGTACCCTACTGGCTAAGATATGAGTTGCTTTTAGTCTTTTCTAGAAAGGATGTTGGAATGATACAATTAAAGAGGCAACAATATTCATACTCCAAAGATTGTTGTTTTAGGCGCCCCAGGGGTATGTAATCCCATGAATCCAGCTACTGTGGGATTCTAGACAGGTTTCCAAAAAGTTTTGTCCATTTAGAAAATAGTCCAAGCAGCGTAATTTTATATTTAGAACAATGGACTGTATTGCCAATATAGTAACTGAGTTTGGACTTGGGAGGAGTTCAGATACACAATCAAGAGAGTGCATACTATTTATCTATTTTATGGAAGATTTTAAAAAGTTTTTTTTTTTAATTTAATACCCGGCACATTTATATATGCAGCTCCTAATCATTTGTCTTGACAGTATTTGTGGTCTTGGGTTTAGTTTTGGCGAAGTGAACTCCTGATCACCTAAGGTGATAAAAAATCCTTCTCATATGGAGTTAGGGCCTTGGTGCCTATCTGAAAGCTAATTACGTCACTGTAAGTTGCCTATTGACCAGTTATGTTTCCATATGGAGGTGATAGGGGCCACATCTAGAAAAGGTAACTGCTGCCACATTCTTGTGGCATTAGGCAATTCAAGCCACCTTTTAGTAAATGTTAATGTTTTGTAAGTGTTCTATTTTTTACCAGAATCAAATCTAATTTAAGAGAATGTTGTCATTGGGCCTGCTTCTAACAGGGATCTCTGACAACAATCATTGAAGCAAACAGAAAACAAAACAAAAAACAGAAACACAAAGGTAGAATCACTCATTCAGAGATTGAAGAAAGTTGATCAACGTATTTTCTGCCACGAGGTATAGTGTTTCAAGAGGGCTTGCATATGATATCAAGACATAGATGCCAATGGAGAATACCTTTATTCCACTTCAGGAGAAGAAATTCTGGAAAGAAAAGAAGGTAGGAACAAGTAGATTGTCACTCTGTGGACAAAGAGGATGGAAGAAATAATTAGAGCAGTCTTGGGTACTCTTGGACACTTAGGCATGGACAGCCCCTCTACAGGAAGGGAAGGAAGGAAAAACAAAAGATGAGTCAGATTTCTGAATTTCTGGATACCCCAGGATTAGTAAAAGGGCAGAACCACCAGTCTCACAGACTCACTGCGCTCATTAAAATTAAGCAAGAAAGATTGTCACGTTCACTACAATTTTTTCCTTTTCTGGTGCATCCAGACAGATATGGTTGCTTACCTTCTTTTGGCAGAAGTGGAGATGAAGATAGATCATAGAGGGAAGATATTCTCACTATAATTGGAATATGGTTCAATGGGACTGAAAGTGAAATGTGGAACAGGTGATTATTAGTATTGCATATTGCTAGTAGTGCAGGGCTACAGAATCAAGGGAAGCTAATAGCACCGACAGTTGGCTAGAGTATTGAGGGGGAGCAGATAATGAGAAAGAGACTAGTGAATCTTGGGTCAGGCAAAATTGCCATTTATTTCCTCAATCAGAGGTCTGTGAAAACATTTTATGACCAATCTGTCCCCTCCTACCATGACTGTCCTTCCTGTTCTTCTCTTTGAAAACTTTCTCTTGCTCTCATTTAGCCACCTACTTGTAATTATTGATTTAAACTGTTGTCTCTTTTCTTGTGCATGCATGGGTCATACCGAAATGAGGGTGCTGGGAGAAAGGGTAGAGGGGGCAGAGAGTTGTGTGGGAGATCAGGTAAAGAAAGTCTTCACACTATGCTGAACTGCTGAGAATTCTGTGACTTGAATGAGGAAGTCCATCTCTGGTCCTCTTGACAGACACTTGTCATTTCCACAAGTATGGATATATCCTATCAATCTAACCATTCATACAAATTTTTCCCACTGGGCATAAACATTAGCTTGACACATACTGCAGTGACCCCCTTCTCCCTACCTCCTTTCCACCTCCCCACCCCCAAGGCCTTATAATGACAGTTTCATAGACACAGATCCATGCTGGAAGCTGGAGACTTTCCACGATTGCTTCCTCCTAAGCATGAATGAAGTTCCCATAAGTCTCACACTTTCCCACCTTTTATAAATTATTGAGCTGTGGTGTCAGGGAGCCCACTGCTAGTAATAACTGCACAACCTCTAGCTGCCCTCCCATCCGTGGGAGTCTCTGTGATGCCCCCCACCATCCAAGAGTCTAATGAATCTTCCTTTAGCTAACAGTAATCCCAGGGCTACAGGAATTCCTTTTTACAGTGTAGACTGATCCCAAAAGAACAAATGATGATACCCTAACCTAAAGGTCCCTAGTACAAATAGTAATAGCTTCCATTTCAAGTCATGGTTTATGTATTTCTCTGTAGTGTATTGTCCATTTTTCTTTTGCAGTATATTTCAGAGTTTCCTTGTAAATAAAAGAATGAGGATTGATCAAGTCAATCATTTAATCACCCAATCACCCCAGCCTCCAAAATTGCCTGATAAGATGGTATACCCAGATACCTTGACTGAATGAGAACACCTCTAGTGGAAGGGGAAGGAAGAGATAGGAAGGCAATAAGCATTTATATAGCACCTACTAAGTTCAAGGCACTTTACTAGTACTTTACAAATATTAATCTCATTTAATCCTTGCAGCAATCCTTTGAGATAAATGCCATTTTATATTTGAGGAAACTGAAGCAAATGTCTTGCCCAGGGTCACATAGCTAGAAAACGCCTAAGGCTGGATTTGAACTCTGGTTTTCCAGACTTCAGGCTCAGTGTTCTAACCAAGAAGCTTCTAATTACCTCTACTGAAACAATTAATCAAAAACTTTAAACTAAATGTGCCAAGTCTGAGATTATTTAGACAGATTTGAAAACCTTTGAATGGAATGGGGTGACTTTGCACAGGAAGTATATTCAAATTGGTGGTAGAGACTTGGTTG
>CM053773.1:10246497-10266263 GCA_028658325.1 Potorous gilbertii | reverse complement strand
AAAAAAAAAAGAAAGTAAAGAGGAAGGGGATGGGGGGATAAAAAAATGTATAGGTCAGACTAGGGGAAGGGATAATCAGAATGGGTGCAATTTCAGGGTAAGGGGAGAGGAACATGAAAATTTGTAATTCCAAATCTTGTGGACATGAACTAAAAGTAAATAAATAAAATTTACAAATAAAGGAAAGACAAAAAAAAACACATTTGGAACAATTGAAGCATATACACCAGATCCATGCCAGAATCATCTCTCTTTCTAATAAACATGAAAGCTGTAACCAAGCTCAAGGAACACTTTTAAGTGCCAATTCAAAACCACATCTCATCAACCCCACAACTAACATGGTTCTCTTACTAGACCAAACCAAGACAGGCATTTAATTAAACAGAACAGCCAAATAACTATGAAGTCATATTCCCTTCTAAGCTGGTATGCATGCACACACACAAAGGGATAACATTATCCCATATATTATGATATAACTTATGGCAAGGGGGTTACAAGTTGCCTACACAATTCACTGTTTTAGTGTTAAACTATCTTTTTTTGTCTCTTGAACTGTTACTTGATGCTTCTTTCAAAATCTGCTGTCATCTGCTTGTCTGTTTTGTCCACTTAGCTTTGAAATGCTGAGACAATTGACAAAGCTTTTTTCTCTATTGCTCTGCTATGTGCTTGCTCTCTGCTGAGCTAATCCTTCCATTTACTGGTTTTTCAATGAATTATAGTTGCTACATGGACTTTCCTATAAAGAACAGTATTGACAGAAATTTTTGCCAATCTAGCCGATAGAGTGAGATGTGATTCAGCTCTTCTGTGAGTCATTTCTATAGTGTTATCCAGCCAACACAGTACTAGTCTTTCAAATTAATGTATAATTTAAACTATCATTTCCCATTCAGGATCAACTTAACCCAGACCAAATTTCTATTTGAGATCAGTAGGCTTTTTTTGTAAAATGTTTTATGGTTCATCCTGTCTCATCTACATTCTCCAGGAAAAAAACATATCTTTATAAAACACATTATCTAATGTCAATGATTCATATCACAAGTATAAATCTTTAAGGGAGAAATTTAAAACAGTATTATTTAGAACAGTTTTGTTCCAGGCACCTCTGGGCTGTTCTGAAATTCTTTCATGGGATCAATGAGGTCAAAATTGCTTCTATAATAATACTAACATATTTTAGTTTCTAATATGGTAAATAACAATAAAGATAATTCATAAGAATGAAAACTCTTTGGGGAGAATCTTCAATAATTTTCATACATAAAGAGTTTCAAGAATAAAAATCAAGAGAAATATTGGATAATGCAATCCTATTGGTCTTCCATGATAGCAACTCTCTATTTAAGTTGTCTCTTCCTATTAGAATATGAATTTAATGACAAACATACACATATACATATAAGCATATTATATATTATATACATATATATATATATATATATATATATATAATTCTTAGCCCAGGACTTTGCAGATAGTAAGCACTTAATAAATGCCTTTTAAATCATTCCTTCATGGCACAATTCATAGAAATAATAATTCTTACATATTTGAAAAAGTTTTTCCCAGTGCAAATTATATTTTATAAAAATGTTTGATTTTCTAAAGCGTGACATGCTATTTAAATGTGAAGTAAAATAGTAACAACTATATATTTAAACAACAATTTCAATGTACTTTCTTGCATACCCTTAGGTCAGTGGTTTAAGGAACAGACTTATGACTAATAGAAATCAATGAATCAATGGAGTATAAGGTGATGAGAGAGTAAGTAGAACCACATTTGCAATAAACCTTCTGTGAAAAACCTAAAGGTACAGAGTCTTACTTGCAGACCAGATTCCAAAGCATAAATATGGAGAACTAAAAATCCACTGGGATGTAGCTTAAGATAAGTAAAACTGTAAAGATTGCTTATTATTAGTAACATTGATACATTTTAATTTTTATTATTTCTCATATTTGGAAACAATAAAATGCAGACTAACAAAGTTGAGAACATAATATTTAGTTCTGAATATATTCATTCATCTTAGTATTGCTTCTTTCCTCAAACTTATCCAATGCCCCATTGTACCGTAGAGGTAACCCTGGGTTCTTGAACACAATTCCAGTAGCATTCATGCTTAGGAAAGTTCTATCAAGCTAGAATATTTTTGAGTATTGTTCTGCGAAGTGACTGTACCTGCTTTCTGAGACCAGAGTTCAATTTGGTCATAATAATTAATAAAATTGAAAATTTCAGAATGACTCTCAGTCCTATACAACTGATTTGCTTCACTTTTGATGCAAGCAGAATGATAGATGGGAGATAAGAGGAAGGAAGTGGCAAAAGTTTGTTAGGATTCATAATTGTTGATGTTCAAATGTGAAACATTTCTCGAATTACCAACACATAAATACTGAATTAGATGTCCAGAGACACCTCAAATTCAACATGCTCAAAACTCGTTATATTTATCCCTTATTTCACTCCTCAATTTCTGCATTTGTAGCAAATATAACACCATGCTTGGAATAACCTCAGTGCTATCAACTCCTCAGTTTCCCTCTCCCCATATATCCAGTTAATGAGGGACAGATAGATGACACAGAGGGCAGAGCACAGATCCTGGAGTCAGGAAGACCTGAGTTCAAAAGCCATTCATAGGCACTAGCGGTAAGATGCTGGGTAAGTCACTTAGTCTCCCTTTGCTTGAATTTCCTCATTTCTAAAATGTATCTAATAAGAACACCTTCCTTGCAAGTGTGTTGCAAAGATTAAATGAGATGATTGAAAAATACTTAACAGTATCTGACTCATAGTAAGAAATATATATATATATATATATATATATATATATATATATATATGTATATATACATATGTGTGTATATGCTATCCATTACATATATATTGAATATATACTGTCCATTATAATATTACTGTGATACAGAACCCTTTTGTCACATAAGCACAATCAAGCAAAACAATCCTGCATTGATCAATCAAATATGAATTTATTATTTTGCATATTGGTTACTCTGTCTTCTGGCAGGCATTTTTTATGTTGATCATTAAGTTGATCAGAGTTCTAAAGCTTTTTAAATTATTGATTTTTATAATAATGAAGTTCTAGTATTTTTTTCTTCTGGTTCTGCTCACTTCTGTATGCATCAGTTCACGTAAGTTTTCCTATGTCTCCTTGAAATTGTCCTTTTTCTTCATTTCTCACATCACTACATTACAATATATTCATATTAAAGAAATATACATATTATTGCAATAAATTCCCATTGGTCTACTCCTTCAGGTCTATCCTTCTCTCTAATTCATCCTTCATGTTGCTTCACAGTGATATTCCTAAATACTCTGACCACACCATTACTCCTCTCAACAAATTCCAGTGATTCCTTATCACCTCAAGTATCAAATATAAACTTCCTTGTTTGACAAACTGTTTCTAATTTACCTTTCAAGGCAGATTATGTATTATTCCCTTTCACACTCACTCTTTAGTCCAGTTAGCATGGCCTTCTTGTTACTCCTCACACATGGTATTCAATCTTCTGTCTCCATGTCTTTGAGCAAACTATCCCTCATGCTTGTAATGCATTCCCATCTCCTTTCTATGTGTTAGAAAGTCTAGGTTCCCTCAAGACAGCTCAAATATCCTTTATGAGAGCTTTCCTGATGTTCCCTCCTTTAGCTTCTAGTTCCTCTTATTAAAAAAATAGCCTTTCTGATATACATACACACACAAAATGTTACAAAAGTTAGCTTTAAGTCATACTAAGATTTTTGCAACTCCCTGAATTTACATATGTACATATTATTTTTTTCTATAGAAGGCAAACTTCTTGAGAACCAGAGTTGTTTTTATATCCTTAGACGCTAGAATGGTGGCTGGCAAATAGAAGGTGGTTAAAAATGATCTTTGTGTCAGCAGAGTCCAGTGGAACAAACACTAGCTCTGAAATTAGAGGATCTATATTCAAATTTCACTTCTTACAATTGCTCCCTGTGTGACAATATATAAATCACTCAACCTTTCTGATTTGTTGGAGAAGACAGTAGTACCTGCAGTCCCTTTTAGCTCTACTTCCTTGACCCTATGATCGACTAATTCACTATAAGTACTTGCAGTTGTTTTACTAAACTGAATTTGGTTGAAATTTGAATATTACAATGCCATATTCTCCAAAGA
Source organism: Potorous gilbertii (assembly GCA_028658325.1). Taxonomy (NCBI): domain Eukaryota; kingdom Metazoa; phylum Chordata; class Mammalia; order Diprotodontia; family Potoroidae; genus Potorous; species Potorous gilbertii. Next base: position 10,262,064 of record CM053773.1, on the reverse strand, counting down.
TTTAAAATTTTGATTTACTGAAACAGCAATAGAGAGACTCACAATGGGCATAAATAGATGGTAGAATAGGAACTGGACACGGAAAGTAGTGAAAAGATATCATTAAAAGAATACTTTATTTGAACAGAGATGAGCCATTCATGTAGAAAGAACAAGAAATATTAGAAGCATAGCCTGCCGGCTGCATTAGTAGATTTTCTCCCAACATGTGGGATATAGTCTTTTTAGAGCACAAATGGGAATCTGGATTACAAACTCATAGGTCAAAAAGGTATGAAAGTGTTGCTTGCATTGATGAGACCATAGATTCGTTGAAGAACTGAAATATTATTTATAAAGCATCTCACTTTATCCAGGGGAAAATCCCTTAATAACAGTTTCAATGCTACTAGTAAACATATTGTCCTAGATCATTTTATCACTCAATGTTACCTGAATTTTTCAATCCTTTTCCCCTTGCTTTTTCTGCTGTAGCTAAATTTAACTGAAAAATGTCAAGTCTTGTCAAGTAAAAGCTAGTCTTGAGCAAGGTGCTAAATGCATTTAAGCTGAACCAATTTCTATTTTGAGATTTGTTGGATCCTTTTCATGGCCTTTGAGCTTTAAATGAGAGGGGGGAAAAAGATTACTACATGGAACACAATTTGGCCAAAGTGTTCATCTCAGAAGCATATTTATTTCTCCAGATAAACACATTCACTACTATTACAGCTTTATTATATGATTTAGAGATTTTGAATTATCAAATTCCCTTATTATAAATTGGATAAATATTGTGATAAATTACTATGAATGAAAATAAAAAGCAACATCTTATCTGATAAACACTTGTTGAATTGAACAAAAATATTTTAACCTTGAGGATAGTAGAAAATACCAGGGAATTCTGTGAGGTGTTTCCTTCTAAGGTCTGAGTAGAACAAGAGGATATCTGTGGTATCAACATAGAGAGATTTCTGATTTCTAAGGTAGCTAAAAGCTCATTTTAGAGTAGGTACTTTCCTGATTTTACTTTCTCTCTACTGAGTAAGTGAATTTAACAATCATACTAATGCATGGCAGTCCTCATAAACCCTTTATAGTTTTTATTTTCACTTTCTAAATTGTCTTAATTTTAGAACACTCAGAAAATAATTAAATCTTGAATTTAGTGTCAATTCTACCATGAATTAATTGTATGACCTAGGGTAGACCATATAAATTTCATGGGCTTCTATTTTATGTCAAGATTATTCTAGTCTAGTCTATCCATCTACATATATATATACATACATATATATATATATATATATATATGTATACGCATATACTTAAATAAAAAATAAAGTGAGATGTATGAAAAATCTTTTAAATACAACAATATATTCATTATGATTTCCAGATTGATGATTATGATGAGTGTAATTCTCAAAGGTATTTCCTAGGAAATCCCAAGGTTGCAAAAATTTTGTCTGCCTCACTCATCTCCCGAAAAAAAATGGTGTACACAGATTCAGTCTATCCAAATAACCAAAGAACAGATGAAACAGGAGCAGGGGGCTGCACTTAAGGCTACACTGAACCCTAAGAAGAGGAGACAGGAGGCCATCTGGGGTCCATCCTATACTACCAGAAGACACTTGGAAAAAGGGATAACATAAATGAAAAGTAAATTTCCCTTAGGGGAACATACTCCATCAAAGGATAAAAAACTACCTTCACCCTTTGATAGGTGAGTGACAGTGGAAAATAAGGAGGAAAAAGGATAAAATCTCCAAAAATTTCAAATGCAAGAGAATCCATTCAAAAACTTAAATTTTTGATTATGTATTATTATTTTTTAAATGAATGTAATTAGCAATACAAACTCTTTAAATTGCTTACATATCCATTTTTGAGCTGGTATATTGCAAACAACACTAATAAGTAGCCAAGAAACTTAGATTTAATTTTTTTTTTGTGACAACTTAAAGAAAAAAAAGATTATCTCCCAGCTCTCACTTTAACCCAATGCAGGGGAATAGATTGGTTCTTATAACTATACTTCTAGAAAATCCTACATTTCCTATTACTCATTATTACCCACAGAAGCAGCCTTCTCTACCCCTCCTTGATAGAAACTGTTTTGTTGAGCAATATGGCAGTGTGGAATTCATCTCATAGTCTGTCTCCACACTCCTCCACACTCCCATTCAATTCTGTACAATGTTGAGGTACACCATAGACATGCCATTCATTCTCAAAGTTCCTTTCTCATGGTTTGAGTCCCATTTGAATGGAATTGCATTCTGGTGGGGATAAAGTATAGCAAGAACCAAAAAAAATGGTTTTCCCTTGTCATGAACATCCTCTTCCTGCCAAATCTTACTGCCTGAAGTTGTGAGTCTGTATTTGATCTTTATGCAAGGTTTTCCAACACACAAATCTTTGCTACAGAAATGGAGAATGTATAGATTCAACATTGTAACATCATGTTGTGATACACTCAGGGTTAACCAGTTCTCCTGTGACTCTTTACTATCAGAATTACTTGTTTTATTTTTCTGACAGATGACTATGGTACAATTTCATTGCAGCAATGTAACTCTTAACCAAGTGTATTATAATACTCTATTGTTACAATTGAAAACTCCTGGTGGTGTGACAAATAGAAAGAACTGTAATTCTCTCACTTTGGGAGCATTTCACATGCTGCTGTTGTTTGATCATGTGGCATCCAATCTGCCTCCCCAAAAGTAATAAATCCATTTTGATTTATATTAATGAGAGTAAATTGAAACGAATTGTTGGAGAGAGACAGAGACAGATAAAGACAGAGATAAAGAGGGACACAGAGGAAAGAGAAAAAATGGGAGGAAATAAATAAGGAGGAGAGGGAAGTTGAAGGGAAGTGGGGAAAAGAGTGTGATCAAATAAGGAGAAAGGAAGGAACAGGCGAGGGGTTACAGGAGGCAGGAACAGGCACTATATTGCTGTTAGTAAGAAACTGGCATCTTAGGCAAGAAGACCTGAGCATGTGCCCTGCCTCTAATATATGCTAACTCTGTGACCTTGGTCCCATTACAGAAACTCTGATGGCCCCAAGGAACCTTCTCTAAGTTGTAATGTAGGTGCTGGTCTGCATTAATATTAATAATTAATAAAAGGTTGCTTCCTTGAGATCTCCCTATAATAAGGAAATTGCAGATCCATTTAAAAGATATATGTATGTATTAAACTTTATACACACATATAGTTATATATGTGACTGTGCTTGTTCATTCTTCATTTTCGAGGAGAACCTACAACATTGAAGGGTGATGGTTAGACTTATATGTGAATTGGATTTAAGTGAGGTATACATGCACAAAGTCCTCAGTCTCTCTCTGTCTTCCTAAGGCATCAAAGTCCAGTAACAAGACAGGAGTCAGGATGACTATTGATGGACGTGATGCAGTGGATGACTTTGTTATCTTCAATGTGTGACCAAGCTCTGAGCATTCCACAGTGCCTACTTCAGCTACCTTCATGGCCATTGGAACAAAGTGTTTTCATCTGCCAATTTCATCAGAGGAAGTCTTCACATGTTTGGGATAGACATCCCCTTAACTCATTAATGGATTTGAGGCCTCAAACCTTTGTCCCATCTGTCAAGACAACTTTACCTAGATGTGGTCACTGTGCATATTTCAGTTTCTTGGAGCCACAGGCAGGAGGGGAGTGATTGGAGGACACCAAAGGTGGATGAGTGACCCAAAAACGGACTCAGCAACCATCACACCAAAAGTGCTAGTCCTCTCTGAGTACCCCATATGCACCTTTTATATATTAAAAAAACCCAGACATATGAATATACTTTTATAAGTTTTTTTTTGAAAAAACCCTGAAGGGTACAAAATCCAAGGATGGAAATTACTGAAAAATAATGAACAAGTTTATGTAAAATATTTCAGTGTCTAAGATCATTGCCACTATCTCTACATTACTCAGCTTCCAAAAGCATTTGGGTTCTCTTTTCAGATATTGTACTTATCTTCTGTGTTGCTTTTTTTAAAAAAACACTCTTCATTATTAAGTGAAATAGCTCCACAAATAAAGACAATTACATTTTGTGCTCCTTCAAAAAGAAGAATAGTTAATCTATTGGTTAGAATTTGCAAGTCTTATATTGGAGTTCTATCCCAACATAACTTTAAGCTATTATTTATGATTAAGTTTTTACCTATAGTATTATAATAAGAATTAAATAAAATTAAATCATGCTTGAGAAGTAATCCAACAACTTGCTTTATTTCAGTCAGGCAACAAATATGTTTATCTTCCCCAGTATTTGGTGCAAATTGATGAAGAATATAGGTTAATATACACAATTCTAGGTAACTTAACACACATAAGAACCTTAAAGTTCTTATGGTTTTCACTTCTGGATTTGCTCTTGGCCTTTAAGGATTTTCTACTGGTTATATTTTAGTTATCTTGCTAGCTAGACCTTTCCCCTGAGCCCCAACCCTATGTTTCCAATTACTTGCTAGACACCTCCCCGTGGTTGACTGTCTTGCATGCCAAATCCAAAATGTCTGATACAAATTTATCATCTCTCCAAGATCTGTTCTGTCCTCTACCTCCTCCCTTGCTCGTTCTACTAACCACTTAGTCTTGAAATTATGGAGATATTTTTTTTACTTGTTCCCTCTTCCTCACTTCTCTTCCATTATTCACTTAGTAACAAAGTAAATACTATTGATTATACATCTCATTCACATACTATTGATTCACCTATATCAGTCAGTAAATAAGCACTTATTAAGTATGTACTATGCATCTCACTTGTTTCATTCTCATTCCCAGTACTCTGAATTCAGGCCATCATCACCTCTTGTCTGGACTATTCCTTACCTGACCAACCCATCTTTTGCCCTAATGTCAAAGAAATTTTCCTAATGCACAGAATTTTGGAGTTAGAAGGGACTTCAGAGGTGATATAGTCCAAACTATATCTGAAAAACAATCCTCTCCTCTGGCTAGCTAAACTCTAATGATTGGGAATTCTGTCCTTTCCAAGGCAGGTCATGCCATTTGGGGATATGAATCATCAGGACTCTTTTCTATGTATCAAGGCTAAATTTGTTTTGTGTAATTTCTTTCCATTAATCTTAATTCTGTCATTAGTTCTGCCAAAAGAACAAATCTACTCCCTTGACCACACTTAACTGCTTAAAGAAAGCAACTATGCTCTGCCCAACTCTGCTCTCTTCTTTTTAAGTGAAATAACCCCAATTTCTTCAATTTATCTACTGTATAATGTTCTCCAGTGTCTCAAATCCCTGATACCTTCCCTACTTTTCACTCCCTTCAGAGTTATCAGTGATCTTCCTAAAATGTGCTGCTAAATCTAAAGGTTAAAGTCCAGTAATAAGTTTAAAAGAATGTTTCTAAGGCCATTCCTTTTACTATACTGGTTATCTCTTTGCAGATGCTTTTAAGTTTATCAGTAAAGATAGTGATTAGATTTATTATTCCACTGGGTATGGTGAACTTCCAGATAAGGAAACTACTTCTACCACCAAAGACAGGCATATTCTTTGCAATTTACAGTCAGGAAGCACTGAGTTGGCTCAGTGCATAGATCACTGGGTCTAGAGTTAAGACTGCCTGAGCTCAAATCACACTTGTATGACTTAGGAGCAGTTACCTAATCTGTCTGTTCCTCAGTTTCCTCAACTATAAAATGGGGTAATAGCATGTACCTTCCAGGGTTGTTGTGAGGATAAAATGATGTAATATTTGAAAAATGTTGTTTATCATAGCGTTTGGCACATAGTAGGTGCTATATGAATTATAGCAAGTCATAGTAGTAGTAATAGCAGTAGTAGTAGTAATAGTAGTAGTAGTAGTGTTACCAAGAACACTGAGAGATTTACTTGACCCTGGGAATGTATCAGAGGTAAGATATGAATTTAGCACTTCCTGGCTTGAAATCTGTCTCCATATACCTTATACAACACTGCCCTTCATGGGCAGTCAATACTCTTCTTAAAATGTTGCTCCAATAACTGAACCCAATAACCTAAGTGCTACATGTCTAGGACAAGTATTGGTCTGATAATATCATATGCTTTTTCAAAAGACTGTAGGGGCTCTCAAAATTGTTTACATGATAAAAAAAACGTTCTTACCTAGCCATCGGATAGGATCCATAACCTCATTTCAAATTATCTTTCTAGCTTCTCATTATACCTCTTTGTATATTGTACAATTCAGCCCCTTGTTATGAATTTTTCCAAACTTCTCCCTCTGCTATTAATCTGTTTGCATCCTTCCCTAGAGCTATGATCGTAATGCAGTATCTCTATCTATTAAAATCCTCCTCTTCCTTCATAGAATAATTCATATTATACTTTTCCATGCAATCTATTTTAATTTTCTCCAATTCCGTGTGATTCTCTTTTACTCAACCCTCTCAAAACAAAATGCCACTTGTTTTATCCAATAAATTTAGTAATATTTTAACTTGTTCTCTCAATTTATTACCTACAGAATTGGAATACTTCCACTTCTTACTCGCAGGGTTGTTGTGAGGAAGATCCTTTATAAATCTTACAACAATGTAGAAACATTGGTCATTATTTTCAGTTGTGGAACTAAGCAAAGAATATATAAAGCTGACCATTTCATCCTTAGATGAAGATTAATTTAGAATAAAATTATATTGGTCTCTTTTGTTCATCTAAAATTTACACATATTTTTCTTTGTATCTTCCCAAGTATGTATGAGAAATGTTTGATTTCTTGTAGTTCTCAGGATTTGACTAAATTAAAGAACATAGTGAAAGAAGAATCTGAGGCAATCTCCATTTTTGTTTGGTTTAGGGAACAATGCCCTCTCTCTCTGTTGAGTAAGAATGTAACTAACCAGGAATAATCTGAGTAACCTCCATTACAAGAAAGCAGTGGCCAGCAAGCAGAACAGAAGGAGAATGCAAAAGAGTGAAAGGGTAAGAAATGTCTGTAGTTAGATTTTTCCAATTCTAGAGTCCCGTACTCCTCTCAGTGATAGCACTTATGTCCTTTGCTACTTTATAAAAATGAGGCAAAGGGCAAAACTACAGAAAACTTAATATATATTATGCCTATAACAAAACTAAGCAAAATAACAATTTATTGAAAAAATGGATACAAAGTTCATTAAAAATATTATTGATGCCTTTCTCAGGGTCTTTGCCACCTGAATTGTAATTTTATCTTTATCCTCTATCATCTTATCATCCTTAATGACTTCCGAATACAAATGTATAAATCATTTTGAGCTCCCTCTTGGTCTAATAAGGGAATTTTCAATCACCTGTGAATGTGGACACATTTTAAACTCCTCTGTAAAACTGAGGAGTTAGAATAAGTGACTTCTGATTTCTCTTGCAGTTCTAGATCTACTAATGAGCTCTTTAAGGGGTATCTTGTATATTTTAAATTTCTCAAATTACATAGTTTATCTTACACAGATAGATCACCAATTGATGTTTGTTCAAGAAATATTTTGCTTTTCACAGTCTCCTTCTAAACTGCTCTCTGAGTATTGCTTTTCAGTAAAGGAGGTTACTCAGTCTATTCTTGGGCAATTATATCCTTGCCAGATGAAGAGATGGCATTGTTCTCTAAACCAAAGCAGAAATTGAAATTGCCTCAGACTCTCCTTGCACTAGAATGTGAAGTATGCTGAGGTAGGACATTTTCCTTATAAGTTCTTAAAGTAAAGCTCTGTGTTGCTCATTGCTACAATTACATTTTCTGCACAAGGGCTCCATGAATGAAAAGCTGAGTAGACAGCAAGATAAGAATTCCTCATATTCAAGGGTCAACATTAGGAGAGCAGAATAAAGAACTACAAACAGATGATTCAACATTTTTAGATAAAGCTCAGTAAAGCCAAAATAATTTATATTTACATGGAATGCTTTTTAGAAGTCTGAAATGTATTGTTTTCTGGGTATTATTTATGACCGTAAAGCTATGAAAATAGTCTTGCACTGGGATTGGGTTACCTTGTTGACATGTTGCTAATTCTCTGTATGAAAGATGAAGTCTCTGTACAAAACCAACAGTGTATGCACAAAATATCTGCTTGTGGCTTTCAAAGTTGTGTCACAAGGGGTGTGTAATAACCCCCTTGGAACAATGACTTTTTATGGTGCTCGTGGTTGAAATACTGCATTTGCCTTTAAATGTTGTTTCTTCGAAAAGCAAGTACAGCTTTATCCCTTTTTGAAAAAATTAAAAATATTACAATTGGCATGTGTTTTGGTTCAGAAAGTGTGTCTTAAGTACACAAAACTATCCTTTGTCATCTGGCTCTGCCCCATTTGGAAATTATTCTCTGCTGTTAATTAGAAGTGACTACAATTTGATTAATCTCAAACATGTGTCATATATACCCAATGAGAACTGCAGTCAATATTTTTTCCACTTCGAACATGCATGAAGTGCCTGGAAACAGGCCAAACTTTTTTTTTCAAAAAAAGCCTCAAAACTTAATCTTATCACATTGAAAGGGGATATTATCAATACAAGGCACCCCAGCCTACTTAAAGCGTTAAATTCACAGAAGCATAATAATCACAAGCAGTATTTTGTATAATACAAAGTCATATAAAATTTTAGCATCTTTCTATATTCTGTTTTAAATATCCAACACTTTCCTTTCCTCAGTCTCTTCTCTCAACCAAAATAACCACTACACTCCTGATTTCCTTTTTAATTTGGCTTTTCTTACGAAGTTTCTCAAGAGCATAGAATGAAAAACAACTGGAATTCATACAACATTTTAAGATTTACAAAGTATTTTTTTCACAACAATCTGGTGAGGGAAGTAGTGCAAGGAAGTAGGGGAGAGACGGGGAGCTGGAGAACAGAGATAGAGATGGATGATAGATGGTAGATATATGAATGAATGGATGTATAGATAGGTGATAGATATAAAACATTTAGATATTAAATGGATAGATACTAAGGACTTATTATCATATATTCTCTGTACTAATCCCTGGAAGATACAAGTAAAATCAATCAAAATAGTCTCTCCCTTCAGGTACTATTTAGGCAAATGGAGAAGAGGAGGAGCTGGAAAGGGCCCAGAGAAGGAGTGTGTCATACATAAGCAAGGACAAAGCAGCTTTTGAGGTGGCACAAAAGTCCAGAGAATAAGTTTAAGTAGGATTATGCCCATTTTTATAGTTAACCTAGCTAGCATTCAAACAAAAATATCGTTAATCTAAATCTTGTCCTCTTTCTACTATACGCATATCTCACTTTAGGCACTTTATTGTGGTTCACAAAATTTGTATTTTTTTTTACAAATTGAAGTGTTGTGGCAACAATTCATTGAGCAAGTCTCTTGACACCATTTTTCCAACCACAGGTGCTCACATCAGGACATGTGCCATATTTGGCAATTTATTTAATTTTTTGCAATATTTCAAATATTTTCATCATTGTTATATCTATAATGGTGAAGTTACTATCATACCTTGTTTTGGCACACCATAAATTGTGCCCATATTAGACAGTAAACTTAATTTATAAATGTTGTGTGTGTTCTGACTGCCCCACCAACAGGCTGTTCCCTCTCTCTTTCCTTCTCTTTGGGCCTCCTCATTCCCCAAGATTAAAATTAATTTAATTAAAAATTAAAATTGGGCCAGTTAATAACACTACAATATGGTGTAAGTATTCAAGCAAAAGAAAGACTTGATCGGTGCAGCAAACTTCATTATTGTCTTATTTTAAGAAATTGCCATAGCCACCCCAAGCTTCAGCAATCACCACCCTGATCAGTCAACAGCCATCAACATCAATGCAAAACCCTCCATCCTCAAAGAGATTATAACTCACTGAAGTCTCAAGTTATGGTTACCAATTTTTTAGCATTAAAATATTGTTTTAATTAAGGTATGCACATTTTTAGATATGGTACTATCATATTTAATAAACATAACTTTTATATGCACTAGGAAACCTAAAAATTCACATGACTCACTTTATTGCAATATTTGCTTTATTACAGTGGTCTGAAACCAAACCAGTATTATCTCCAAGGAATGCCTGTAAACTGTATTTCTTACTGAGAGTCAAGAATCCTGGCTTATAATAGAGTTTCTTTCACTAATTAGCTGTGTAACCTTGTCATATATTTTCTGTTTTCTACATTTATTTTTTATCAAGTACATGAGGAGTTGGGTCGTCTCTAGTTTCCTATGTCTCTCCGACTTTGCCACGGTAATAGCAATAATTCACTTGGGAATTTGATGAGGCAGTGGATTTGCTCATTGACCATTCTATGAAGGAGGTGGTATAAGTATTCTTACTCTCATTTTATATGTGACTAAAGTGAGTTCTGTAGGTTGTAGATTACCCAAAGTAATAAAAGAAATACACCCTGAAACTGGGACTTGAATTCAGGTTTCTTTTTTACGACCCTGGATAAAACATGACTTCAACAACCCTACATTTCTCTTTGAGTCAATGTTCTCTATAATTCCTATTATCTGAAAGTCTCCTAGTAGGCAAATACACTCTGAATACATTTATTTACAGAAATTAAAGCCATGTGTATCAATTAAAATAAAAGACTAATATTTAACTTATCATTGTTGTTGAATGGTGATGAAAATTCTAAAATTTTAAAGCAGTAATTAAATTGTCATAAAAAGTGGTCCTTTAAAATAGATTAGGAAAGACAACTTCTCTACAAAGTTGTGATTCAAAGAAACCCTGACTTTCATTTACTTTCTATGTTCAATTTTCTAACAAAATGTTTTGCTTTCTTATTACACAGGCTGCAGTAATAAGTGAAATATAATTCTAATTAATTTTTCCTACAGCTGTATACAAATCAATAACTGTATGCATCCCGAAGGAAACACACTGCATGGTCCTCCAGGTTCCTAATAAATGCAAATAGACTGACCTTTCTCTGACAACTATGAATATTGTTTCACAATTTTACCATTAAAATTGCTGTTATCCGCAATTCACACTGCAAAACATGGAGCCTCCAAGAGTTGTAAATAGCTATTCATTACAACAAAGGAAGAATTCAATGTAAATTTGAAGTTACACAGGGTTAAGGTCCCATGTCTACTCTTCATATTATTTTTTTTTTGTCTGAAGTGGAAATACTGCCTGAAATTTAAGCAATCTCTACACTTAGTTTCTTTTCACAAAACTATCAATTACAAGTTTAAAACATTTTAATTGATTTAATTCAGAAGTTCAGTTTAGAAATGATGTTACCAAATATAGTCCTACCTCTATAAGGAAAAAAAAAACACTCTAAGTAGACTATTGAACTTGCTACAAAAATATGGATGTTTTCCATCAGAAATATTTGCCAATGTTTTGCTTACAGAAATCTCTCTCTTTACCCAGCAGGCACCAATGCCTCATTTGTGCAACATATAATTTTGGAATGACACTGTAAAATGGAACTAAGAGAAATAAAAACCCTAAAACGCATGTGTCTAATAAGATGGTTTGGTTCATTCAAAACGAGGTTAAAATTCTAAGCACATATGCTAAATTGTATTCAGTTTCCTACAAAATTCATTACACTCATGAAGATACCTTATTAAGTGGAATGAAGTCTAAACTCAAGTTTTATAGGAATGGATGTTAAATTATTTAGACTCAGTTCTATGCAGAGTTAAATGCCAACGGATTATGCTAGAGTCATAGAGATAGACAACCAATAGAATTCAGACATGTTAATTACAAATAACTTCCTCAATCCCCACCTGAGTCAGAAAGAAATCTCAGCCATGCGGCATTTCAGTACAATTCTAAATTAGAGAAGTTAAGCTCTCCTGTTCTCCAGCAGTTGCCTTAACTTCATCCATGCAGTGGAAGACTGAAGACTGCTGTCTCATGCCATCTTTATTCAAAAATGTTGCTTTTATTGACAGGACCTATTTTCAAACCATTGTGTTACTTGTTTTCCCAGGATTAAAAAAAAACGCCTTATTTTTAAAAGATATGATATGTTTGTTCAATCCTTTTAAGTAAATTTTAAAATTACCAAAGTTAAAGAAGGCAATTTAATCAATACTGTTTGCATGCACCACATGGAATGTTTTAAAACTGTGTTAAACAATCTCTTCTTGATGACATCTCCTGAAGATATCTCTACTCGCACACTTGTAATTCTTTCATGTTCAAAATGAATCCCTGCTACATCTCACTCAATATTGATCTTTGAGGCATTTCTCCCAATCCTTTTCCCAGTGTGGTCACTGAACAGTATCAAAGTTCAATAGGAAGATCAGCTGCTCATCCACTTTTTGCTAAAGCAATTTGTATTATAGATTTATTTCAGCAGCAGTCTACAGTGGCAGTTGCTGTTTTTACTATTTAAATGCTTTGATTATCCAACCTTGCTTACTTTATCTTTTTAAGGGCATGGGCTCTAAAATTGATCAATAAATGGGGATTCCTCCACAGTATTATGTTGAAATCAATCCCAATTCAGACTATTTGTATTTCACATTTATGATGCCATCTGTCTTAATTGTTACTTTATTTTGATAAATAATTTGAGAATACAAATTTGGCTATGTCTAAAAATTGGCTGTTTGTAGAGAAAAATAAAATCATTTCCCCCTTTTCCTTTTCAGGAAACTTTATATTTTCTTTATTTGTCCCCTTTATTAACAATATTAAGGAAATCCCTTCCTAGCCACATTGCCTCTAAGCAAACCCCCCCATTAATGACAAAACTTGAGCTTTGAATATATCTCACATAAAAATCTGAAACTTATTAATATGCTATATTCATCCTTACGTGATAACTGAAAGATCCCAATAGGCATTGTCTCTTCATATGTAAAAGACATACAAAAAGAATAATAAAATTCTTTTATGGGTCAAATTAATGCTTCAGGGAAGGATGAAAATCAAAGCATGTGGAAAACACAGCAAAAAATGTTTTCAAAAGTTGAGTCTTGAAAATAATTTGGAAACCAAAAGAAAACTTGTTGCATAAAACAAAAAATGTAAACTTGTTTCCCTCACTGGTCCCATGAAGCAGAAAAGAAACAGGCTTATTTCACACCCTCTTATTTATTGCTGAAGAAAAGATATACTAACATTTGCATTTTGCATGAATAGAAATGTTAAGTTAAGTAACCACAATACCTCCCTTGAAATAATTTTCCAATCATAATTAAATACCTTTTTTAGTAAAAACAACAATAACAGAAGCCTTTAGGTTTTCAGTTACTTGAAGAATATGAGTCTTAAAAACATCATCTCTGATCATAATACATTTTCTTAAATAGTAATTCTCTTACATGAGTATTTAAACATGCCTCTTGCTGCAAACTATTTGCCATCTTGTTGGTCTGAATTCTACCTCATGCATACTAGAAGTCTCGACTTGAGTAGAACTCCAAGATTTCTAAATCAATCAATCTATCTATCTATCTATCTATCTATCTATCTATCTATCTATAGGTCTGTCTCTGTCTCTGTCTCTATCTCTGTCTGTCTGTCCATTTACCTTTAATACTTTTAACTCTAACTTAGTTTTACAAAGCTGTTCCATGAATAAAAAAGAACAGATAGTAAATTAAGAACTAAATGAAGGAAGTTAAGGCCAGCAATTAAACAATTATAAAATAATCTTACTTAAAAATAGCATTCTAAAATTAAATATTCAACACAGTCACATATTATGACACATTGAAAATATGTAAAGCAAATGATACATTTTTCAATAAGCTATAGTGACAATAGCAAAGAGAAATACCAATGTTTAGACAAAGATAGATTAAATGTTTAATAGATTAAGTATGAGCTTATCTAAAATTGGTAGAAAGTATATAAACATGGCATTTGCAATATAATCATCTGTGTAGCTATATACTTTTCTTCCTAAAACTGCAGGAAAACTGTGTTTGTCTGCTCAATACTTAATACTGTCATCAGTTAACAAATAATTTGAGAATGAATAACTTTTGCTGATATTAAATTGTAGACAGTTAGCTCAATACTTTGCTTTTCTCTCCATCTCTGTCTTAAATTTACAAGAAAATAAAAAGGAAAACTAAACTACAAGGGAAATATCATCACCAGGCAACAGTTTAAATGCCCTTTGTATTTGCAAGATTTAAGAGTCATGCAGGAATTTAAGAGAAAGTAAACAAAAATTAAAATATAAACTAGTTACACAAATATTGAAGAAATATCAGGAAGTTTAATTACCAGACGATAGCTATTTTGCTATTTACAATTTTTTCATAATTAAATAATACCTTTTACTGTACTGTGGTGTAGTAGAATGACATTGAGAGCAAATCATTTTTTCAGAAAGTTATGCATCTCTGTAGAACGTAACCCTGGAAAGACATGTCCATACTTTTTTTCCTCAAGTGGGTAAATGTTAAGAGAGAAGAATCCAAGTTTCATGATGCAGCAGCACAAAGCTGGGAAGTGAAAATTATGTTGCAGCAGAGTCTTGAAAATATGACTGTAAAAGTTAATCAATAAAATGTCTATTCCTGTCTATTCACTAGAGGCCCCAGCTGCATAGCTTCACTCAATCGATACTACAAATTATTGCGATTTCCCGGTTCCCACTGGACATTCAGAACAAATCTTTCAAGTGTAACAGGCTTACATTGTGTGTGTATGTGTGTGTGTGTGTGTGTGTGTGTGTGTGTGTGTGTGCATGTGTATGGCTTCAGCTTTTCGTTCATATAGAGATAGTAAAAATAAAACCAGAATCTGTCTCCTGAAAATTTTCCATTTTTCCAGAATGAACAATCGGAGGGCCACACTTTACAACTAAAGCTTGTCTCTGTTTTTTGCATACCTTATTTTGTACTTTTTTGGGAAAATGTGGGCAGAAATAACTGAAACAATTATGAATGATAAGGGCAACTGACTCCATACTCTCCTCTTCTCCCTCTCAAAACACCCTTGAGTGACTGTTTATACTATTCCTAAACTGTAAAAGTCATTTAGCATGCAATTAATTATTCATTATTTTTTTAATTGAAGAGATATTTTGTATAACAACTCAATCTTTAGCCACCTGACGGGCAGTTATATTTGTCATCAATTATATACTTTGTCCCACCCCTAAGAAATCTATATTTTCTAACTTTTATATGACAGCTGATACCCTAAACTTATTTTTACATATTTAGTTTTAGTACATTTTCACAACAATTTTCATAACACATTTTGTAACTGAAGAGCATTTTAAAATAATATGAGGATGAGCTCCTCCTCCTTTGAAAATAATTCCAGAACATTGTGTGTCAGTGTGAGTCTCTGCTCTTCACTGCACTATAGAGGCAAGTCTTAACATCCATATTCTAGTTTGTAGCCATACCTTAGTCTGTGCTGCATATTGTTCCACCACTCACTCACTACTCAATAGGTCAAATGTTCCAATTACCAAGTCTGAAATCAGGAATGTTTTGGTAAGGCGATTGCTACACTACAATTCATGATGTACTCTCTTTCTTCTCTTGGCAAGTGAACAAGTCTATGTCTGTCCTATTTAATGCCAAATCAAGTAACCAAGTGATTCAGAATCAGAGAATATACATATAT
>CM053773.1:10212106-10245997 GCA_028658325.1 Potorous gilbertii | reverse complement strand
TTCAGGATAATGACATAGAAAGCAATGACTGGATATTTTCATTGCTGGTCATTACCAAAATGAAAAATGTTTTAAAGAAACTACAGAAAAGACAGAACATTTTCTTTATTAGTGATAGAAAGCTTTAAAGTTTTTAATTGTGAAAGAACATTAATTGAGCTTAGGAAAAATATTATTCTTCATTAATTTCATGTTGATTTTCAAGAATCACCATCAATTAATATGATGAGATATTTAGTTATAAACTCTTTGAAGTATTGGAGTGTTTGTATTAGCATTTTTTTAAAGAAGAAAGGTACATCCATTTGGTCTGTAATTTGCATGTTTATAAGTTATTTCAGTAGTTTATATAGAGATAATTATGTGATATTCAAGCACACCCTGACTAATTAAACCTTTAATTTACTTTGACAGATATAAAGATATCTATGTGCAATGTAAAGGCTTTCTTGAAATTGCCGGAATAGGATGAGGAAGCATGCTTACTTCTGATCATTCCTCAGGATTCACTTTTTCATGCACTGTTTGTACAAATTAAAAATTGTTAATAGAGAAATGTTGTAATTGATTAGCCTATGTATGTTTACAGCTCACTTTAATTGCTTAAAAACACCATTTGTCAGCTTCATGTTCTATTGACAAGCCTATCGATTTATCCGATTTTGGCTTTGTCTTGTCTCTCGTACATAAAACTCACATATGCAGTTCAAATGGGAAATGACTGTATTGATTTCCTTAACTTGAGCCCAAATGCTAAAGATTTTTGGATAAGCTTTCTCATTACTTAAGCCAAAATCAATAAGAAAGAGCATCTTTTAATGAAAGAGCAGTTTGAGCAACGTACTTCAGAAATAGGGTCCTGTTCATCCTTTGCTTTACAAATCGATCTTCCAGGTTCCTTAAGTGAAGTCCAATTGGTTGACATTGTGGTTTGTCTTTGTGTGTAAACTTGCAGCTTCAGAAAAGAGAAGATGAGCTACGGAGACGGCAGAAAGAAACTCTTTCTCTTCGAGAAAAAAGGAAGATGAGCTGCTTGCTGAGGTACAAAAGCTGGTTCTGAAATGCAACACAATTTATAATAGTATATAAAACAATTTTTAAATCTCGCAATCTCATATTTTCTGCCACTGCGGTGTGCCATCAGAGGTGCATAAGTAGGTGTGTTTGACTTCTTACTGTAGCTTTATTGTTTGTTGTTGTATACTTGTTTTATTTGAATATTTGTAGGGTAATCTCGGCTAATGGGGGTATAAACTAAATTCAAGAATACCTTGTTACATCATGCTATTTTTAAAGTAACCTATATATCTAACCAAATTTCATTTTAGTAACAAATTCAAAAATGTCTAATTTGCAAGCTTTTGAAAGAAAACTGGAACATCATATCTGTGCTGTAGAGAAATAATAGTGTGCTAAATTTGAACTGTGGCAGATTAGGCATATAGCACAAGTTATATGGGCAGGCCAAACGTCAGGTACTGTACTAAGATATCATTAACTTCCTTGAACTACATAAATTAAGCTGATTATGTCTTCACTTAATTAACTGAGAATGACCTATTGATGTATAGGCAGAGTAAGATAGAGACCCATGTGCTGCACTGTACTAAATTTATTGGTTTTCAATTAGTTCTACCATTGTCTGTGACTATTGAGAAAAAAAAATGAGCTTACTTCTATATTCTGTTCTATGCTTTTTGTACTTAGCATGTTTTTATTTGAAATCATACTATAAGCAAATTTTTGAAAGATTTTTCAGTTTATCAAGAGCATTGTTATTGTTTTCAATTCCATAATTTAAAGTAAGTGATTGTTTTCTCTCATCAAATCTACTTTGGTTTATTTAGATGAAATATAGAGGCTCATTTATTTATCAGCATTATAACATACAATGCTAAAAATTGTCTGAGAATCATTGTTTAAAATTTGTTTCAATTAGGAATGTTTTATTTCTAAAACATAAGTCCTAACACATTTGTGCCACTTTCTCTTTTATATATTTTAAATTAACTTATTATATAGATGTTGATTTATTGAAGCATTGATTTCAAAAACAAAGAGTATTTTATATTTAAGGATAATATGTTATTTTAATAAGGTTAAATAAAACATTAGTACTTGAACTCAAGAAGAAGGCAACTGGTGCTTTGGAAGAGAAGTCAAAATTATAACAGTGTGGTACATTATTTTTCTAGCTCTTAGCAACATTTCTAAACTTTGTACAAATATGTCATCCAGGATTTTCAAATACACTAGTGAATTAATCTGCCATCTTCTCTGTGCGGAAGAAAGGAAAGACATATTATAAGAAGGAATCCTACATATAGATGTCTCATGATTAAAATTTTCCTCTCCGATCAATCCAGACAAATAGGAGAATTAATTCTTTCAATGGACAGAAACACATAGTTTTCCAATGAATGAAAAATATAAACATTAATGATGATACATAATTCAGAATAAATGAATGAAAAAGCATTTGTAAACTGCTTGCATAATGTCATGGTCTCTAAAGTGCACAGGACACAAAAGACAGTTCTTGACTTTGAGGAACTCATATTCTAATAGAGGATACATAGGTAAGTGAGTAGTTGTCTGGTAAGGAAGGTTTGGATTGAGGAGTCCACACGTGTATAGGGTAGTTAACTGACATGTTTTTTCCAGAAAATGATGGTAATATTGACTTATTTACTGTGCCTAGAGCAAAAAGAGTTGGAAGGTGGGTTTGAGTGGACATTCATAGGGGCAGAAAGATGGCAATTATGTTCTGTGTGGAATACTGGGTTGGACATAAAAGTAAAACAAGATTCAAGGGGTAGGGAAACCTATTGGGTTCCTATCTCTGGCTTCCTGATTCAATGTACTGCTTGACTAGCACATGTTCTCTATTATCTTCTAGTCCATAGTACTATATTTTCTAGAATAGTACAGTTCAAATATTCATACTTTGAGTAATAAATTGGTTGGCATGCGTTTACTCAGTACCTGCTATTGTAGAGGGTCCTAAACCTGCTTGTGTGCCCCAGACTTTGTAGAAGGTAAAAAGGAAACACTATCTTTTCCCTTAAAGATTTTGCAATATTGTTAAAGATATGAGACACATACACAATAAAGTCAATTAACAATATTTACATGTTGATTACCTGATAAATATTAACTATGTGACTTTGGGCAAGTCCCTTAAACTCTTTGAATTTCAGTTGCTTCTTTGTAAAGTGAAAATAAGAAGAAGACAAGTTAAGAGGCCAGGAACTAGACCAAATGTTATCTGGACATATTGTCCATCTAATCTAATCATCTAATAATAGGATCTTTAATCCTATCATTTTATCAAATTAAAGGTATAGACACTAAGCTATGACTTCAGGGTGTTCACCAACTCTTTTCCTTTTGTCTTTATGTTTCATAGACCTTGGTGTAATAGAGTAGTGTATTTGCCTGTATTTGTTTCCTTTTTTTTTCATTTTTGACATAACATGAATAAAAGTAATAACACAATAAAATGTTTGCCTGATCACTGCAAGCCTTGTAGACTCTCCCAGATTTAAGCAGTTCCCAGATAGTCTACAAGTTTCTCTGAACTTAGGAATTTTAAGAAATGTACAATTCAACTTGATTAGCCCCGATGCAGATGAGTATAGGTAGCACAGCATAGTTCCCAGTTGATGTTTCACTCATCCATCCAATATGGTCAGTCTTTAAATGAAGATTTAGGACCTTGAGACCTGTTAACTTCTCTTGCATGGATCTAAGCTCTTGTCCTAGAAAGCAAATGTTGCTAGCTGCAACCCACAGTTACTTCTTACTATGGCTAAGTCATTGCAGATCATGGGAAGGAAATCTGCATCCTGATAGGCAATCCTGATGCCATCCTGCTCTGGTGTTTCTTTCATTTTTCTGAGCTGGATCTCACTGCTTCCCTGTGTTATTTGTTCTCTGTCTGTTCTTGTTGCACACATCCCCTTCTTGTTTCCCATCACTTTGACAACTCAATGAGTATGGCTTACACAGCATAGAGTTGTGGTCTGCAGACCACCTCAATCCCATATTATACATAGAATAGGGTCTTAATAAATATTCATTGAATGAAATTATATACATACGTATGTATATACATACATACTGAAAGGAGGAGAACAAACTGAATTGGAGTGTCAAAAATGACTGTTTGGAGGGCAAAACTTTAGTTGGGCTTTAGATAACAGAGGTGACACCATGCACAGCAAGGGAAGTAAAGAATTTAAATTGGGAAAGCACAAAGCAACTTAGGGCAATAATGAGTTGAGTAGGAGCAGAAATTCCTGTGAAATCAATTTAACAATCACCATTATTTTTTAAAATCTGTAACTTTGTCTATGTGAATGGTAGGCTTAAAAGGAAAGTATGTTTCAAATTGTGGAGATTATTAAACACCAGACTAAGGAGTTTAGAAGTTATTTATAGGTAGCAGGAATAATTAAAGGCTTTTGAGAAGGGAAAGGGTATAGTAAAACAGGATAGGATGATGGTTGAAGATGACTTTTGCCATAATTGAAGAAACCTTAATACAATGGCATCTTAAATTGGCATTTTTTAAAATTAAAGGTTTTTTATTGTAAACTTCAGAGGCACAAAAGTATTGAAATAGGGATGTATTAATTTTAGTACATTATTTTTGGGTGGATGATTTTTTTTTGAAATTGTTTTTTTCAGTGATTTTTCAACCAGCAAGTATTTCTTGAATATGAAAGGACATGTCCTATAGCATTCATATGGTAATCCATCAGCACATACATTTTCATTTGTAACTGGAATAAAAGTAGATCTCACTCTAAACAGCTATAGGCAGTTTTAAGGCAAAAATGAGGCCGCAAGGTCTAGTGACTATCAGAAAGACTTAAGTTTGAATCCTGCCTTAGATACTTACTAGCTGTGTGGCCCTGGGCAAATCATTTAACCTTAGTCTCTTTTTTCTCATATGTAAAACGGGAATAATAGTAGCAACTACTTCCAAGGGTTGTTGTGAAATTTGTAAAAATATTTGTAAAATACTTTGTATTTGTAAAAATACTTTGTATACTTTAAAGAGATATATAAATGTGATTATTAATATAAGTAATAATTACTATTATTACAGTGGCATCAAGGTCATATGTGATAGAGATAGAGCAAAGAGCATCATCCTATGAGGAATATTTTGAAAACAATAATGTCATATATATGACCATAATGTGTATTTTCTGAACACTAGAGAATGCTGCTGATTTGGGTCAGGATTATCCATTAACCTGGGTTATGTATAGTGTAGCCTTTCAGACTCCTGGAGGAAAAGGTCCCTCTTTGTGCTAGATGTTTTAAGCTATGTATTAAGATATCTGGCATTGGAGTTCCAAAGATCACAATAACATAAATTAAAGAAATTTAGAACTAGATAGTCCTTTAAAGATCATTTAGAGTCAGAACTTTTTAACATTTTTGTGTCATGACTTGGTCAAGCCTATGAATCCTTCCTTAGATTTTAAATGTATAAAATAAAATAGAATTGCAAAGGCAACTATATATTGAAATAAATATCCCTCTAAATGTATCAACAGACTTCATTTATGATTGGAATAAAATGGTCTTATTTTAAAAAGCAACAGGCATTCTTAATGGTGCATATCTTTTGGTCTTTGAATTTCATGTTAAAAACCCCTGATTTATACCAACCCTCATTTTCTAGGTGAAGAAATTGAAATGTAATTGATGGGCATCTTAGTAAACCATCCCAATGTCATTTTAAAGATGGGGAAACTGAGGTTCAGAAATGTTAAATGACTACTTCAAAGATCCTTCAGATCATAAGTAACAGATTTGAGCATTGGTTTTATGTCCTCTGACTCTAAATCTAGTTCCCCATTCATCAAGGGTTCTCAGTGACAAGTGCTTCTCATGATCTTCATCTCATATGAAGCAATTTTTTTAGTAGCATCTAAAATATGGATCATATGAGTACCTACTTATAATTTTATGTGATTTGAATATTGTGGAGGACACTCCTGTTATTCATATCCTTTCATGGTACTCTTGAAGATCAAGTTACCAATAACAGTGATTTTCAGTCTCCTTACAGTCACCATTCATGCTTCCATTTATTTTTATTTTTCTTAGATTGTGGTCTCATGATTTGTCATATCACAATATCAGGAAAATATTAGTCTTGAAGTTCAAATGGAGCACTTCAGGATGGTTGAAAACATCTTTTTGAAAACATCTTTTCCCAAACATATTAAATGCAACTCTATCTTCTCTTTTGTCTGTCTGCTCAGTTCTGGATTTAACTCCCTTCACTAGTCAGAGCCCAGAATCCATCTCCTGGTGAATGAGGGCTACATTTCAACTACTATTAAAGGTCTGGTGAGCCAAAACCAAATTTAAGATGCCTAATAAAGTAGTACTACTCTCCTGGTAGACTGTCACATTTAATCTAATTTGACCAGAAAATTAGTAGTTTATTTTAAGTCTTCATTCATTTTGTGTGTGTGTATATTTATAAACACACACATATATGTATATATTTGTATATATGCACATGTGTGTATATATGTATTTGTACATATGTATTTGTCCATAAATTTGTCCTCTTATAATTTAAGTAATTGCAGTCAATAGTTACAGAATTCATCCTTTAAAAAGAAAATGCAGTGTAATTATGAAACTGTTACATTTTGTTATACACCAGAGTGATTAAAATTATTGGAAGAAACCCTTTGCCAAACTTCCCCTTTTGGAAAATTTGAGGGAAATCCATAATCTCCCTTAAAGGGATCCAATATTCAGATAAAATTTTTGTATTGACTATTCAAAATTATTGAAATAATTGTAGAATTACATAAAATCAACGTTTAAAAGAATATTAGTGCTCAGGATGAAAATTTTTTGTATTTAAAAATTATAGCTTTTTAATGTTTAAAGTTTATGCAGGGGTGTACTGAAAAATGTTCAACAGTTAAATCTCTGGTTGTTGAATGTATGATGCGATTTTAAAAATATATTTTATTTTTTCCCCAATTACATGTGAAAACAATTTTTAACATTTAAAAAAAAGCTTTGAGTTTCAATTTCTGTCTCCTTTTCCCTTACTCCCTTTCTCCCTCCCTGAAAAGGTAACCAATTCGATATAGGTTTTACATGTGCAATCATGTAAAATATTTCCACATTAGTCATTTAGTACAAGAAGACTCTAACAACAACAAAAAAGAAAGAATTGAAGAAGAAAATAAAGAACAAAAAAAGTGAAAAATAGTTCACTTCAGTCTATATTCAGATATCACTTCTTCTCTGGATATGGACAGCATTTTTCATTGTGAGTCATTTGAGATTGTCTTGGATCATTGCATTGCTGTGAATAGCTAAGTCATTCACAGTTCTCTGTTGTACAATATTGCTGTTTCTGCATAAAATACTCTCCTGCTTCTGCTCACTTTATTTTGCATCAGTGCAGTCTTTCCAGGGTTTTCTGAAATCATCCTGATTGTAATTTCTTGTATAAAAAAATTATATTTTTAATTTATGGAATGAAATAAACATTTCCATAACATGGAACAACAACAAAAAAATATGATTGTACATTAAATGGCAAATCTACTATGTACAACTTGCTATTGCTTTTAAGTATACAGCAAAATTATCATGTATTTTTTTTCATCTTTTTTCTTTTCCTACCTCCCCTGCCCTAGAGATGTCTATCATTAGAAACAAATATGTGAGGGGAGAGGGGTGACCAAGTTGGCAGAGCAGAAGCAGAGAACTGACTAAGCTCTTCCCCCCAAATCCCTCAAAATACCTGTAAAAATATCACTCTAAATAAATTCTAGAGCAGCAGAAGCCACAAAATGACAGAGTGAAATGGATTTCCAGCTCAAGACAATCTGGAAGATTGAAAGAAAGGATCTATTGCACCAGGCTTGGAGCAGAGTTCAGCCCAGTGGGGTCCCACTATCACAGACAGGACTGGAGTAGGCCTCGAGGCACTGAATCACTGGCAGGTGTAGCGCTTTTCAGACTTCTCAACCCACAACTGTCAAAGACAGCTTCAAAGGTCAGTGGGAAAGCTCTCTCACTGGGTGAGAGAGAAATGTAGTCTGGCCCCAGCCCCAGCCCCAAGGCAGTGGCAGCCACTGGTGCAGCAGAGGCTGCTTCTAGAGCTGTTGGCCTACAGATAGTGGGGAATCAAGCAGCTGATCTATGTTGCAGTCCTGCGTGGTGGTCCTGGGGTGAAGAAGAGTGCTGGCATGGCAGAACTGATGGTGGTTGTGCAGAGGGATTCCTACTTGCAGTTGCAGAGCAGAAAACAGTGCTTGTGGTTGCTAACAGACAAGAGTATAGGCCGGGAGAGGAGTAAACACCACTGCTTTGATCATACCACTTTTGGAGATACTGAGAATTTACAGATCCCTAGAAATATTTCTGAAAAAAGCTGCAAAAAACTCCTGAAAATTAGGGCAGTATACCTTCCACTTAACAGAGTTCAAAAGTCAAGTAATTGACTGGGAAAATGACCAAAAGGGGGAAAAAATAAGACTATAGAAGGTAACTTTCTTGGTGAAAAGGTATTTTCTTACGAAAAGAGAGATCAAAGCATCTAATAGGAGGAATACAGCTGTGGAGGCTCTGACATGCAAAGCCTACAAGAAAAATTTGAAATGGTCTCAGGATATGGAAGAACTCATAAAGGATTTTGGAAATCAAGTAAAAAATGTAGAGGAAAAATTGGGAAGAGAAATAAGAGCAATGCAAAGAATCATGAAAAACAAGTCAACAGCTTCCTAAGGAGACCCCCAAAAATGCTGAAGAAAATAATACCTTTAAGGCAAAAGAGGTTCAAAAAGAGAATAAGGAGAAGAATGCCTTAAAAAGTAGAACTGGTCAAATGGAAAAAGAGTTCCAAAAGCTCACTGAAGAAAATAATTCCTTAAAAATTAGGATGGAGTAAATGAAAGCTCATGACTTTATGAGAAATCAAGAAATTATGAAACAAAACCAAAAGATTGAAAAAAGAGAAGACAATGTAAAGTATCTCATTGGAAAAATGACTGACCTGGAAAAAGGATCCCGGAGGGATCATTTAAAAATTATTGATCTTTCTGAAAATCATGATCAAAAAAAGGGCTTAGGCATCATCTTTCAAGAAATTGTCAAGGAAAACTTCCCTGATATTCTAGAACCAGAGGGTAAAATAGAAATGGAAAGAAACAAGTGATCACTTCCTGAAAGAGATCTTGAAAAGAAAACTTCTAAGAACATTGTAGCCAAATTCCATACTTTTCAAATCAAGGAGCAAATATTAGCAGCAGACATAATGAAACAATTCAAATATTGTGGAAACACAATCAAGATAACACAGGATTTAACAGTTTCTACACTAAGGGATCAGAAAGATTGGAATATGATATTCCAGAGGTCAAAGGAGCTAGGATTAAAACCAAGAATCACCTACCCAGAAAAAATGAGTATAATATTTCAGGGAAAAAATGGAATTTCAATAAAATAGAGTATTTCTGAGCATTCTTGTTGAAAAGACCAGAGCTGAACAG
This sequence comes from Potorous gilbertii, assembly GCA_028658325.1. Taxonomy (NCBI): domain Eukaryota; kingdom Metazoa; phylum Chordata; class Mammalia; order Diprotodontia; family Potoroidae; genus Potorous; species Potorous gilbertii. The sequence goes on along the minus strand of CM053773.1, from coordinate 10,236,443 downwards.
AAAATGCCAGACTCAAGAGAGGCATGAAAAGGTAAACAGGAAAGAGAAATCATAAGGAACTCCTTAAAGTTGAACTCTTTATATTCCTACATGGAAAGATGATATCTGTAACTTATGAGACCTTTCTCAGTAGTAGGGTGGTTAGAAGGAATACATAGATATGCATACACATGCATGTAGGAATAACACATATTCAGTTGGGTATGGAAATCTATCTTCCTGTAGGAAGTCAAGGGGGAAGGGGATAGGAGGCAGAGGATAATAGAAGGGATGGCAGATTGGGGAAAATCTTTCACAACATGACTGCTATAGAAGTGTTTTGCATGGCTACACATGTATGATGTATATCTAATTGCTTGCTTTCTCACTGAGGGTAGGTGAAGAGAGAGAGAGAAAATGTGAAAGTCAAAGCTTTAATAATGAATGTTAAAAATTATTTTTGCATACAACTGGGAAATAAGTTGTACAGGCAATAGAGTATAGAAATCTATCTTGACCTACTGGAAAATAGAGGGGAAGGGGATTGAAGCGGGGGATGATGGAAGGGAGGGCAGATTGGGGAACAGGATGGTTGGAGCACATGCTGTCCTGGAGTGGGGGGAGAGGAGAGATGAGGAGAAAATTTGGAATTCAAAATCTTGGAAGTGAATGCTGAAAACTGAAATTAAATAAATTATGTATATATGTATATATATATATATATATATATATATATATCTATATATAAATACTAAGAAAAAAGAAACAAATAGGTGTGTGTGTGTGTGTGTGTGTGTGTGTGTGTGTGTATATGTGAAACTATTCTATATATACTTCTATTTATAAATTCTTTCTCTGGATTCAGATGAAAAGCTGCTATAAATATTTTTGTGCAAATAAATCCTTCCCCCCCTTTTTTTAATCTCATTGGTTTAGAGATCTTCAGTGGTATTGCTGGATTAAAGTGAATCCACAGTTTTATAGCCCTTTGTGAATAGTTCTAGATTGTTCTCCAGAATGATTAGGTCAATCTTTGGTTCACAAGAGTGCCACTGAACTCATTTTATCAATTATTTGCTAGTCATAATTAATAAATTGAATATTAATTACCTAGAAAAAAACAGAATGTTGGATCAGTTCACAACTTCGTCAAAAATGCATGTTATCTCAATTTTTCCCATATTCCCACCAACATTAATTATTTTTCTTTTTTTGTCATATCAGTCAATCTGATAGACATGAGGTGGTACCTCAGAATGGTTTTAATTTGTATTTCTCTAATCAGTGGTGATAGAGAGTATTATTCCAGATGATTGTAGATAACTGATGTCTTTGTCTGAAAATTGCTTTTTCATATCAATTGGGAAATAACTAATATTCTTATATAATTGACTCAGATCTCTTTTTGTTTGAGAAGTGAGGCCATTATCAGAGATATTTGCTGTAAATTTTCTGTGATTACTTGCTGTAAATTTTCTGCTCTCCTTTTAATTTTGGTTGCATTGGTTTTTATGATATGCTTTTAAGTTCAGTCTGAATTTCCCAATTTCTGAGGTGTAAATGCTTAGGATGAAAAATTTAAATTGGTTCTTCTGAGTCAATATGAGTTGCCTGCAGCACATTAAAGAAATTTAGGAAAAAACAGAGTGCATGATAATCATTGTGTACCAACCCTTGCTTTCATGTTAGTAATATTTGTATGCATTAGGATGAACGTGCTCTTTGATTCCTTTTAAAGTGGCAAAGTTCTCTAGCAGGTCAGACTACAGATGTGCAAAGGGTTCAGACCAATGAACCCTATATGTGGTTAGTTCACCTATGAGTCTTTCCATTAGTACCAATTACACTCTCCTATCCCCTGACCTTTTCTCATCTTGTGTTATTCTCATCCATATCACTTTATGTGTCCCCTTATGTGTCCTAACTTGCTTGATAATTTTACCTGGTTCTTTTACTGTCTTAAGGGATACCAATGAAAGGCTTTGCCTGTCAGATTTTATTTCCATTTTGGGGCATATGTCCTTTCCACCCCCACCCCTAGCTCTGCTTCTGACTTTCTGGACTTTGCCTCCATGCCTTAGGTGCCCTCTCACCCTGAAACATTCCTCACCTCCAATGACCTGTGGAACCAAGAATATCCCTCCACCATGCTGATCCTTTTCTTTTATTGGTAAGTGCCTCCTGGGACCTGCATTTTGGGAAGAGCCCTCGGCTAGTCAGCCTTCTCTCCCCTCCTGATTCTGCCTCTTTCTTTCCAGAATTGCACATCATACCGTTGCCTTGTTACGTTCCTTACCTCCCCTTGTTTTTAAGATCACTTTTGTGCACTGTTTTCCCCAGTAGAATGTAAACTCCTTAAGAGACTATCTTTCTTCTTGCTTTCATTTGTATCCTCAATAGCACCTGCACATAGTAAATGCTTGTTGTCTTGCCTTCATGTACAACAAACCCCCTTTCTTTTCTGTTCATGTTAATCTTTTATGCCATTTCTTAAGGGCAAGTAACCATTGTTAGTATACATCTTACATTCATCATACATCCTTATTTTCATTTTAGTTCTTCTAACATTGTGATATTCCATGATTCATAGACAAATATCATTACTGAGGAAATACTGTTGTTAAATTGCAGGAGTGAGCACTCCAGGATTATTGAAAATGCACTTTACCAAACTAAATGAATGTAATTATATTTCTTTCTCCTACTTAGTTCGGGGTTTAGCTTATTGTTCATCTACTCCAATCAATCACTTTATTTTCCAGTTATTTAATCACTGAGGACATATAACTTAATATTTCCACATTTAATAGAATAGTTCTATAAGTATGTTCCCAAGAATGATGGGATTTGATTCTACCAATGAATATGTATTTTATCAGTTCAGTAAATATTTAGACCTCAGTCAAAATATGAAATATAAACTTATATATGAGCTTACATAAAATATAAATATAAGGAATATAGATCAGTCTTAAGGAATTGATCAGTACTTGAGATACAGCCTTATCACTATATTCCTTCAACTAATTTGCCCAAAATATGACTTTCAGTGCAATGGTGCTATAAGAGCAGTTGGTTCCATGATGCACCTTCAGTCTATCACCTAGTTAATGATATCACCTATGTGGATATTCCTTTCATCAATATATTTTGCAACCCATTTATACCTTCTCAATTTATGCTGTTATTGTCCATATGAATTCACTCAACATTTGAGAGACCTCCCTCTGTAACTTCTTTTATATATTGTGGATACTTGTACAGCACTTGTGTAGACCATATATTACCTCTCCATTTTAAAATAGTGGGAATAGTTGGGGGAGCATCATCAATAAATGGTATACTGGTTTCCACAGTTTCAACTTTGATCTACAACTTCATTTTCCCTATATCTATAGTCCTTCATTGTCCTCAGTACTACAATTCAAAAGATCCCCCACAGAAGACAAACACTGCCAAATTTGCTGACCCTTCACTGAGTTTCTACAGCAATCATCTTCAGATTGTTTTCTATCTGGCAGAAGACTCTCTACTAATCTTAATATTATAGTTCAAAGGAGCTAAGATAGAGTATTAGAGTATATGAATACTGTTATTGTACATTGGTTGGGCTAATTTTATGCGAAGTATGCTTACTGATTCAAACCTATCTATATTTTTGAGAAGATAATAGTAAATGTATCTGAACATAACATTTTTAGTTCATATCTGATCTTTTCCCTATTTGGTTGAATAATATTGGATAACAATTGAATAGAGTTGTTTGGTTAGTAGATAAATCATTCATCCCTCCACATCTATAAAATTCCCTTAACGTATTGTAGTACTAAGTAACACTTTTTTTGAAAGGAGGGTCTATAAATACTATTCAAACTTTATATAACCTAAGAATAATAATTTTTATTCATGGTGAGTCTAATTTTCTTGCTAAGAAAATGGAATTGGGGGTATTTATTGCCATCTGCTGAACCAAAAAATCTTGGAACCAAAATATTCTTCTGAAAAGCACCAGACAGCATTCTTTGTTAATGCTTTAGGTTTAAATTAATAAACTTCTAGAATGCTTTAGTGTTGAGCAGAGGCTTGCTTTGGTTTGGACATTCACTGCTCCCCTCTAGGAAAAATCAACCAGCTCAGCAAACTGAATAATTGGTAACATTATCATCCTTGTCACCAAAAAAAAAAAAAAAAAGTTAAATGGCATGGAACCTTTATCTTCAATCGGTTCTTAGAAGTATTTTCTTGATGTTTCAGCCCCAAGGCTTTTATCAAAGTTGTTTCCTTCAATGCTAAAACTTCAAGCTTCCCATTCACCAGTACTGAAACCCCAAGCATCAAAGGAGATTTGCTCTGTGATCCCTACCTAAGCACTTGCTTTCTGGAAGTGATGCTCAGCGCTCTGACTCTGAATCAAGATCTGAAGTTGCTGTTATGAGGAGATAAATTAGATAACCAGGAGATGAAACCTTTTGACTTCCCCTGAGATCTCTATGTGCTTGGACACTTGCCATGGTTTCGTCACTGATCTATCCTTATTTGCCTGACATTACATTTCACTGGAATGCATTTTTGGGTTGTTACTTCGTAAGTCACAGAACTAATTGTTTTCTTCGTGTTTTGGTGTAGCTGCCGATAGAACATTCCTATAGAGATTCTTCACTTATATTCTTTGAGTACACATGTAATCAACTGATAATAGTAAGAGGTCCAATCCACTAGTTTTGTTCTTTATAATGGATATGAGTTCTTGGATGTGCTTTCTCATTATCAGGAAGAGACATACTTTTAAGTTGTATTGAAATGAGTACAAAAAATATTCCTTTGCAATCTTAGGCAAATCACTTCTCTGGGACTTTAGCAAGTCACTTCTCTAAACCTCAGCTTCCGCATCTATAAAATGAGAGGATTCGATTAGAATATCTTTAAGGCCACTTCTACGTCTAAACCTATAGTCATATGATATGTCACGGTCTACCTCCTAGTAATTATTTTGTTGACTTCTCTCGTCAGTTGACCCCTTCCTAGAAATGAAATCACCTCTTAATATAGGGTGAGTCTTCACCCTATAAGTAAGACTATCCCTGAGTCCCACTTTTAAACTCTGTTGTCCATCTATTGGTTCCACCCATATCACTTGCTGTTTGGAAAGAATTTTGCTGGATGCTGTGGGGTCAGAAGGAAAATAATGATAGGCTCTGTTTCTCATTGTTGTTGTGAGAACAATATGAGATGGTGGTAAAGTACCTTGGAAACATTGAAGTGCTGTATATCTGCTAGCTATTTATTATTCCTACCACAGTTAGGAAATGGTTTTCCTTTCTCTGACCTCTCATAGCACTTTGATTTTTGCCATGTTTTGGGGGCAACTAGATGATTCAGCTGGGGCTGTAGTCAAATAGACCTAAGTTCATATCTGACCTCAAACATGTAAAAGTGGTATTACCCTGGCCAAGTCACTTAACCTGTGTTTGTCTCTAGAGAAGGAAATGGCAAGCCAATCTAGTATCCTTGCCAAGAAAACCACATGGACAGTCTTGGCATGACATGGTCCACAGGGTCACAAAGAGTCAGAGACAAATGAACATACATAAGAAAAATGTGACCGACTAGGTAGTACAATGGCTAGAATGCCAGGCCTCAAGTCAGCAAGACAGGAATTCAAATCTGGCCTCAGAAACTTACAAGCTGTGTGATCTTGGGCAAGTCACTTAACCCTCTTTGCCTTGGTTTTCTCAGTGGCAAAATGAACTGGAGAAGGAAATGACAAACTATTCTGGTATCTTTATCAAGAAAACTCTAAATATTGTCATGAAGAATTGGACAAGACTAAAATAATGAACAACAGTAAATTTTTTTGCATTTATTAGAATATCATTTGTTTTGTGAGTTCCTTGAAGACAAGATCTATTTTTCATTTTTGTCTTTTATCCCCAGCACCTAGCCGAATGCCTTGCATATAGTAAGTGATTAATAATTGATGAATATTCAATAGCTATTTACATTTGCATCATATATCTCTATGAGGCTGTCAGTTCTTAGAGGGCAGAGATTGAGTCATATTTTATCTTTGCCCATTTTTGTGAATTGAGGATAGTAGATATTGAATAGGTACATGATTGTTCATGTTAATGTGCCACTTTTCATATTGAAGAGTTTTTTAACTTGCTGTGTACCATATTTAGCATGTTACCATATATATCAAGTCCCTCAGTAAATACAGCTTGATGGTGATGGTGGTGCCATGCACCCCAGATTCATAAAATGCTTTCCTCACAAGGTTCCTGTAAGATATGAGAATATTATTCTCCATTTTATTGTGTTTGTCCTTCATTTTCAAAGAGGACCATGACATCAGGGAAATGATGACGTGACTTGCAGTTGACTTTGATTTGAGTAAGGGAGGGCTGTGCAAGGTCACCAACCTCACTTTCTCCTTTAGAGATACCTGGATCCAATGACCAGATGTTCATCAGGTTGCCTGGAGATGGCCCAGGATACAATGGGAGAACCTGGTCTTTTTAGGCTAAAGTCTTTTCAGGTACTCACTTGAAGTGAGGGAGTGCCTATTCAACGAATAGGCCTCTTTCTGTATTTTATAGATAATATGGAAAGGAACTGATGATTAGGGGTTCTCTGATTGAGTTATCCTCAATTGACTTGATGGAATTATAGGATACAAGGGACAGGTAACTGATACAATAAAATATCAGGGCATGCTCCTTTCAGACTTTGCTTAGTCACGTTTGTATTATGGATGGGTGTGTCAGACATTGAATACCACATCTACATGTGAACCAGTCAGGCCACTGTATTGAAGTTTAGTCATGACTAAGTGTGACTTGCCCAAATGTTCTTGGTAGCACCTACTTACTGAGATGGGAAAATGGGAGAGACTGAGAGTTTAAAAGTAGAAGGTTGAGCCTTGTTAAAAAATAAGTTGCCGAGAGAGTTGAGGTACCATCTGTTAGGAGCACTTTCAGCAGAGCTGTAGGGCAGGGATTTCTCTTTCTATCATTCTCCCATTGTTATCGTTTGTCAGTTAGAAGCACATGGCAAAGTTTGACTGTAGAGTAAGGTCGAGTCGACAAGAGGAATAGAAACTCTTGTGCTTAGAATTAGGATCCTACTAAAATGATGGTTGACCCCAGAGGTGAGACTTTCTGGGCTATGGTGATGGATTCAAATTATATATGAAATGCCACAGCAGCATCTTTATTCAGGATTTTTGATATGCCCAAGCTAGAGGGAGGTAGTAACTATCTTTTGTTGGTTTGCTGTTCATTTATTTCAGTTATGTCTGATTCTTTGTTACCCTTTTTGGGGTTTTCATGGCAAAGATGCTGGAGTAGTTTGTCATTTCCTTTCCAAATTCATTTTTCAGATGAATAACTGAGGGAAGCAGGATAAAGTGACTTGCCCAGATTCACACAGCTTGTAAGTGTCTGAGACCAGAATTGAACTCAGAAAAATCCATCTCCCTGACTCTAGGCTCAGCAGTCTATCTACTGTATGATGCAGCTGCCCAATATTGCTATAGATAAGCAATAAAGCAGCAGCCATCGCTGTACTATATTCCAGGATCCAGTGAAGCAGCAAGTATCAGAGATGTTAAGATCAAAATCTTTGAAAGAAGTGTGAGAATAGCAGTGGCCTTATAACCCTGCAGCATCAGAGATATGGGTTGCCCTTTCTAATACATGCCTTAGAAACAGGTGTGAATTCTATGTGGATCTATTCTTTCCATTGATGCTATTCGTGTTATTTGGAGATGTGCCCCAGGTTTATGGGGAAGATGCTTTGTTTCTACTATTCTTACTAAATGACTTCAATAAATACCTTTGTCTTTGAGCTGATTGGTGTCTTCTGGCTCGCACTGAGAAATGGAAACATTGGTGGGGACTTGTGAGTAGAAAATTTTTTCTCTCCCATTAAATATGAAAGTTTTATATTTTGAAGAATTCTAACCGGAAACATAGAGATGCTTAAATCTCAATGTATTAATGAATAATGTTGAAGGCAAAGACATAAATTGTTGCCATTATTTCCCCCTTGTTGAAAGTCATTGTTGTCTCTGGGATGATCCAATGAAAAGGAACCATTTATGTCAATGGAAATTTGTTTTTCTTTTGAACTAGTTCATCTTTAATTATATTTAAATATCTTTGTGTATGTCTTGCTTTCAAAATTTGTCTTGAAACAAGTTTAGTAGCGAGTTAATTCCCTACATTCATTGGCATAATTATCGTAACTTCCCTCATCTACTAGCAATTTACAACTAAAAACTCAGAATATTGCTGTGCAATTATTGTTTTTATATTGAATTTCCAAGAACTCTTAAAATTGTTACTGGGTAAGCTTGTATCCTTATAAATATTAACCTTGAGTAGAGCAAAGAGATACTTTCTCGTTATTATATTATAACTTATCATATAAGGGGCTATTTTCTCCCTGAAACTTCTATTAGCATATTTAACTATAAGTTTAATTTTTAAAAAATAGAAATAATTATTTTTAATAATAGTAGAGAGATTAGGCATCTTCCCCCACCCACAAATTCCCTAATGTGGTTTTAAAGTGAAAAGAAGAAAAATTATTTAAGGGTCATTAAGATGCCCCAAAATGTTCATTTTCAATTTAGAATCGATATGCTCCTCTCTGTGCAAAACTGGAGAATTCAGTTATGACTGAATAACTGCTCTAGTTTGGAAAGTAGTATGATGAAGTGGAACAAACTCTGAATTTGGGATCAGAAACCTGAGTTTCAATCCCTCTTCTGTTAGGTCAGTGACCTAGGTCAACTGTTCCTCATCTCTAAAATGAAAGAGGCAGACTACATGATCTCTAAGATTTTTTTTAGCTCTCAAGCTAGGCTTGTTGTTTGTATCTGATTGTTTGTTTATTTTTTATCTGAAATTCAGTAATTAAAACCTGTTTCTTACCACTTGATGTATTAGTAGTTGCTGAAGCTGATTGATAGGAACGGAAATGCAAAGATATGGAAATAGGGCTACATTAAGAGAATTGAGTACAGTGGTTTTCTAAAGGACAAATGCATGGGACATTGGAATAGGAATCCTTTATTGACATTTTGATGTCTTCTCCCAGGATAAGAACTGTCTCACACACACACACACACACACACACACACACACACACACACACATATCAGAGTGCCTAGAAATTCAAATTAAACAAATCTTTGAACACTTACCAATGTGCTCAGTTTTGTACTTCATGTTATGCGAATAGAAAAGACAAAATCCAAAATTTAAATGCACATTAAACATACATACATATTGGTATTAAATGTATATTTAAATATATAGACATATTAAATGTATATTATATAATACACTATACATAATACATAGCATATATTATATAAATATTTTGTTTATAATATATAGTGTATGTTATACATATTATGTGTATATATACATAATAGATATCAAAGATATATTTAAAATGTTACTCTTTTCTTTTATATAATCCCTATTATAAGGAAGACAAAATTGAGCATGATAGATGTTCAAAGAACATTTATTGAATTTCAATTTCTGGACAAATGTGGTTCATCTAATAGCCTTCTTTCTTAAATCTGGCCTACTTTTCAAAGCCCAGCATAGGTCCTACTTTTGCTAGAAAAGTTTTTATGACAATGATAGCTTACATGAACTTTTCTCTGAACCTCTACAGATCCAGAGTTCTATGTCATATCATCTAATACTTGAGTACATAATACTTTAGAGTTCTCATTAGTAGTTTTATGTGAATTAAGCCTTCTCACCTATTTTTGTTACAAGCTCCTTAAAGACAAGGCCAGTTGTCATACTTTTATCTTTCCTAAACACCTGTTTTAATTTAGCAACACATGGATGGCAGGGCCTCTCCATGAATTTCATAAGCATATGATATTGCATAAGTAGATTGAAGACCAACTTCGTAAAGTGACTTGAGTAAAATCAGGAATATAATAGAGTCAGTTTGAACCAGCCTTTGAGAGACAGTTGTTAACTTTTGAGTGTGAGCATTTACACCTTGGAAATTGGTAAAGACTATAAATCAGGACTTATTTTTTTTCTTGATAGCCTTCATTCAAGAAAGTGCTAGAGAAATTGTTAATCCCACAGATTAAACTTAAAAGTGTGTCATGTGTACAATTTTTCCAGAGACCTCTTTGTTAAACATTTACATTTACCAACACACTCCTGCCTGAATTCCTTATTAATTGACATAATACAAGATATTATTTTGATTTTGAATTGACACTTTTGGTCACACCAGTAAGGCATTTTTTTTTACTAGATTTTAAGGAAAGTTAAAGTGAAGGGAAAAGATGGAATGATTTAGAAATAGACTATGATAGGCTTCATTTTTAACACTAGCAGAGGGTCACAATAGAGTTAGTACTGACACATAATAGAACAACAGTGACTTACATCACAAAGTAGTGTGAAACAATTCTTCAGACGTTGTAGGTGTTTTTTTCTTAATTGAGTTGACTCTGAGCTCCCTTGTTGCATTTTCTCTTACCAGGTGGCTCTGATGATTGTAGACAGATCACTGTATCATTTATTTACTTAGTTATTTATTGTAATGCTATGAAAGATTTTGAAAAGCAAGTAATTTGGCCAGGGTGGATCTTCAGTATCTTGGGACCTAGTTAAACAAAAAGCACAATGATTGGGAGAAAGTTGGGTGCACATCAGAAAATGTCAAGGAGAAACTAAACTGAGAAAATAGAAATTAATTCCAGTATGGCAGGAATTTAAGGTATACAATAACTATAGAAGAAATAGAATCGATTGGTTAAAGTCTGGCAGAACATATTTAGGATATGGTTATTATTGCTTGTTTAAATAAAGAAAGTATTCCATTTCCTTTTGTTGTTATCCACTAGAACTGAAAAAGTGAACAGCTCAATGGCATGAGTGTATTTTTGTAATATCTATCACCATTTTGTCCCATTTAACAAAATAGTCTCTCAGAAGCTCATTCCTTCTAAAGTGACAAAATTATCTGTCAAAAAAGTGAACATATTGAAAAATTAAATTGGATTTTAAAATCAGACATGTTTAACATACATCCATCTACAGGAAAGCTGGATGACAACATGGATACAACTTGGGCCCGGAGTCAGCAGACAAGTTTAATTTCAGGCTGAGACACTTACTAGCTGCGTGGCAATGGACAGGTCATTTAACCTCTGGTTGGTAAATTTCCTCAAATATAAAATAAAGATAATAATTACACTTACCAGAGTTTTGAGAATAAAATGAAATCATCTTTAAAGCACTTAGCAAAGGACAGAGCAGGAGTTATATAAATGTTAGCTCTGATTATTATTTTAAGTATTTCAATATTTAGTATTTCAAACAAAAGGTCTTTAACAATACCTCAAGTTGGTCAATTATTAACTGATAAGATGGAAACAAATGTTTCTCCTTCTGCAGTTTTTATACCACAGTACAGAATCTGATAACTTCTCTAGGATGCGCACGACGACATCCAGGCAATATGAAGAACTAATTCTGAAGTGTGGAAAGATCCCAACATAAATTGTGAATTTTTACTACTGGACTTGTATCATAAGTTTCCAAATCTAAATGGAAATTCTGCTAAATTCATATCATCAGTTGCATAGATTGTATGCATAAAGATGAGTATATGAACATGCTATGTGGCATGACTACACAGAGAAAAATCACATTTTTGTAAAATATGCAAATAAAATATGAAAAATATGATTAATGATAAATTGCTTATATAAAATCAATAAAATTGAGAAGTAGACCTGGTTTTGGTAGGATTTTTAAATATTAGAAGTTTATAAAGTTATTTAAAATTAAGTACACTTTGTTTTTCAATTTAGTACTGTTTAGGCAGAGGGTAAGAGCACACTATTTCTCATTCATTTTCCTGTTGTTTTGTTTTTTACACCGAGGATAAATCCAAATTCACAAACAAGTCACCAATATTACATATTCTCCAAAACACCATAATGGTGATTGTTAGAAATAAGATATGAACAATCTTATAACTTTGTAATTTAACATTATTAAGATCAAGGAAAATACTTTAAGCTGAATTAGTACCATGTACAAAGTCCTGAATTATGTAGTCCATTAATCTTATCTTTATTTACATATGGCGTAGCAAGTGTGGATGTTCTTTTTGGCTCTGCCTTTTTCACCCTAATTCACTTCATACATACCTACTCTTTTTTTTCCTAAGTCCTTCATATTTATTGTCTTTTACAGAGTAATGTTATTCCATAACGTTGATATACCACAATTTGTTCAGCCATTCCCAAATCACTGGGCGCATCATTTGTTTCCATCCTTTCACTATTACAAATAGTGTTTTTATGAATAATTTTATACATAGTTGTTTTCTTCCTGTCAGCAAAATCTTTCAGGTATAAACATAGTAATGGGTTACATGGAAAGAACAATTTTGTAAATTTTCTCATATGATTCTGCATTGATTACCAAAGTGGTCTGAGCTTCACAATTCAGAGATTCACAAAGTATAAATTAGTGAACATATTTTCCCACAGCTCTTCCAATGTTGCATTTTTCCATCTTTCATCATCTCTTCCATTCTGACAGGAACAAGATAAACTTCAGAGTTATTTAAATTTTCTTTTCTCTTATCATTATGGATTTTCAACAATTTTTAGATGATCATTGATAATTTGGATTCCTTCCTTTGAAAAGTGCTTATTCTTTCACTTGGACCACTTGTCATAGATTGATGTCAATTACTTATAAGTTTTAGATATCAGATTTTTATCTGAGATCAGAGAGTCTTTCTGTTGGTATTCTATAGAGTCTTAATTTGTATTTTGTCATCTGAGAAGCAGTATAACATGGTGAATTAGACACTGGACTTGAAATTAGGACTCCCTGGGTTCATATCTTGTCTTAAGCACTTATGAGTTCTGTGATCCTGGGTAAATAACCTGAATAACCCTCTATGCCTCACGTTTCTCATCTCTAAAATAAGTCTATTAGATTTAGTGGATCTTATAGTTTCTTCCACTTCTAAAATTAGAATCTAGAATCCGATGATCTATGTGTTTTCAACATTTCAAGGAAACTCTTCTGAACTGAAGTATAGTGTTCATGATTTATTTTTAATTAAGTATTTATTTTAATTGAAGACTCAAAATCCTTACAATAATTTTTCATAGCATATCTTCAGGTTCAGTGTTCTTATTTAGTAGATGTATTTCTCCCTTCACTGACCTTCACCACTTTTCAGTTTTCTTATACTTCCTGGATTTCTTCATTAGAACACAAACACACACACACACACACACACACACACACACAGTACTACCTTTTACCTAACTTGCTTCTTTAAATACATTTTATATTTCTAGAACTGTATTGAAATTCTAGGGCTGCACAAATTCTCACAAATCTCAATGATGCTTGTCTAATGTAATTTTCATCCCTACATTTGGACAACTAATTCACACTTTTTTTTAAACCTATGTTTTATACATTTGTGTGTAGACACCTAAGGCTATAGATTCTGTGCTGGGTATTTTTTTGTATGAATTTGTGAGTTATTTTCCCCATATAATATATCCTCTTTATTTCATCTAATTTGGTCAATATGCATAGGTCATTTTTTCCTCCTCTTTCTTTTTCAGTTTATTTTTAAAATTAGATTTGCAACATTATAGCCAAATATATTTTGCATGTAATTTGTTATGTACTTTTCATCCCTAACCAGAAGACTTCCATTTCTATTTTAAGCTATGATCTACAAATTCCCAATCTTAGTCTCATGTTTTATATTCTTAGCCAATTTATCTACCAAATCTGTCTTTAAATTCTTAGATTCTAAGAACTTTGTTTTCAATTATTTCCAGTGACAGAAAAACTTCTTGTGTCCCTTAGTTCTTCAATTTTTTGCCCAAGTCTTTGTAATCTTCCCCAATCCTTTCTAGGTTCCTTCTGGCACAGAAACGGAAGATCATTAGGTTTGACAAATCTTGGGAGGTTCTCCATCACATCCTGGATACATGCCCAAGGAAGATGGTGTATCTATTTTATTATCAAATTGATTAGCTGCTGCTTCCGCTGTTCTCAGTTTGGGGACATCATCTACTTCTGTCCTATACCTTTGATTCTTTTTGGATGACATCTTAAATTATAACACTTAAGTGTCCATATTTTTTGGATCCTCATTCATTGTGGGAAAAGTAACTACTTTCTTTACTACACAGCTCTCAATGCACTGAGAGTACTGAAGAAGTACTTCATTTATGTTACTTAGCTTACTATGGTATGAGGTATTGAATAAGTATTATTACACCTTTCCACCTATTCTCTCTATCCACAGGAAAATGCTATTTATTTGATCCTCTGGTGGAGAAAAGACTGTTGGGTAAATAAATATCTCTTGAGATAGATTGACTTTAATCCAAGTCTCCTATTCTTCACAATTCTAAAACCCTCTAAACTAGGTTACCAATTCCTTGTCTTTCTTCAGTTCATGTCATTTATCAAATTCTTTATAGAAAAATACTGAAATTTTGTGACAAAGGGAGTAGTGTAACTAATTGGAATAAATGTTATTTCTCATTAATTTGCACCATGATTTAAAGTAAGGAAGATAAAAATATATAAACCTAGAGATTTGGATTTTAAACCTAGATGTTCTAGACCTCAATAATTCTCCTCTATTAAATGAGTGAATTGGAATATATCTTCAAGAGCTCTTCTAGATCTTATGCTCTGGGTTTATGAACCTAAGATTTTTTTACTTTTAAGAATTAGTTGTGTAAGCAGATTGCAGTTGGGGAGGGAATAGTGAAAGGAAAATGAGGCATGAAGAGAAAGAGATTACAAAACATCCATGCTAGAGTGCAAAAATAATTATAGAAGTCAGAAAATGAAGACAATCCAGAAAGGACCAACATGGTACGGGAGAAAAAATATCAAATAGGGAATTGTGAGTCCAGTTTTATTCCTTGTTCTCACATTAATTAACTGTGTAATTCTCTAGGTCTCAGTTTTCTTATCAGTTAATCAGATTATAATTGTAAGGCCATTTATAAAGCAAGTAATGCAAACTGAATTTTTTTCCCTTTTAAAAATTCAAACCCAATGAATTGCCTGGAGATCAATAAACATAAGATTATAGGAGCTGAAAGTGTTCTTTAAGATCATCTAGTTCACTCCCCTCATTTTACTGATTAGGAACCTGAGGTCTAGGGGGTCTCAAGTGACTTACCTGAAGTGACTGATATTGATCATGAAGATTGAAATTGAAACACAAACATGGCCAATTTTAATTAGTTTGTTTTACTAGACTCATACAAACATGATCTAATTCATTGGTATTTAATATTTAATCAAAATGTACCCATCTTCACAGAATGTCACCTCTAAAACTTTTCTACATTATTTATTTTCCAACTCTGTTCTTGTATCTTATTCTCACCTTTCCTTCTTCCGGTAAAGTTTCATTCATGCTTCAGTAGTTCTGTTTATGTTCATAATGGTTTCTCTATCTCAGAACCTCTTCTTCAAATTCTTTCCAAAAAACCTTGTGATCAGAGAAACCTTTCAGCATCAATCCTTCAATAAAGGTTTCATTTAAAGAGTACAGAAGGATAAGAAAGAAGAGATTTTGAAAAGAACACCAATTAATAACAGAATTCATGAGATTTTTCTTCTCCTCAGATAAATGTTCTTTTCTTGTTTTGATGGCCTATAGAAACCCTTCTGAGATCCTTACAAAGAGCACCCAGAAAAAGTAACATCTAATGGATAGAAATAATATTAATCATCATAACTTTTTTGAAATTCAATCATGTTTCCTAATTTGAAAAAAAAAGAATATGACTGGTTATTAGTGTAGCTGCTCTATCCCATGAAAATACTGCCAATTTCATAGAGTTCATTATTGTTACAAACAACAAAAGATACATGAGGCAACAGGGAAGTTGTTAATTTTTTGTTCCTCTTGCGGAGTGAATCTGGCCTTGAGATAGGGGACTGGAGGATTGGAGGAACTTTTAGTAAAGGGGGCAATGACAGTAGAACCAAATGTGCTTCCAGAGAATCAATGTAGATAGCTATAAGGAGGAGGCAGAGAGAGTTCTGCCAATATCAATCCTAGGGGAATATTTTCAGTCCTGATGTGGTTCCCTGGTCACCTTACATTCTTTTCTGTGGAAGCACCCAGACTCTAGCTTCCCTGATTCTCTTTTCATTGTTAGCCTTAAATTTGGAAAATGATACAACATGATGAGTAAACATCACAAAAATTCAGAGGAATAACCAAAGACATTGTAACATAGCATTCAGAGCACAGTATTGTGGTTGAAATAAACCAGCCAACTCACTAAAATGGGATTTCCCAGAATATGTGTTAAATGGAAACAAAAATGAATAAGAAAGTAAAACACTCCCATTTTTAACTCATCCAGTTATAAAATAACTAAATATGACAATATATGGGTAAGAAATCCATGAGTGATCTATCACCAAATGCCTTGAAATGACAGCTAAATAAATTGAACAAAATGCCACATATTGGAGGCAGGCCATTGCAGAAGAAAGCTATTAGCTGAAGTTGAAATTAATGCCAGTAAGTATGTGGTGGCAGAAAAATTGCAATTTACCAAACAGCAAGTGAAGAAGCTGTCGTTTACTTCAAATTTATTTGAAAGTAGAAATAAACAGAAATTACAAATAAAAAACCTGAATATATGTACACTTTCTACATTTCATATGCCTTGTTAATAAACACATGATATGAGGATTATAACACACAATCCATTGAATTAGCCTATTAGTTTTTACATATTGGACAGATATTAAGGATGGACAGTGAGCTGGGTTCCAGATTGTATGTGAGCAGCATATTGGGCTGGATAGCAGTAGAGAAAATCTTCATTGTTCTCCCAAAACACAAACCATTCAATGCAACTGGAACTCATTCTTATAACTGTATTATAGTTGTAATACAAACGATGGGAGCACTGATTTAGAGGTGAAAAGGAACTTAGAACTATTTAGTTAAATCCCTTCATTTTGCTTATATGGATACTGAGATTCAGATTTAACACAGGTAAAAGCAGAGGTAAGACTTAATGGTTAGTTTTTTGATTCCAAAGTTAGTTATCTTTCTGAAAGACCATATTCTTTCAGAAGAAGTAAAATTATAAATAACATAAATGAAATGATGCTGGATAGCCAACAGACATGGGAAGATTCCTATAAAAGCCAATAAAGAAGACAGATATGACTTGAAATGGAAATGAGTTGGCTATGTGCAAGATTGACAGGGCAGGTGGATGAAGAGGAACAACTTTTATGAGGAATGTGATGTGCCAGGCATTATGCTGAACTTAAATTGAGGGTATGAAGAAAAGACAAAACCAGTCCCTGTTCTCAAGGAGCTGACACTTTAACTGGGGAGATAAGATGTACATAAATGGATTATACAAGAAGAGGGGGAGGGAATAAACATTAATTAATTGCCAGACAGTATACTAAGAATATTACAAATCTCATTTGATTTTCAAAACAACTTGGTAAGATACATGCTACCCTGACATAGCTAGAGGTTGTGACTTGTCCCAGATCACTCAACTAGCTAGTAAATATTTGAGGCTGAACTTGAACTAAGATTTTCCTGATTCCAGGCCCAGCACTTCATCCACTGTACCATCTATCTTCATATACAAGATAAATACTAAACAGAAGGAAAGTAACCTTGTAGGAAAAAGCACAAAGAATTTAGGGTCTGACTGGAAAGGTTACCTGTAGAAGGTGGAATTAGAATGGAATCTAAAAGGAAGAGGTAAAGAAAGCGTACAATCTAGACATGAGTAATAACCAAGGCAAAGGCACAGAGATGGGACACAAAGCATTGTGTATGGGGAACAGTAAGTTGTCCAGGATGGCTTGACATTGAAGTGTGTTGGAAGAGTAATGTGTAAGAAAAGTAGAAATGTAAGAAAGAGTCAAGTATGTTGAAGGCAAGGCAGTTGGGATTAAGTGACTTGCCCAAAGTCACTCAGCTAGTAAGTGTTAAATATCTGAGATTGGATTTGAACTCAGGTCCTCCTGACTCTAGGACCAGTGCTATATTCAACCTAGCTACCCCTGAAAGGGTCAAGTTTTAAGCCAAACATGAAGGTCTCTATTTAATGCTAGAGGTAATAGGAAGCCATTGGAATTTGCTTAATAGTTGTCGGTTAACATGTCAGACCTGCAATTTAGGAAAAGCCCTTTGGCAGTTGTGTATTGGATACTATGGAATGGGAAGAGATGTGAGACATGAGAGGATTTAGGTCTGGACCACTGTTATAATCCAAATCAGAGGTTATGAAGGGTTAGGGTTATGATTGACTGAATAGACAAAGGGAGATATACAATATATGCTATAGAAAAAAAATAGGCAAGATTTGGGAAAGTTTTGTAAATTTGAAAAAAGATTGAAGATTTGAGGAGATATGACACCAAAGTTGCAAATCTGGGTAACTGGAAGGATGGTTGTACCCTTGACAGAATAAGGTAATCAATACATTTTTAGGGGAAAATAGCAAGTTTTCCTTTTTGGATATGTTTAGTTTGAGTTACCAATAAGAAATCCAAAGAGGATTCTGGGAAGTTGATGGAGCATATCAGAAAATTCCAAGCTCTCAAGATTTGTCCTCCACAAGATAAAATAGCACCTTAGGGCAAACAAAGAACTGATAAAATAAATAAGAATAAGGGCACAAAAGGGGTCTTCCTGGGACAATTCAAGAAGAGAGAAGATCAGAAGAAAAATCCTAGAACTAGGTTTAGTTCTTTTGGAGAATAAACATCTCTAGGCTAGGGTCTCCTTTAACAACAAATCTCAAATCCTAGGGTTAGTTGGTTTGAGAGCCAAAGGAACTTGGGTGTCTGAGCTGGGAAAGATCCAGGGAACCTCTGCTGACAAGAAATGCCAGATTTGACTGTGCTGTAAAGAGCTGTGACAGCACACCCGGTAAGTGCATAAGCAATGAGGCAGAAAGCCCCTGACTATGGGCACTTAGAGGAGGTTGGAGGTTTGGCTTTGGTTCCAGACTAGAGGGGAGAATTAAAGTTCTGAAGCAAGAAGCACCATCCCTGATACCCCAGGGCTAGAGGTGATTACAAAAATTAAGCTGTTACAACAAAACATGCACTAAGGAGAATGAATCCAACCATAGAAAAGCTATTATGGGAATAGAGAAAACAATGGTTCATTTTTAAAGGAGGGTTTTGAAGTAAAGATATTCCCAAACATCCAGTGGTCACCTGATCAAAATATTCGTAGAAGATCTTAAAAAAAATCAAATGACAGAGATGAAGGAAAAACTAAACAAAAAGAGAGAATAATCCAAGAAAAACAAGAAGATTATGAAAAGAAAATCAGCAAATTAGAAAAGGAGGTCCAGAATGTCAAGGAAGAGAATGACATCCTGAAAATTAGAATTGGGTAGGGTGAAGTCAAGAAATAATTAAACAAAATATAAAAAAATTAAAAAAATAGAAGAAAAATTAAAATATCTCACAGGAAAAATAAAATTTGGAGTGGGGGAAAGTAGAAATAGAAAAAAAATCCATCAGTCACTACTGGAAAGAGATCCTATGAAGAAAACTCATAGGAATATCATAATCAAATTCTGAAACCCCTAGCTCAAGGATAAAATATATAAGACAACAAGAATAAGCAATTTAAATATGATGGTGCCACAATTAGAATCACACAAGATCTACCAGCAGAAACACCAAAGGACCACAGGTCTTGGGACACTTTACACTGAAGAGTAAAAGAACTGTGTCTCTAGCCCAAAATATCATATTCAGCAAAGTTAGGCATAATCCTAAATGAAAATCAGGCTTTCAAGACTTTGTTAAAAACAAAAACCAATCTGAACTTATTAGAAGGTTTGACATACAAGAGCCAAGAGAAATATAAGGTACAAACCAAAGACTGATTATAAGAGATTCAATAGGGATAGACTGCTTACGTTTTATATATGTAAAATGTAAAACATACATTAAGATTCTTATTAATAATTGGGTAGGTCATAAGAAAAATTGGGGTAAACCTGAGTATGATATGAATTTAAATATAAAACCATTTAGGAAAATCTAAAAAGCAATTATTTTATACAAAAGAGGTGTAAGAGGAAGAGTTGATACAGAGGAATTAGATGGGGAGGAGGGCTAGTAGTTCTGGTAAACTACTTTCATCTAGAATGGGTGTAAGAGGGAACATGCATATATATTTAGAAGAGCATAAAAGTCTAAATTCAGAAGAAATAAAATAGTAGGGAAATGGAGGAGGAGCACAAGGGAGGGATCTTTAGAGCGGAGGTTGAAGGAAAAGGTAAACGGGGATATAGAGGGGGATTTTGATTTATGGGAATAGGAAGATAAGGGAGGGAAGTAGGCAAGTAACAGGAGGGTAAGGTAGTGGGTAGAATAAAGTAGAGGAATCAGGAGAGATAGAAAACAAGAGATATGCATGAATCAAAACAAATTTCAGGAGTAGAATTTGGGAAAGTATATGTTTATATATGTATTTATATATGTATATATATATATTTGTTGTGTTCGTCCTTTGTTTTCGAAGAAGATCATGCCCTCAGAGAAAGGATGACATGACTTGCACTTGACTTTGTTTTGAGGGAGGGAGGGCTGTGCAGGTCACCAGCCTCACTTTCTCCTCCTGAGCCATCTGGATCCAGTGACTAGATATTCATTAGGATGACTGAACATGGCCCAGGAGGCAATGGGAGGTCTTGGCTTTTTCTTTTTTTTCTATAGAAAACATATCCAAACTTAATTGTAGCCTTCTAGGGTGGGGGGAGGAAGAAAAAACAAAATAAAAAGTGCAGAGCAGAGAACAAAGAAAGCTTACAAGGAAGCAATGAAAAGATGGACAATTCTCTACAGAATGTGTATTATTTATCATACAGGCCTTCTTGAAATGAAAATTCATTGTTACCTATTTGGAATCCTATCATATTCTGCTTTTGCACATGCTTTGCTGTTTTTTCTTTCTTTGTAGTTAAGTTCCCATAGTTACGTTTATGATATGTTTTTGTTTCTTTCCTTTATCTTGTATTTGTGTTCTCTTACTTGAGTCTAAAATAAAATTTAAATAAAAGAAAATAAAAAGAAATCCAGTTCAAAATGTCCATGAGACAGTAAATGATCAAGGACAGAGGGTTCCAAGAGAGACTAGAAATATGGATTTAGGATATATGGATTTAGGTTTCATCAGCAAAGAGATGCTAAGTGAATTCATTGAAACTGATGAAATCAACAGAAGTGAGAGAGAAGAAAGGGAAGAGACACCAGGGAAAAGCTTTTAAGGTTCCCCATAGTTAATAGGAATTGGAAAAAAGTATAGCTAATGAGACTGAGAAGGAATGGGGTCAGAAAGATAGGAGGTTAAATAAAAGAATTGTGTCATAAAAATACAGAAAGGAAATAGTATGCAGAAAAGAAAAATGATAAATAGTGCCAAATCCTGTAGAAAAAGTAAATGCTACCTGGTTTTGTTTACCTAATCTGTTCCACTGATAATATATGTGTATGCTCACACACACACACACACACACACACACACACACACACACGCACACACATGTATATTTCCAGTTTTGATGATTACTGCTTTGAAGCAAAGTTTGAAATCTGATACTGAGACTCCTTTTCTGAAATGATTTCGCTTGACATTCTTGACCTTTGCTTTCTCCAGATAAATTTTTGTTATTTTTTCTTGTTAATGACTCTTAAGCTGATTGGTATGACACTCAATTGATAGCTAGCATTGTCACCTAGTAGCATTGTCTAATCTTAAAGATGAATTTATCTCTAATTATTTCAATTTACCTTTGCTTCTGTGAAGAATAGTTTATAATGGTATTAATGTAATTCTACGTATGGCTTGGTTGGTGGACTCAGAGATTTAATACATTCTCTAGATATTTTGGATAGAATTTCCTTTTCTCCCCCTTCCTGCTGGATCTTGTTGGTTATTATAAAAACAGGCTGAACATTGGAGAGGAATAATTTGAAATTCCTTACTTTAGTCAAGTTATTTTCAATTAATTTATTAGTTCATTTTCTAGAGTTCACTAATAAAAGCTTGAGCTTTCAAGCAATACTTTTTTGTTGATTATAAGGTTTGTCGTATTATTATTTTTTATCGCTCTTCTTGTACTATTCAGGTCTCATTTCTTGTCTAGCTGTTTGTGGGATTTTTCTGTAAGTGAACTGCACACATTGAGATCCCAGTTTTTTGCAACATTGTTGTCTATTTCTCAGCTTTTCCAGTAAGTATTTAAAACCTATGTCATTCAGTGTGTATATATTATTGCTATTATTTTACTGAATATGGTGCCTTCAAGCATATTAAAGTTTCTCTGCTTATCCTTTTTAACATCTCTGTTTGGACTATTATCTTTTCTGAGTTCATGACTATTATTCCTGTTTCATTGAAATTTATTTGAAGAACAGTAAATTGTATTCCAGTCCCACGTTTTAACTCTCTGTGAATCTTTATGTTTCCAATATGTTTCTTGGATTCTGGCTGTTTGAAGCATTTTTTTTCTTTGAATGAGGATCTCTGGATTCTTGCCTACAGGAGCTTGGGTTAGATCCAAGCCTTCCTAGGGTACGCTCAACAGAAAATCTGTAGGTTTCTGACCATGTTATGGTTTTGTCTTAAATTGGATGGTGGGACTTAATGACGATTCTCTTTGGTGAGCTCTCTTTTGCTAAATATTGATTACTGCTTTATTGTTTTAAATCTGCTGGGGATTTTTTTTGCGGGGGGAGGTAAGATGGATTTGCATATAGCCTTTAATATTACCAGATTTATTGAAAATCTAAGCCAGGTCTTGATAGGTACTCAGTAGGAGCTAAACATTGATCACTGTTAGGGCTCTTTAAGGATAATTCCTCTATAATGTGGGATGATTATATTATATTATAATATATAATAATATTATATATTATATTATATTATATTATTATGGTTCTGAATCACGACCATTTTCATAAATTATTTCACATTCCTTAACCATTTCTTCAATCTCAATTTGTCAACATATTTGTCATGACTGAGTTGTAGATTTTGTCTTGGAGGGTCTTTTGACTCTGTCCTTGGGTCTTAGTTATTTCATAGGCTCAATCCAGAGAAATACTATTTTTTTACATTTAATAAATTCAGTGGCATACACTTTTTATCAACCTTTGACATTTCTTGGTGAAATGGTGTCTGCTTGCTCCAGAGCCTTTGTACAGATTTTTTTTTGACTTGTTTGTCATATACTCTAAGAATGTCTATAAATCTTCTTCTCCCTTTCAGATAAAGAAGAGTTAATTTTTCTTTTACCTTTTCATAGTCCTGGACCCCACATTTCATTAATTCATCTGTCTGTCTGTCTGTCTGTCTATCTAGGTGGGGAACACTCTCCCTGTTTATTATGGTCCATTTTGCAGTTCTAAAAGTGTATATTAAGACTAGCATTGCTATAAATAATTTCAGGTTACCAAGAAGTTAGGAATACAGTCATACTCTTCTACTCGATATCTTTATGCTCCTTTTGTCTAGAATAGATCAAAGTATATGTAGGTATCACCTTAATCCAAGGATTTAATGTGACCTATAGATTCAAACATAAAGTCTCAATCTCTGTCTTTCCTTGGCCTACATGAAGAGTTTCACACTTCTATCCTAATGAGGCTATTTATTTTTTCAGGAGAGCCAAGTAACTTGATGTTATCCATATTGACTAAAAATTTTGGTTTGAATCCCTTTTGAATTTGGATAGTGTGCTTAGTTCACTTAGGAGAGTTGTTAAACAGATTTAATGCTAGTCTAAACCAATAATGAACTTAAAATGTGTCCCTGAAAAATCTTGTTTTCTATTAATTGTATTTGGCATTATTATGTTAGTAGTATTTTTAAAATAGAGAATAGCTATCCATATAGAAATCAAATGCTCTACTATTTTATCATATTTGGATCTCTTTTATATCTTCGCAATACATAAGTTATCCCTTAGTATAGAATTAATAAAGAAGTTTTGTGATTTCCTCTGATAGTAGCATAAATGTTATGGTATTTTCTGGCTGCTTATTAAATAATTTCCTAAAAAGTAATGTTACTCTTTTTATCCTTGGCATTTCTTAATACAAACTTTTTGCTCCCTCACCAATATATTATTTCTTGGAAGTATTTATAAATGCTTTAATTACATAAGCTGTGAATGCTTTGTACAAGTGACATAAATCTCAAATTGGCCTATATTTAGAAGGGTCACTGCTATTCTCATCTTTTAGAAATATGC
>CM053773.1:10195914-10211606 GCA_028658325.1 Potorous gilbertii | reverse complement strand
TGAATCTCCTTTTCCATTTGGCTAATTCTTCTCCTTAAACCATTCTTCTCCTCATTGGCGTTTTGGACCCCTTTTGCCATTTCGGTTAGTCTATTTTTAAAGATGTTATTTTCTTCGGGATTTTTTTTTGGGGGGGGGGTGTCTCCTTTAGCAAGCTGTTGACTCACTTTTCATGATTTTCTTGCATTGCTCTCATTTCTCTTCCCAATTTTTCCTCCACCTCTCTTGCTTGATTTTCAAAATTCTTTTTGAGCTCTTCCATGGCCTGAGAGCATTGCATATTATTTTTTGTAGATTTTGTATGTAAAAGCCTTGACTTTGATGTCTTCCTCTGATGGTATACTTTGTTCTTCTTCATCTGAAAGGATGGAAGAAAATATCTTTTCAATAAGAAAGTAACCCTTTATAGTCTTATTTTCTCCCCTTTGGGGGGGATTTTCCCAGCTAGTTTCTTGACTTTTGAATCCTTGGTCAAATGGAGGTTATACTCTAGGGATCAATAAGTTCTCAGTTCCTCCAAGGTAGCACAATCAAGGGAGAGGAGTTACTCTTCTCCTGATCTGCTCTCTGATTTGGGAGCAACCACAAGCACTCTTTTCTGCCCAAGATGGCAGGATGGGAGGCAGAGGGAGGCAGACAGAGAAACAGAAAAATACAGAAAGACAGAAACAGAGATACAGACAGAAAGAGAAACATGGGGACAGAAAGGAGAGAGACACAGAGAGAGAGAGAGACAGAAAGTGACAGCAAGACAGAGGGAGACAAAAAGAGACAGACACATTGCAGCTTCAGGCAAGCAGGGAATCTGGTAACAGTTGCATGGTAAAGAGAATTGCCAACATTTGCAGTTCTTCAATAAAAATGTGATGGGATTCCCTCTCTGGAGTCTCCACCAGTGATCCTCTTCACCCCAGGACTGCCACTCAGGGCTGAAACCCAAATCAATTGCTCATTTCCCCCCGGGGTCTTCAGGCCAAGCCTCCAAAAGTGGACACTGCTATTGCAGTGGCTGCTGTTGCCCTGCAGCCAAGGTTGAGCGAAGACCACATACCCCTCTCACCCAGGTGAAAGAGCTTTCTCACTGACCCTTGAAGTTATCTTTGGCATTTGTGAGTTGAGAAATCTGAAAACCACAGCTGCTACTTGTGATTCCATGCCCTGAAACGTGGTACAGTCATGTCTGTGCTGTGTGGCTCAGGCTGGGCTGTGCACCACTCCTAGCCCAATGTGATAGACATTTCCTGTTGGACTTCCAAGCTGTCTTGGGCTAGAGATCCCTTTCACGCTGTCATTTTATGGCTTCTGTTGCCCTAAAATTTGTTTAGAGTAATTTTTTACAGGTATTTTATGGGCTATGGGGAAGAGCTAGAGTGGGTCTCTCTTTCTACTCCATGATTTTGGCTCTGCCCCCATCAGTCGAATTTCTTTCCCAGTTTTTCATTTGCCTCTCTTACTTCTTTAATTCTTCCAAGAATTCTTATTGGGTTTGCATCCAATTAGTATTTTTCTTTCTATGCTTTGCTTGTAGCTATTTTGACATTGTTTTATTTTCAGTCTATGTCCTGGTCTTCCCTGCCACTGTAATAGCTTTGTGTGGTTACTTTCTTTTTGTTTGCACATTTTTCCAGCCTGCTTCTTGACTTTGATCTCTATGTTAAAGCTGGGTTCTGCTCCTTTGGGGATGGGGAGGCATTGTATTAGGCTTCAGGGTTTTTCATGTTGCTGTTTTTAGAGCTAGTTCTGGGCATCTAAAAGTTTTCAGTGCTTCCAAAGTGGTGTGATCCAGGGAGACGTGTAGTCATTCTTCTCCTTGGCTGCACTCTGATTTTTATTGAAGAACTGCAAATGTTGGCAATTCTCTTTACCATGCAACTGTTACCAGATTCCCTGTTTGCCTGAAGCTGCAAATACTAGTGCTTCTTTCTGCCTTAGGACTGTGATCAGGGCCACTACTCCCTTGTGACTAGACTCTTTGCCCTGAATCTACAATCAAGAACTAGGTATTGGCAACTGAGAAGCAGTCAGGGCCAGCTGTACATAGTGCCAACAAAGGGTCCCCTGTAATCTCTTTCTTACCAGTTATCTGACCCCTTAGCATCTCTTGGCTGAAAGTTCCCAAGAGCTGTTGTCGCTGCTATCATGGCCACCTTCCATGGCAATAATTTGTGATGACTATGTCTTTATTGATGGTCAAATGACTGTTAAGTCTGATTTTGTTGGAATTTGGTCAAACTCTATATATCGTCTCCCTTTCCTTGCCTCATGCCTGCCAGATATGTGTTTGTGCAGGCACACACAGAGCCAATTCATTATTATTCTATATTCTATGGTACCAGTAGTTCAATGACACTGAAGCTTAATGTGTGAGTTGCATTCTTTCCACAGGGAGTACACATTTATACAATTTTCTAGTTTGTGTCTTTGACAAGTCTTTGTGCTCTTTTAAACTAAACTAATATTTTTTATGAATAAAATAAGTTAACAGACATGGATCTCTGTGTGGGAATTCCTTACATTTGAAACAGATTACACTCTATTGTTAATTTATTGTCTTTCTTGCCTGAGACTAAGAGAAGTAAAATAATATGTTCAGGGTCACACAGATAATAAATGTCTAAAGCAAGATTTGAAGCAATGTGTTCCTGACATCAGGACTAGCTCTATCCGTTATGCAGTCACATTTCTAGATGATGCTACCTCAGTAATATGTAATAACCCATTCCTGTTCATTCACTATTATAGTTTTATTTATCTTTCTCTTTAACTTGTAATGAGGACAGCATAAAAATGAAAAGAGCTATAATTGAAATCAGAGAGATTTTTAAAAGGTGTACACTTTTGATGCTTTTTCCAGAATGGTGCCAGAGGACTTTACAGAAGAATACAGGAAACATATAGGCTTAACTCAACTAAAGTCTATATTCTAAAAGTAGGATACAAAATTTACATGCATAATTTACGTATTTTTTTTTAGGGAAACCACCCATTTTCCTCTAATGATATATTTTGGACATAGGATCTGGTAAAAAAAAATGATTTTATATGCCTGTCCTGGGAAGGAATACCTTCTATGTTGTGAGAAGGGACTGAATCTTTCCAAGGGGATGTTACATGGATGAGTCTGCCTTTTCTTGCAAGGTTAGATGTCACACTAAAGCACATTGGACATTTATTGAGTTTCTGAACAATTCACAACAGTAACATAAAATCAAGGAAAGGCTGAGGCCATTGCTGTTTTCCCCAATGGTCTGAAGATGATAGACAATGCTGGTGCTTGTGCTGTAGCATTAGTGGATAATGAGATGTGTAAGGAGAAGAAGAATTACTCTGCTAAATGTGCCTGAAGGTAGTGTACAATGCGTAAGGATGTGAAAATCCATGTCCTAACGTAACTAGAAAGATATAAAGGAGAAACATGCTAGTTACTCTTCCTGCTCGTCTCCTCCAATCACTGCTTTTTTTTACACAGAAAATTGAAACCAAATATTTTTAAATGGTGATCATGTTTTCTATTTTATTTTGTATTTATTTTTTGAACTTATTTTCTCCCTAAAATTTAGGGTGCTTTTGGAGCTTTGCCATGATAAAATCCAATGTTAATTGTTCCATGGAAAGATAAGTGATTGTTATAATTGGCAAATATTTATTGAACTATAGTATGGGAGGAAAATAGAAATAAGTGCAGTTCTTTTCAAATTATACACATACACGCTCTCTCTCTCTCTCACACACACATATATTGAAAAGGAAGACCATTTGGTTAGCATTTTGAAGTCGAATTCAGGTGCTGTGACTTCCATGATTTTTTTTTTTTTGCTATAAAATACTTTCCCCTTGAATTCCTATCTTTGAGAAAGTGATTTCATGTTGTTTCCACGATTCTTGGTTCTATTAAATTAAAATAATATTGTGCTAAGTACCTTAGAGTAATAAAAAGAATCTCAAGACATTCCTGTCTATGCTACTCCTCTACCTTGTGACCTTTACGTGTAATTATCTTTATGTTAGTTTACTCAATGGACCTTTGACAGGGTCGTCAGTAGGACATTTCTCCTAAACTAGCTTAAGAATAAGAGTTTGAGGAGTAGGCATTAAAAATTACTTAGAGTTCCTCAGAGACAGATGGGAAATGCTACATATTCATTTAATATCCATAATCACACCAGCATTTGACAATGTCTTCTAAGGTACCTTTCTAGCTTCCATGTGACAGATTATTCCTTGGGAATTGATGACTAGCAGATCCCCTGTCTACTCCCTTATGTTAATATTGTTGTAACTAAAACAGTCATGGACTTTGTCCCCCAGTACGATAATGATGAAGTGGAATAGGTCAAACACCTTGGAGATAGCAGGTAAATTCTGTGTGGTTTGTTTTGAGCTATTTTTAGCTGCTTCCCACTTTTCCTGGTGTTTTATAGATCCATTTCATGCTGCTTGACCATTTTCTGTGACCAAGATCATCAAACCTCCCATGAGGTCCTACCTCTTGCTTGTTGATTTGGCCAGAGCCTGTGTGACTGAGTGTGTCTGGTTTGGCCTTTTGACAAGGATGAATTGTTTGTTTGTTCATTTGTTTCTAGTGCCCTAGGCATTCAGTATTTTTCCCTTACTGCCTTGGCAGTCACCAATTTCTTTTTAGGTGCCTGACACTTTTATCCTCTTTGTCATTGCTTCTAGCATTGTGGTTTTCTCTTACACCTTGGCATACAGATCTTTTCTCATCTGTCCATTGGCTGTTGCCCTTGGGTGGCATCTCTTAAGGCTTCTACAATTCTGGCAACTTCTAAAATGATCTACTCATATCTCTCAGTGAAAACTTTCTTAGCCTGATTAGAACCTATTGAGGGAGTGTGTTTCTTAGTGTTGGGAGTTTTTTGATTTCTAGAATTGTGTCATAATCTGAGCAGCCCAGTAATTTTGAACAATGCCTAGAATGTGAAAAATATATACCTGAGATATATTTATATGTTTTATTAGCTGTTTAAGATTCAATCTTAAATACTCATTCAAATATCATGAGATGATTGATTATTCTAACCTGAAGCTTGGGCAACTTTTGTTCAAACCTTTTACGTAGTGTTTTATCCCTTCCTTAAACCTCCTTTATCTCTGTGGAGATAACACATGCTAGCGATAGGGCAGTTAGCAGGTTTGAGATGAAATACTTGCTTGAAAAAGTAGAACTGTGTCCAAGTCATGATTTAAAACAGAGTATAAGCCATAGGTCATAACATGTCAAGAAACAGAGCTTCTCAGGAATATCTGAGTCCAAAATAATGAAAAGTTGAGGCTTATGTGGATATTTTAAGATAGGGAAATCTGTATGGTCATCAGAAGGCACAATGTCACAAAGGGTTCTTTAGCAAAATAACTATCTGGTACGGTTTTCTGATTGAAGCTTCACCCTTTTTAGAGTGTAATAATATGTGCTTCCATAAGTAACTTGATTTGATGATTCAGCAGTCATCAAATGGTGGACATGGCATGCCCCTTCCTTGATCAGCCCTGCTTCTCTCACCCCACCACCCCTGCGTTGATTGACCATGCCGATCATATTATGAGAATCTATAGTATTCTTATTTAATCCATGGAATCACTTGCATTATCCAGATAACTGTATGAGACAGAAACAAAAATTCAAGTCAATCTACATGATATGAAATATGAAAAAGGTCCATTTTTTCATTAAGCAGAAAGCCCCAGTCAGCAGGGAAAGTTAAAATTATTTTTTAATCTCTTATCAGGCTAATCTTCGGGCAGAATTGGAATCCAAGTATCTTGATTTCTGGCATGCTAATTTATCCTTAGACCATACTGCCTTCAGAGTATTTGTTGTCCCTAAAATAGGATTGAATTAGTTGGCATCTCTCATGAATGCAAATTGTTCCTTGAAAGGTCTATGCCTGGGGTTATTGCCATCCACTGGAGTGAGAATAGCAGTAGGGTGGAAAGAAATGCTCAAGGTATTGGCAGGAGGAGGTATGTCATTTAATTAAGGGTTCTTTCCTATTTATTCATTCATTTATTCATTCATTCAATGAACATTTATTAAGGGCCTTTCTGAGTATTAAGTAGGTAATTGGTCTTAATAACAAAAGACAACTAAATAATGAGGCATCGTAGAAAGAGCATTGGCTCTGTTCTCTCTTCCCCTACTCTCACAGTTGCTAGTCCTGTCTTTCTCTCCAGAAAAATATCTTGATTTTACCTACATTTTTTTATAGCTACCATGTTGCTTAGCATTTACTATGTACCAGGCGCTGGGCCAAGTGTTACATAAATAGTATCTCATTTAGTCCTCACTACGACCCTGGGAGGTCGGGGCTATATTGTTATCCTAATTTTTCAATTGAGGAAACAGAGGCAAACAAAGGTTAAGTGACTTGCCTAGGGTCACACAGCTAGTAAGTATCTGAGGCCAGACTTAGATTTAGGTCTTCCTGACTCCAAGTGCAACATTCAATTCAGTGTGCCACCTAACTAAATATCCCCTGATAAAAAATAAGGTCTTTGATGTATGTTATATTTAATTTTTTATCTTCTTATCCCCAATTACTAGCATAGTACTTTGGATATATGTAGCAGCTGGAGTACTTTATCACAAGAAAATATACCTCAGATCACACATTTTAGTTAACACCCATTCAAAATCAAAGCTTCTGAGCTCATACTGATATGTTTGTTTTAACCAAATGGTTAACTTGACTAAACCAGTTAACCATATTGGTTATGATAGATATATTAATATATATTAATTAATATAATGTGATAGATATATTAATATATATTAATATAATATGATAGATATATTAATTTAAAAAGAGAGGCTTACTAGGACAACATAGAAAAAACAATGTGAAAAAAGATCACTCTCCAAATGTATGCATAGGACATGCTATCCCACAGGTTATCAAACCACCAGTGGGACGGAGAAGAAATTCAAAGAACAAGGAAGTTACATGAAAGACATAGAGAACACATGAAATGAGAGGGAATATTTGTGATGATGCACATGATAGGAATGCATTTGGCCAGGGAACAGCATAAAAACCATATAATAGGAGAACTGTAACCAAGAGACATGTATAACCAAGGATAACTCAAACCTCCGGTCTTAACATTTCCCCCACCGTGCTATGTGTTATCTCTGTTTTCTACTGGGTATGCTGTCTTGTCTATGCATCTCATCTTTGTGCTGGACATTTTCTCTGCATGATGTTACACCATCTCTGTTAGATGTTTTATCTCTATTTTCCTTTGTTGTTTCCTGTTGTCTTGTGGGCATTTCTGGGCACTGAGCTGCTCTTGGTTACCATCTTGCTGAATCTCTTTAGGACCACCCATTGACGCTCTACTCCCAGCTCCAGTCATGATAACAGTTTAAGTTTTCTAACTCTGTAGGTTCCTGAGGCTATGGCCTACCACATTTAGCATAGGATAACTAGCAATAGCCAATTAAAGTGCACCAGGCTAAGAGGGAATCTTCTCTTTAAACTGGATATGTCTTATGTAGACTTGAAGTCTATGTTCCCAGACAAACTATCTCATGTATGGTTAGAAGATCCCTTGTAACTTCCATTTAAGCCCTAAAGAGGATCATATGTCTCCCAAGGCCCTTTATGGGACAGTGAAAAAACCAAAACAAATCTATAGGAGCCATGTGAAGGCTAGACCAAAGAAACTCACTTTAGTATCAAGATCTTAAAAACTCTTATTCTCCAGTAAATGGAAATATACAAGCATAGAACCTTAAAAAAAATAATGACATCTTTCTGCTCATATTTATCACATCCTTCTACTTAATAAAGTCTATGACTTTGATTCTGTGTTTTGACTAGTGAAAAATCTCACTGTCTCTCTGCCCATGGTAAGCAGTTAAGTAGCATAAAGCCAATGAACAATTATTAACCACCTACTAAATTCCAGGCACTATGCTAAATGTTGAAGATATACAGAAGGGCAAAAATAGACCCTGCACTCATGAAGCTCATAGTATAATGGGAATGACAATGTGCAAACAACTATATAAAAACAACACATATACAGGATACACCAGAGATAAGCTTAGGTGAAAAACATTAAAGTAAACATGAACCAGGAAAGACTCCTTCCAGTAGGAAGGACTTTAGCTGAAACTTGAAGGAAGACAGGGAAACCAGGAAGTAAAGATGAAGGTGGAGAGAGTTCTAGGCTTTGGGGAATCAGTGATAATGTTCAGAGTGGAGTGATGAAGCATTTTGTTTGAGAAACAGCAAAGGCCAGTGTCACTGGATTGAAGAGTTTATAGATATGGAAGGGGGCAGGGATAAAGGTGTAAGAAGAATGGAAAGGTTGGGATGGGCCCATCCGGAACCACTGGACTTTATTGAAAAGAAAGGTGAAATGGTAAGAGCTAGTCTTTAGGAGTCAACTAGGTGGCTCAGTGAATAGAGTACTGAGCCTAGAATCAGGAAAACCTGAGTTCAAATCTAGCCTCAGACACTTAGTAGCTGTGTGACCCTGGAAAAGTCACTTAACCTCTGTTAGCCTTAATCTACTGGAGAAAGAAATGGCAAACCAGTCCAGTATCTTTGTTAAGAAAACTCCATGGATATTATGGCCCATGGGGTCATGAAGAGTCAGCTCTGTGTGTTGTTAGCTGTGAAGACACAGTTAACAACAAAACATTTTAGGAAAAACAACTTGACAGGCTGAGTGGAGGATGGACTGGAGTGGGGAGAGACTCAAGTTAGGGAGACTAACAGGAAAGTTAATGCTTTAGTCTGAACATGACTTTATGAAGGTCTGCAATACAGTGACAGCAAAAATAGAGGAGAGAAAGTGGATATGTGAGCCATATTACAAAGATAAGATCAACTTGACTTGGCAATAGACTGAATGTGAGGAGTAAGAGAGAATAAGTCATAAGAGAATAAGGTTTCAGGCCTGCATGACTTGGAAGATGATGATGCCCTCAACAGTAATAGGAAAATTATGAAGAGGAGAGATCATGAAGGCAAAGATAATGTGTTCAGTTTTATACATGTTGAATTGGAGGTATCCATATGACATATAGTTTGAGATGTTTAATAGGAAGTTGGAAATACAAGAATAGAAGCAGGAGAGTTTAGGACTGGATAAGTAGATAATGAATAATAGTAACAGCTAGCATTTATATAAAACTATGTCACACAGATGCCTTACAGTTACTATATCATTTGATCCTCACAAGAATCCTGGGAGGTAGATGTTATTGATATGCCCATTTTACAGATAAAGAAACTGAGACAGAGGTTAAGTGACTTTCTCAGGGTCACACAGCTAGTATCTGAGGCCATATTTGAATTCATATCTTTGAAACTCATTACCCAGTGCTTTATTCACTATACTACCTTGTTGCCCTAAGTAGATTTGGGAATCATTAGCATAGAGATGATAATTGAAGCCGTGCAAACTGATTCTCATTGTCAGGTGAAATAATATGGAAGAAGAAGATAACAAGGTCCAGGTTGGAATCTTGGGGGATTCTTGTAGTTAGTGCATGACCTGGATGAATAAATATTTGTTGAATTGTTGAGGTCTCAGTTTCTTTTGTAGGATCAATAAACAAACATTTATATTAACATATACCTGGCATCATGCTTAGCAAAGACACAAATGAAAATCATTATATGGAATTTATATGATGGTAGAAAACATACATATGTAAGCATGTATTTTAGAGGAAGAAATGGTAGCTGGCAGGTGAGGAAGGGCAACATAGCTTTCCTGGTGATGTTTAAATTGAGATTTGAGGGAAGCCACATATTTTAAGAATTTGCTGAAGAGGGAGTTAGTATTCTAAGTATGGTAGGCAGCCTGTGAAAATATGTGGGTAGGATATAGATCATTGTATATGAGTATAATCCAAGGTGATGTGTTGGGCCTTCTCTTCAATGGTCTCTTTTGGGTTTGATTACCTTTATTTGTATGACTCCAGTTTGCACATATCTGGTCTTTATCTGTAGTCAGAGTCCCATCCCGGCCTAAATCTGTAACTGCCTACTAGAGATCTCAACCATGGTGATGGTGAGGTTGATGATGATGATGGGTGATGAAGATAAGAAATTTTTGGATATCAAATTTTAAGTTTTAAAAAAATCTTCTGTATTACCTTATTTGGATTTTCCAGAAGTATCTAAAACTTGACATGTTCTATGTGGTTTTCACAACCTTTTCAACCTATCACTTTTGCCATTCCTACTACAGCTGCAGGCAGAAAAGCTGTTTCAGTTACCCAAATTTGCCACCTACAAGTCATCTTTGACTTTTCACTCTACTTGACCTTCTTGAGAAGACATTACCAAAAATAGATGTAGAAGCTGGGCTGAGAACTGAGTAGGAGGATGAGAGTAGGTTGCATTCCCCTTGGAAAATTACAAAAATATTTTCATGATCCTAAGTTTCTCCCCAAGTAAACAAAATTTTAATAGACTTTTGTTTCAAATCCTATCTGACTGACCATTCATTTATAGTATCTTTTGATTTGTCATCAAAAGATCTATATCAAATACCCTAAGTATCAATGGACCCCCCAGCTTTGCCCTGGACCCTTTTTCTTTTCTTTTTCCACCACTTCATGGCAAGATCTAATTAGTTCATGTGAGTTAAACAATATTTTCTATGCTGATAAACCCCGCTAGATATGTAAAACCAGCCTTCATCTCTTGTTTGAGCTCCAATCTTGCAATTTTGACATTTTGACCTGGATGTTCCATTGGCATATCAAACTCAACTTGCCCCACAAAAGTAATTAGATTTTCCCCAAATCCACCCCCTTCCAAATTTTCCTATACCTGTTGAGGGTACTTCCTTCCTTCTGTTTGTCTAAGCTTGTAATTTTATCAACATCATCTGTTGTTGCTCACTCTCACTCACCTACTTCTCCAGTTAGTTGGCAGATTAAGCTGTTTCTATCACCACCTCTCTCTGCTTCTCTCCACACACATGGTCTTACCTAGAGTGTTGTAGTAGCCTGTCCCCAATCTAATTAAACTTCCTCACAGCTGTCAAAATGATTTTCCTAAATTGTATGTCTGACCATATCACTTTCTTTCCCCAATTCCTCCCTTCAATTAATGCCATTATCTACCTAATACCTATAGGATCACATTAAAAAAAAAAAGAATAGCTTCCATTTTTTTAGAGCCCTCTAAACATCATTATGACTTTCCAGTCTTATACATCACTCTTATTCATTCATTCTAACTTTCATGTTCAGACATCTTATATAAACTTATATGTTCTCATTTCCCCCTGGGATGAAAGCTCCTTGAGGGCAAGAACTGTCCCATTATTTTCCGTGTGTCCCTATCACCTGGCAAAGTGCCTGGCACTAGTGGGTACTTAGTAAAAGCTTATTATTTGATGGACTTCACAGAATCATAAAATTTTCAGTCTATTATTTAAGACTTTGTAATATTTAGTAGTACTTTCTAACTTTGTACTGTCAGTATAATTTGTGTCCACATAATTTGCTGGGAATGGAAACTAGTTTTCTATTTTTTTCAGAATTTTGGATGTCTTCTGTCTTGGATATGTGCCCCAGTAAGATTACAGACTCTTTACTCTTGCTATCAGGTCAATGACTAATAACCCAAGAAACCCCGAGGAGTGATCAACCAGTGCTAATTATCTCTTCTTTGTCTAACCCTTATTGATGATCACTTGTTATCTGATAGATTCTATGACTTAACTTTATCGTACTTTAGAGGGCAAGTATCCAGCTTATCTGTACATAGAATCCAACTCTTTCCTTTTCAGGAATTCACAGTTTTTTTTTTAGCTCTCCTTACATAGTTTATTCCCATGCCTGGTTCCCCTAAATTTCTTTATCTAGTATTAAACTCTGACGGTATTTTAACTAACCTAAAGTTCTCTTAAACATCTCTAAAATTTCCTTGTCCTTTTCATCTTAACTCCTTCTTTCCTCCTCCTCCTCCCACAGGAACTGGGAAGTAGTACTTAAAGTGATTTAGTATAGTTTCTATAAATGGACACCATGCAATCTGGTCCATTGTTCTGGGACTATCCCTTATTTAAAAAGCCTATTTAAATAGTGCATGCAAGAGATAATGAGGTTATATACTAGGGCATGGGGCATATGAGTGGAGAAAAAAGTTAGAAATGAGAGATATTATAGAAGTAGAATTCACAAACTTGGCAACAGTTAGGATTAGTGATTAAGCAGGAGAGAAGAATTAAGGATGATTCTATGGCTGTAAATCTGGAAGAATCATGATGTTCTCAGGAAATAGGAAAGCTTGGAGAAGAGAAGATTTTATTTTTGGAAAATATAGTGAGTTCCATTCTAGATATCTTATATTTGAGATGCTCATGGTATAACCAAGTCATTTTCTAGTTTGCAACATAGAATTGGAGTTCAAAAGGAAATTAGGGTTGGATATATTGATTTCAAAATCTTTTTCATAGAAATGATCACTGAACTTGAGAGATTATGAGATCACCAATGATGAGAATATATAAAGAAAACTGTTCCCCGTATAGAGCCTTTGGTGACATCCAGACTTAGTTGTCTTTAGAATGATGATTCAGCAAAAGGAACCTGAGGAAGAACAGGGAAGAGAAGAGGAGTGTGGGTACCTTGAAGAGCAGTTTCAATTAAGTTAGAAGGCAAGGGATTAAAATGTGAATAGGAGGCAAGAAGATGGGTTCAATGTGCACAAAGAACCCTTTCTACCAGTTTGATTATGAAGGGGATAAGAGATAGGTCATGGGAAGTTTATTTATGTATATATATAGTTGACTTTCCTAACTAAGTCTTTGAGAGCAATGATTATGCCTGTTAGCTCTCTGTACAATTAGTAATCTCAGTAGATGCTCATTTAAAATTTTTAACGAGACAACAGACTTCTAGGAGTTATTCATATACCTAACGTTTTTTTCATTTCTGGAATCAATTTTAACCACTGGACCCCAGATTCATGCAAGAGTGATTTGAATATAAACTAATACACGAACTATTATTAAAGAAAACAATGCATCTTACAACAAGGTATACTTTACAGTTTTCACTGATTCATTTCTACCCTACCTTCTTAAATATGATGCAATTATGAGAATTTTTAAAAATTAATAAAGAAGTTTAGATTTACTATGAGTTTGATGATAAATTGAATTTAATTCATCAAGCATTTATTTAAGTACCTACTATGCTAGTTGCTGTGGATAAAATAAAAAAAGGTAATAGTTCCTACCCTAAAGTAGTTCATATTATACAATCTATTGAAAAGTAATTTAAAAAGCAAAAGAAGAAAGTATTTGAGTTTTCCGATTATCATTAGGAGATAAAAGTGGAAGATCTTTTGAATGAAGGCAATGTTGTACATTTTACCTGTAACATTAGAGAAAGGTTGATATCACTTTGATTGATATTCCTCCTCCTTGACATAATATATGTATTCATTAAGTTTCTAATTATTCTGCTATTGTATCATATTTCATTTTCACAGTTGATCCAGTCTCTAATATGTCCAGAGTGTATCTATTTCCATTTTAAAATCATAATCAATTTTGAAAATATGACTTTTCAAGACAGTCTTTTGTTATTTTTTCCCTTCACAATTAATATCATGAAAACTGTGTGTTCATGTAAAAAAAACTGGATTGTTCTGTTAATTCAAACAATTGTTCACTTTATAATTTGTCATTTGACTCCTTTGGCCACTTTGACTACAAATGGTTTCACCCTAGGTACAAAGTCTATTATTTTATTTTCTCCTTTGAACAACTGAGTTGCAAACTCCTTGCATTCTGCTCTTTTCAATGTCTGCCTGCAGTCTAGGAGCAACTGGATTGCTTTTTTAAAGGGCCAAACAACTAAGCCATTTTTATTGTTTCAGATGGTTTATTTCAGATAGGCATGCATGTGTGAGGACTCAGCATTATTTATCAAATACACTATTTGTTTTCTTACATTCCCCAATAAGTCAGATTTCTTTCTTCCTGCAGATGGCCAGCTTGGATTTAGGAATATGAAGGACTTCAGTGGAAATATTATTCCAATTTGAAAGTAATGCGATTGAAGTCTTTTCACTAGGGAATATCAAGAGTATAGGTTTCATACACAACTTCCTTATAGTAAAAAGGTCTTTGGATTTACCTAGACTGAGAAGCCCTGAATTAGTACATTGTGCAAATAAAATAGGCTCTAATGCTTTTTCAGGAACAGGCACTTTCCTGTTGAATTGCAGTGACTGGCTCTGTTTTATTTGGACCCATAGTTGAGATTGTAAAGTGTTTCAGCCATAACAGATTTTCTTAAGAAGTTGAGTTGCATGAATCCACTGAAAATAACTTGTTCTCTAAGTTTCTAGAATATTCTATACATAAAACCTTACTTCAAGATTAGTTACAGCAATTTCACAAAGATAGTAAAATTCAAAATAATCATAATAAAAGAGAATATTGTTTGGTTATTTATCATACATTGAATTTGGCCCATAAAATCTATTATACACACACATATATACACACACATACATACACACATATACGGAGAAAATGTTGCTGTATAATGAGAGAAGGTTCTTGTGCTCATTGATTTTGGAAATGTCTTGTGAAAGTCAAATTTCTTGATTTCTTTATGTCCTTATTAAGTAAGATTATATAATCTCTGCTGACATGATGATAAACACTGTAAACTCTGGAAACCTAGGAACATAATGGAACTGACAAACTGAGGCAGAATCATGGCCCATCCAAACCTCACTAGAATTCTTTTGTCAACATAGGATCCTACGGAATGTTTTATTGGAGGTTTTCTTTTTTCAGCCTTTTCCTGTTTGAGAGGACCACCTTCCTATCCTGCCCCTTTCCATTTCAAGTTAGATTGTTCCTTATCTAAATTACATTCCTTAAACCTTTCTTTCGTCCATTATATACTTTTTGTAGTGTGGTGTTATTGGAGCCAACACTATGGTTAGCAAATTCCCTGGCATATCCAAGTAGCTATGCTTCTATTGGAATCTTGTGTGGAAGGTCAGTTGAAAGGGGCCTTTATACAATACTGTGTTACAAATACTGTATCCATCAATTACTTCAGTACATCAAGGATGTAGCATTATTTGGTGTGGATACTCTTTCCACCAGTGCAGATGCTGATGTTTTTATACTTTGTTAGAAAGTCCATATGCATCGTATAAATAAATACATCTCTCTCACACGCCCCTATACACCTCCCTCCCTCATCACAGAGACATACACCAAACTAGCAATGAGGAGTCTCTTTGAACTTGAGTTAGTGTTCGGCAAACATTTCTTAACACAAATGTTCTTGTACCTTTTTTGGTTCAGTAAAATTTGCTGATGCTTTGCACTCTACTGCTATAGCATATTGGCACAATGCTATTATGACAAATCACTGGAGTAGGATACTGATGGAAAGAACATGGTGTTGTGGATAGAATCCCTGACTTGGGAGACCTGGTTTCAAGTCCCATTTCTGAGCTTTGTGGCTATGAAAAAATCACTTAACCCCTCAGAGTTTTATTATTTTTACTTTTAAAATTGAGATATATTTCAGGTTCTCATAAGGTTGTTGTATAGCTTAAATGAGAAAGTATATGCAAAGAGATTTCTAAACCTTATATTTAAATATGCTTTAAAATAAATGATATACATGAAGTTGAAGAAAATTTTACAAAGAATGC
>CM053773.1:10185914-10190914 GCA_028658325.1 Potorous gilbertii | reverse complement strand
TCTGTATACCGAGAAGGTACCTAAAACAAAGATTGTCATAATTTTTATTTTATTTTACATGATCTTTATTTAGAGATTGAAGAATTGTAAAATGACTATGAAGGGAAATAGTGTTCATTTCTCTCAGAATGCTGATTACTGGTAGAGTAATACATAGTAGAAATATTGACTGTGGGACACTTTGTAATTTGTATTATTATAATACACAAGCAATCAAAAATATGAAACACACACAAAAAAGATGTCACTTATCTTCATTTGCTCAGTTAACTAGGTTATAGTGTTTTTGGTAAATTAATTTTTACAAATTACCTCATCCTTTTATTTGTATTTTAAAGATCTTTCTTTTAAGATTAGAAATAGTGATAAAATCATTGCTTACTGAAGCAAGTAGAAACGGAATCCAGCTACGCACATTAGAAAGATGTTACACACTGCATACTTTTAATAATGACCATTTAGAAGATAATTTTAGCATCCACACAAGGGAAAAATTGATTTTTGATGAGTTCTTATATGACCATATGTGGTATTAGTCAGTGTGAGGTATTGCTAGCAAGCTCATTGCTTTCAAAAATCAAAGTTAAATGGTTCATCTATCATCAGAATTTGTGTCTGGGCGACTTGTCTGAACATCAGTATGATTTATGGTTTGAATTGGAGGAGTCAACCATGCATGTTTCTTAGTTTATCGTTTTATGCTGTCTTCAATTAAATGTCTATAAACACAGTGATGGCTTTATGACATTGTCCATCAATAAAGACAATCAGATTTTGCATGAAAATATGTAATTTTCAGAAAAAAATAATGACCTTTTGACTTATATGTGCCAAGCTGTTCCTATTATTCACATGCACATGTATATATACACATATGAAGTATATATGGGTTTTGAATATAATTCTGGGTGCCTTTAATTTAAATGCAATGAAGCATTATGCCCCCAAAAAAGTCTTTTGAAAGATTATTCGCTTCTAAAGTCTTTTGAAATAAATTTATCAAATTAACAAAGTAGCAAGCCATAGCAGGTGGATCTCTGCTTTGTACTCCATTGAATTCTTATGGAAGTAGAAACAAATACAAAGGAATATATTAGGCTTTCCTGCATACTAATTTCCTATTTGTTTTTCTTATTGTTGAAGTTGTTTTTTATTTTTACTGAATTGAGAGTGTTTAAGCAGATCTTTGCTAAAAGAAAATAATGCAGATTTCAAATTAAATTAAATCATTCCATATAAAGGATGAAGACTAGAAAAACATGGAGTTTCATTTTCTTCAGGGACATTGAATAATCATCCTTTCAGGCTTCATATTTATGAATGTAGTGCAGAGTATTCACAGTGGCAGCAGAGGGAGGTTGAATCATTTTCTGGGTAGCTATGCCCTGATATTGCTGTTGACAGCTATGCATTGTAAAAAAGAATTAGTATTCTAGTTCTTAAGGCTATATTGAATATCTTTTCAATATATTTTTATAAAAAAACAGAATGTGAAGGTGTTTATATATATTATATATATATATATATATATATATATATGTAACAAATCGTCAGCATATGGTTTAAGCACAGGAGAACTGAACTGAGACAATTAAGGTAGCTTAGGTATAAGTTTAAAGCCAAACAACATTTCAGGGTGCTTATAATGCTTCCATTTGTTATACTCTGATGTTATTAAGGGCATTCTCAGTGCATCTCTTTTTTCCCTTAGTATATGTAGATAGAAAGAGTATACACATGTAACAGAAGATTCTGAAACACTTTGTTTCAATGTATACATTAGAGTATATTATTTACCACAAATATTCAAAATACCAAGTATCATTGAAAATATCAGATTTTTGAAAAGCTAGCTGGGCAATAGAATAGAAAAATTTGGGTATGCACAGACATTATTGAAAACTGAAACATTGTAAAATTGACTTTGGCCGTAATTCTTTATTTTATATGGGCCAAAAAATCAAACAAAAATCCCCAACAACAACAAGCTCAACATTAAGATAGCTGCTTAAAATAGTTGAATATTTAAAGCATAAGTTACTCTTTTTGCTTTAAAATCTAGGGAATTTTAATATGTAGAATGACCTTCAACATTTCTTGGTCCTATTCATGTTGTTTACAGTAATTTTAACTGATATTTTTCTGGGATCTTCAAGTTTCAAAAATATTGGTACTGCTAATGACATGGCTAATAAGTGTCATGGGCAGTATTTGAACTCAAGTCTCTCGTGAATCCCAATTATGTACCCTTTCTGTGCTCTTCGCTCTCTCTAGTTATGCCTAAATGTGTCTATATTAACTAATATTTGGATCATTTTTATTTTGTGTATTATTAATGGCATAGAGTAGCAATTATTTTTAGAAATACAAATGAAAGTTGAAATTGATTGTTAAAATGATTTTTTAGAAATCCATTTTTTTCAACTCTTTTTCACTTTAAGACAAGTATCTTCTAAATGGTTATTTCCTTTCAATACTAATAACAAGTATTGCAGCTGGAGGGTAGACTTGCTCTTGGTTTCTCTATGTAAATTTTGGAGGGGCTGCTTTCTTTAGGAAAGGCTAGTAATAACTCCATGGGAGCTAACCTCCAGAAGTAACATGGTAATACCAATGTACAACTGAAGTGAATTCTTCACTCTGTAAGTATATTCTCCCACTGGTAAGCTGCTGAAAAGGCAATATAGGGGAAGTCCCAGAGAAACACCATCAAGGAATCCAAAAGGGATCAACATGATCCTCATGGAAGTCACCATCCTTCTCGCTCTCTCATTCGAAGCTGGCCCAAGTTTTCCTTAAAAGGCCAATCTTCCCTAGACTAGATATTTTTTGATCTACTTCAGATTATTAAACTCTCTTTGTTTACATGCCTATAAATCAACTGTGAGTAGGATAATGAAAAATCATTGACAAAAAAAAAGTTTGTGATATCCTGGAGAGATACATCATTACTCTGCCACTTCTCCCCAGACTTCTTTCATTAGAATTTGGACGCATCTCATGCCTTTTCAAGATTGATAAGATTTTTCCAACTTTTGGTTTTCCCATTTTCTGTGAAAAATCTCCTCAACAGTTCTAGTGCCAACACATCATTAACTGATAGATGTTAGGACACTAACCAAGATGACATCTGACTATATATTCTCTTAATTAAAAAAATACTTAAAGGAAAAATGAAGCAGTGGAAAACATGCTTTATCTGGTGCCAGAGGATCAGAGTTCAAACCTTGCCTCTGTTAATTACTGTTAATAAACTTTGTCAAATTATTTCTCCTCTCTGATATTCTGCTTAAGTATCTGTAAAATAAAGGGCTTAATCTAGTTGACTTCAAAGGCCTCATTCAGCTCTAAAACTATGATCGTATCACTTATTGTTATTGGCAAGTGATTGGAATCATTGTTCTTATCATTAAGAAAGTATTTCCATAATAGTCTAATCCAGTCTAATCCATAATAGTCTAAATCCAGTAGAACTTCATTGGATTATATAGCTAGCATCCACTTTTGGGAGAAAGGATCTTTTTTAGAAGACAAACATCTCAGCTGCTAAAGACAAGAGATAAGAGGTCATAGAATTTTGCATTAGAGGTAAGGGAATTTAGGACCAATTTATTCCATTGCCCTTAACTTATGATTTGGAAAATCAGGAACAGAAAATTAAAATAACTTTCTCAAGTAAGTCGAATGGCTTCCTCTAAAAATACAAATTATCTAACTGACTGCTCTTTTCAAGGAATGTTGTTCCTACCATAATTCTATAAGCTATGCGATTTCATTGGTGTGAGTAATCTCTTTATACTCAATCCCAGAATCATGGAATTTGAGAGCTTAAAGGGACCTTAGTGGCCATCGAGTTCAAGTCACATGTGAAAGAATCTCCATTATAATCTATGTGACAAATGATTATCCAAATTGTATTAGAAGATCTCCAAGGAGAGTGAACTACTATCTCTTGAAAGAGTTTATCCTGATTTTGTAGAGATGAACTTTTTAGGAAATTTTCTCTAGTATCAAGCCTGAATTAACCTTCTATTGCTCTTGGTTCTGCCCTCTGGGGAAAAACAGAACAAATCTAATCCCTCTTCCACATAACAGCCTTTCAAATACTTGAACACAGCTATCATGTTCCTTTCTCTAAACATTGCATAAATTCCTTGAATGAAGTAAAATGACAACAAAAAAAGTCTATGTCAATTGGTTAAAGGATTTTATCATACCGGAGTGGAGCCAATATGGCGGAGTAGAAAGACTCACATTTGCTAGCTCCGAATCCACAG
The DNA here is from genome assembly GCA_028658325.1 of Potorous gilbertii. Classification (NCBI taxonomy): domain Eukaryota; kingdom Metazoa; phylum Chordata; class Mammalia; order Diprotodontia; family Potoroidae; genus Potorous; species Potorous gilbertii. The sequence continues at coordinate 10,186,637 of CM053773.1, read as the reverse complement.
CACATAGATTTCCTGTAAAAAGAACTCCTGACAAATTCTGGAACAGTGGAAGCCACGCAGCAACACAGTGAAGGAGATTTCTGCTGCAGAGAGCCCTGAAAAACCCACCACAAAGGTACCCCGGACAGGAGCGGAGCCCTGTCCTGCAGAGCGCTCCCCTCCCCCCGGCCCCAGTTGCGGAGCTCTGCCCGGCCACGCGGCACTGAGAGGAGCCAGCAGACCCAAGCAGGCTTCAGAGACCTGAATCTCCAGGCGGCCGCGAAGGTCCCTCCACCCACAGATGCACAGGTCAGTGAAAGAGACGGGCTGAGAGGGGAGAGGGGTATCTCCCGAACTCGGACCCCCTTGGGAGGCTGCAGCCATGGCAGAGGCCACGGCCGCTTGGCCCGCAGAGCAGGCAGGAGCTCCACCCCAGCTCCATTACAAAAGTTCTCTGCATAAACCCCCTGAGGGAACTGAGCCTGAGAGGCGGCCCTGCCCCCACCTGAGAACCAGCAGATACGCTCCCATTGAAGAGCAGTCAGGCCTGCCGCCAAAAGCCCTGAGGCTGGGAAGCAGCATTTGAATCCCAGACCCCAAGCACTTGCTGGGCGGATCTAGGCCAGGGGGTGGAGAGGACTCTCAGAAATCAAGTAACTGGCTGAGAAAATGCCCAGAAAAGGGAAAAAAACTAAGACCATAGATGGTTATTTTCTTGAGAAGATGATTCCTCCATTTGTCTCT
>CM053773.1:10119582-10185414 GCA_028658325.1 Potorous gilbertii | reverse complement strand
ACATTAAGGGATCGAAGGGCATGGAACAAGATATTCCAGAAGTCAAAGGAACTAGGTCTAAAACCAAGAATCACCTACCCAGCAAAACTGAGTATAATACTTCAGGGGAAAATATGGTCTTTCAATGAAACTGAGGACTTTCAGGATTTTATCATATCTTCTGGGTACTATGTAAAATTGTCCAGTGAGATGGAATGTGGGCGTTCCAGTGAGAATGGATCTAGGAAAGGGAGTTTTCCAATAAACCCCAGAGGAGGAAACATTTGAAGGGGAAGGAGAGATCTTGCCCCTTTGGCCAGATGAAGACCTTGAGAACTTCAAAGAATATGGAAGATGTTGTCCTTCCCATCTTCTCTTTGGTATAGTGACACTCCCACATCAACTGGTGATAGAGTCTGCACTCGGAGCCAAGGAGAGGCTGCATGTAGATTCATGTTTCCATGAGAATCCTAGAAAAGAAACCAGAAGATGAACTGCTTGAACACTTCACAAATGGATGAACATTCCAGTAACTAGGAAGTTTGAGTTATCATTTTATCACATGTACTTTCTAATCATGAACCCACTTTCCTTTGGACTCTAGATGTACTTACAGATTAGTGTGCCAGTCTTTACCAGAGATGTTCACACCAGTTGTTCTTACTGCACCCTTTTATAAATATCTCCTTCTAAAGGCTACTTAAAGATGACTGAATAAAATGATTCTTAACTAATAATCTTAGAGAGAAACACACTGGTGGAGATTCAAGCTGATGATATTAGAGAGTAACTCTCAACGACTCAGTAGCACCTCTCACATTCTGACAGTGAGATTTGCTCTTGTTTTAGGACTCAAGGATGTCTGGGTCAGATAAGCGTCCTTAGAGCTTATACATCTTTAGAACTTAGAACTATCCAATCAGAGCTGAATATGAATGGGAAGAATTCACCCATAAAACAGAAGAATATGGGAGAATGGATTGGAAAGGAGAATCCAACAATACATTATTAAGGGGAAATATGTTTATAAAAAGGTTCACACAAATGTGGGGCTGCAGCAAAATTCAGGAAAACACACAAAAAAAGAGATAAATAGAACATTATGCGATGATTAAAGTCACCGTTGACAATCACAATTATAATATAATTAAATTATATTAATACTATATGTATACCTCTATGTGCATGTGCGTTCATGCGCGCGCACATACACACACACACACACACACACACACACACACACACACACCAGGAAGAAATAGACACCAAAACTGCTATGCATCTTTAATGTACCTTTCTGAAACTTACAGTAATATACCAAAAAAAAATGCCAAAAAACTTCAACCTAGAAAGAAGTTAAAGATTAGATTACAACTTTTCAAATACTGCTTCAGATACTTACTGTTTGACTCTGGTCAAATGATATACTCTTTGTGCTGAGGTTTCCTCTTCCATAAAGTGAGGGGATAGATTCAAGGACCTCTACGGTCTTTTTATAATCTAAATCCTATAAGTCTATGTTTAGTATATGGAAACTGAACAAATACACATTTCTCAGATGTGTATGGCATCATTACAAAAAATTTGCCATGGACTAGGACATTAAAATCTTTACAAATCAATGCACATAAGCAGAAATATTAAATGTAACCTAAAATGTTTTTAGAGAAAAGATTAAAACTTAAATTGAAGCTAAATAACTTAATCCTAAATAATACTTGAGCAGCAATCATAGAAGTAATATATAATCTCATCAAAGAAAAGCAGAATAATGAGAAAACATTCCAATAATTATGAGATGCAGTCTAACAAGAACATCAAGGAATATCAAATTATGAAACACTGTTATTGACGAAAGAATACACTGATGAATTAGACATGATTTTTGTAAATTCAAAAATGAATAAAAAATATCACTAAGTGCAAAAAAATAGAAATTCTGAAGATCAAAGAAGAGATTACCAACATTGAAAGCAAAAAAAATTTGAGTTGTTAACTCAGACTAGGAGCTGGCTTTTTCTTGTGACACAACTATTAAATAAACTATTTTTTAAATGAAGAAAACCAAATTTTGTCCTTTTTGTTTGGGAGAGCATCTATGATTTATTCAAGTTATGTTTTGAGATTGAGTTAATTTCTCTATATCATATATTAATCTGATTATATTTTTACAAATACTCCTTCATTTAATTTAAACTATTGCTTTTATTGGTATATCATTGGACAAAAATATTTATTATGATATCTTTCATTAATGTCTTACATTGTACCTATCTAAAAGTAATCATTTAGCATTATTTGGAAATAAAAAATGTTAGATATGTTTTCAAAAAGGTCATAGGTAAGTAACCATGTCCATAATCACCACTTTTGTTTGATATAGTTCTGTATTTATCTATGTCTCTAACAATATGAAAATAAAAATGAGCATATTTAATGAAGAGACAGTATAATCACATTTGAAGCTGATATTATAGTCTATTTAGAAAACCTGAAAGATTCAACTATAGTTAAATTTTATATATATTATATATTCAACTATAATTAAATAAAATACAGGAATGATATGAATTTAACTACAAAATACTCTTCAGAAACACAGGCATGAACAATTGGAGAGAGATTATTTGCTTATGGTTAAGCTGTGCCAATAGAACAAAATGATAATACTATCTATTTACTCAGTACCATGACAAACTACTAATTTTACTTTATAGAACTCAAAGTACAAGTAATAATAATTCATCTGGAAGGAAAAAAAGATCAAGAATTTGAATGGAAATAAAAGAAACAAGAAAAAAGAGGAGACTGTAATAGGAGCACATCTCAAACTATAACACAAAGCAGTAAACATCAAAGTCATTTAGTTTAAAAAAGAAACAGATAAGTTGATTAGTAAGACAGATTATGAATAGAACTACACATAAACCAAACTAACAGCATAAGATTTGATGAAACTCAGAGATATCAATTACTAGGATAAGGGCTCACTATTTAATAAAATCTTCTGGGAAAACTGGAAAGCAGTCGGAAAGAAAGCAGATTTAGTGCAACAGCAAACTGCATATGCTCCCAAAATAGCTTGAACTAGACAAAAAAAAGGGCACATCATAAACATGTTAGAGGACTGAGATAGGAGATGCTTTTCACAGTTACGGATAAAGGTAAGAATTCTTGACCAAACAAGGATAGAAAGGGACACAGGAGATGAAATGAAAGAATTGGATTTTACAAAATTCTAAAGTTTTTGCACAAACAAAATCAATACAGCTAAAATTATAAAGAAAATGGTTAACAGATAAATGGATCTTTGGAGGAAGTTTCTTTGATAAAGGTCATGTATATATATGCAAGCTGTATATCAGCAAATATACATATTTATAATATATTATGTGTAATATACATAACAGAAAAACTGATAGAAATATATGATAATGTGAATCATTCCCCAGTAGTCTCAAAAAGCATTTATTAAATGCTTATTATGTACCACACACAGTGCTAATACATAAATAGTTAAAGGTTATGAATAGATAGTTCTTGAAAAAAAAACAAGTTATCAGTGGTAATATGAAAAATGTTACATTTGTGAAATGCAAATTAAAGAAATTCTTGATTTCTGTCTCATGCTCATTGTATTTCCAAGTTGATAAAAAAGGGAAAATGATAATTTTGGGTGGGAGTGTACAAGAACAGATACCCTAATGCTCTGTTGGTTTGACTATTAAGTTGTTCACCTATTGTCCAGGAGTGGGGAACCTGTGACCCCAAGGTCACATGTAGCCCTCTAGGTCTTCCAGTGTGGCCCTTTGACTGTATCCAAACTTCATAAATCAAATCACCCTAATAAAAAGATTTATTCTGTAAAACTTTGACTCCATCAAAGGGCCTCACTTCAGGACCTAGAGGGTCACATGTAGCCTTGAGGCCATAGGCTCCCCACCACTGAATAGTGAAACCCAGTTTGGAACTATACCAAAAATATCACTAACCTGTGCATATTCCATGAAATACCAATGCTGCTACTAGGCCTCTAACTAGACAGAAAGGACAAAACTATAAATATAGAGACAGAGACAAACAGACATACAGGCAGATAGAGAGATATAGATAGATAGATAGATAGATAGATAGATATACACAAGTATATACAATATACAAAAATATTCATGACAACACTTTTCTAGAAAAGAACTGGAAGTTAAGAGAGAGTACCCCAACTAATAAAGTCATTCCCCAACTAATAAATGGTCAAAGGATATGAACAGGCAGTTTTCAGAGGAAGAAATTAAAGTTATCTATAGTCCTATGAAAAACTGTTCTAAATCACTATTGATTAGAGAAATGCAAATCAAAACAACTCTGAGATACCACATCACATCTATCAGATTGCCAACCATAACAAAACAGGAAGGTGATAGATACAGTTTAATTTTTTTAAGCATTCACTCTCTGTATGTAATTTTTAAGCCCTTGAGAAGATAAAAACTTTTGTTAAGACGAATTTCCTGACCTCATAGAACTTTCACTCATTTAGGAAGATGTGGAAAATATAGATAGGTCATTATAATACCAAGTCCATGCTTCCCTTCATTCCTTCCTTCCTTTCTTGCTTCCTTCCATACTTAATTTTTCATTGCTAAGTGATACCAATTAAACATCTTCTTAGAAGCCATATTTCCAGCAAACTACCGGAGGTTTTCTCTGATTGGGCACTGCATCTCCCTTTCCAAATTAAAAACTCTTTTGGTCTCCCATGTGAATAAATTGTTGTTCAGTTATATCCGGCTACTCATGACCCCATTTGGAATTTTATTGGCAAAGCTACTACAGTGGTTTGCCATTTTCTCTTCCAGCTCATTTTGCAGATGACGAAACTGAGGCAAACAGGATTAAATGACTTGCCCAGGTTCACACTGCTAGTAAGTGTCTGAGGACAGATTTGAACTCAGAAAAGTTAATCTTCCTATCTTCATGCCTGGCACTCTATCCACTCTGCCACTTAGCATCATGTGAATAAACACTAGGGGGCAAAATGAAGGTGAACAAATCTGAACCTAGGGGCAAGTCAATTTCCCAACTACATTCCTAAACATGTTCTTGCCTTTAAAACCCAATGCTTCTATGTGTTGGTAGAATACACACAAATGTTTATTTGCTCTCTGTACTGTAGTAGTTGTGTCAAGTAGATAGTGGCTCTTTTTTTGTAATTATTTGGATTAAGTCATTAGCTCACGGAATGTTAGAACAGAAAAGGACTTCAACAATCATCTAGTCTACTTTAACTTTTTTGAAATGAAATACCTTTTTGGGCATGGTATGAGTGTATAAAATACTTAGATTTTCCTTGGATTAAATTCTGCTCTAATGAGAAATTATTTGCTCAGAATTTGACCTAAAAATCTGGCAGAATTGTATCCCATTTTTTAAAGATTTTTTTCTGGCAGCTAGATGGTTTAATGCATAGAATAGAAGGCTTGGAGTCAGGAAAGCCCGAGTTCAGATTTGATCTTAGGCACTGGATCAGACCCTGGGCAGGTCCTCCTCAGTTTTTTCATCTATAAAATGGGCACAATAATACTTCCCAAGATTGTTGTGAGTATTTAAAGAGATAACTGTAAAGCATTGAGCACAGTGCCTGCCCCATAGTAGGCACTAAATAAATGCTATAATAACAATTATTATTAATGTTTGTGATGTAAAGTTTAGCTGTTATACTTAAAATGTACATAGAAGTGTTCTTTTTATAAATGCTACTAACATGTGACATTTATAATAATTGAAACATTTTCTTGGAATGTATATTCTCATAGTGTTAAGGATAAGGACTGATGAAAGAAACTGCAGGATGAAGAAATTCCTTCTACTGATGCAAATCTTGACTTTCTCAATAGCTTAGAGTATTAGAGAGTGGCCCAGAATGCTGAGAGGTAAAATGATAACCGGTGTCATTTTAGCCATTAAGTGTCATAAGTGAGACTTGGGTTTAGTTCTGAGTGCAGATCTCTTCCCTACCTCAAGACACTTGATCTGCAGATATTAATTGCTACTTTTGATACCAATCTCATACTTGATTTTTTTAAATTAAGAGTTAAACTCACCTTTTTTTTCTGAAGACAATATGTACATTAAATTTAAATGAAGCCATAGATAGGTTGAATGAAAGAAAAAATATGGACTTTGATTTTCTTCAGGGGGCATCTAATCTCCCCCTGAAAACTCCTGGCAAATTTGATGAGACAAGTTTTCTAAGAAGCCTCGGAGAATTAGTTGGCAATGTGTCTGCTCAGCTATATTGATCTCTTTATTACACTCAGTTTTTTCTTTAACTTGCCTCCAGTCCCTTCATGACTTTTATATCAAGCTTAGACTCTCAATGTTTGTTTCTATGTTAAAAGAATTTAATATACAATGATGTTGTGGTTGATTCAGCCATAGGGAATTCAGAAAACAACATTAAAATTATATGATCATAGAGGTATAGCCAAACCCTTAGGAGAGACAATTGTTTTTAGAAAAGTTAGTTATATTCTTTCATTTCTAGCCTTGGCAATTTGTAAATTGCAAAATAAATCCCTTTTGCTGTTTTTAAATTTTTTAATATACAATAATTGGATTCTTTTATCTTGTTTAACAACATAGTTCATGTGTTTGTGTGACAGTGAACCTTTTCTCCTAACATTATTGGACTTTGGTGGGTCAATAGTGACTTGAACCACACTTGCCTTTGTTATCCACATTTTGTGGATTGGCAGTGTTTCTTAACTGTGAAACTATTTAAAATAAAAAAACATAAGGTTCAATCCTACATACACTATCAGTAAGAAAACATAAATTTGAAAATATATGAAGAAGGGATATACCCTGCATTGAGAAGGATGTGTATGCATGACTTCAATATAATGGTTTCCAACATGATATTGATTTTTGTCGGTGTTTTATTCATCATCTCTGCCACAGTATGATCTGGTCCAGCATTTAATATGACAGTGTTAACACATTCTTTTTCATCTCTGCTGCTGGTAGATTATTGTAGGGAGAATTAAGGTATGTGAGATCTTGGGCAGGTTTATTATAGTGATCAATGGTCAGTATATTGGGCATTGTTGGTCTAGTAAAATGTAAGAGAGGATGAACTGTGAGAACAGAATGGTGAAATCAACTTTATTATAATAAAGTTAAAAAAATGTATATCATACTAATTAAATGGTTTCCTCTAATCCATGCATATGAGGTGTCCTCTTACTTGTGAACTGGTTCTACTATATCTCAATGTAATAAGACTAATAGGGGAACAGGGATAAGTAAATTCAGCATGGCATTAAAATCCATAGATTTGTACACTGTATTAATATTAATATTTAAAGGCAGCACTTTTTTACAGACCATTCATCTACTTACACAAAAATGTGCACATATTGAACCATGTGTATTCTTACATGTCCTGGCTAGTATCTTTTTACACTATAAAGTATACTCATTAGCAGTGCTACTCACCAGTTATTATGATTAATAAGATTATGCCCTGTTCTCCCCTATGCATGTTTATATGAAAAAGCAAAGTACAAAGTACAATACATATTTGTTGATATGTTCCTAATAGTTTTATGTTTTGGATTTTGTGAAATAGGTTAGTGTTATGTATCTTGGGGGAGTTGCCATACTATTGATTTGATTACTTGTAAATTCTTGATACAGTCTTGTCCCTTTTGATTCCCTATGTCCATTATAGAGGCAGTAATCACATCAAAGTAATTTTGTAGCAATTACTATTGTCAGTGATAATGAAACATTTATATTTAGCTTGAGAGTTCACAAAGCACTTTCACATAAAGTACAGTCCTGTGAGAAATCTAGTCATTTCTTCCTTGTTCATTGACAGCCATAGAAAACCTTTTCAGGTGACAACCCTGGTATCCTGTTAAAGATCGACATGTGCCGCCAGTGTAACTAACCTCATGTGCTCCCAGTATAAAACTGAGTATAACCTCCCTCCACCCTAGGCACATCTGTGTATAAGATTCTATTTAATTCTATTTCATTTCATGTCAACAAACATTTATTTATACAGCATTCTTGGGTATAAAAATAAATAAATTATGGCCTCCAACTTTCCTTCCCAACCTTATTTCATACTATTCCTTTGACTACGCTCTGTGTTCTAGCCAAACTAGGCTACTAGATGTCTCTTGAATTCAGCAGTTCATCACCAGCATCCTTGTATTTTCCCAAACTATCTGTGTGTGGAATTTATTCCCTTCTCATGTCTATGTTAATGACAACAAAATCATTGATAACATTTACATAGTACTTTAAAGTTTGCAGAGCACTGTGTGTACATTATATCAATTAATACTTTTCTTCCTTTAAGACTCATCTCAGGTTCTGCCTCCTTTATGAGGACTTCCTTGGTTTACCCAGTAGTTGAGTTATTTCCTCAAATCAACTCTTACTTATTCAGGAACATATCATATTCTTCTAGAATAATGTAGGTTCTTTGAGGCATTCAATACATTTTTCTTGAATTTAATAAGACATTTTCCCTGCCCTTTCTGACTTTATAAGCATATAAGAAATATGTAGAACTAACCAAGATACTATTCAGCTATTCTATGTGGTAATTGAAAAAGAGAGGTCCATGTTACTAAGAAAAATTTGAGGATCCAAGAGTTCACTGTCATCTTGAGGAATCCTCAAAACTAACAGAAAATGTGAGCTGGACCTGAAACAGAGATTTTTAATCTTTTTATTACTTAAGGCAGCTAGGTAGGAAAGTGGATAGAGTCCTGGATCTGGAATCAGGAATAGTTCAAACCTAGCTTGAGTTTTGTGACAATTCATCATGTAACTCATCTGATTCAGTTTCCCCATGTGTAAGATGGGGTTATTATGAGGATAAAATGTGAAAATATTCATATAGCTCTTTGTAAACCTTAAAGGATCATACAAATGCTACTTATTATTATTCATGGTATATTTCCAAGAAGCTTATGGACCTCTTTTTCATAATATTGTTTTTATATATTCATAAATAATGACAGGTAAGCTCTAGATTCCAATGAAATGTTAGTGAAAATAAAGATTTAATTTCTTACCTGCCCCCATTTAACTTAATGAACCCTAGCATAAGAACTTCTGTCCTAGAAGGAAAGGGGAAAAAAGGAGTCGGATAAACAAAGAGACTGAGGATATATGAGAGAGGGTAGATGACTGATAAAGCAAAGTCCTGAAGACTGGAGGGGAGAGAATTGAAGGTAGAGTTGGAGTGATTATACTCAGTAGGAAAGAGCGTCACATATTCCACTGAGACTTGAGGGAAGGAAAAAAGAGTATGTGAGTAAGACCATAGAGAATTTATAGGATTTAGAAATGGAGAGGATATTAAAGATCATTCAATAGGTGAGGAAATCAAAGCTCAGAGAAATTAAATGACCAACTGTTACATAGGTAGTAAATAAAAGAAGAGATTCAAACTCAATTCTTCTGAATCCAATCCAGTGGTTTTCCAATTATTCCAGAGGAGTTAAGGGAAATTGCAAGCTTGTTTGTAATGCAACATTCATTTGTTATTATTTTGTGGTGATTGTTTTTTTCTAGTTATGTTGTTGTAGTCATTGCTTATATTATTTCCTTGACTTTGCTTAGTGCACTTTGCATCACTTCATGCTAACTGTTTGATATTTGGATTACTTGACCAAGAAAATGAAAGACTAGATGTTTTCCCCCTCTAATCCTTAAAAAGTCTCAAACTTCTCCAAAATAGAAATTATTTGTCAGAGATAAAAGAAATGAGCTTTCTCCAAGATTTAGGATACCAAGAACCCAAAAAAGAAAAAACAACCCTCCATTAACAAATTCCTAACTTAAGTTCATTTAGCACACCATCCCCAAGGTCCCACCACACTCCTAGCAATAAGGCTTATCTGCCCAACCCAACCCATACTCCTATCCCCATCTGTTTTTCCAATGAGTGATGATCCAAGTACCAAACTGAAGCAATAATAGCCAACACCTCAGGAATGTTTATGATGCAACAAGGCTGTGCAGAAGGGTAGAAAAAAATAAAGGAAGAGGACAGAACTTGTGTCTGGGCTTGTAAAAGAGCTCAGTTGTATACCCTAACTCCATTGCCTCCCAGAGCCATGGGGATCAAAAACCCAAAAAGCAGAGAATTTCCCAGGCTATTCTTTACAATAGCCCTAGGATATAGGTGCTAATACAATTTCCGTCTTACATGTGGGGAAACTGAGAAAGATGAGTTAAGTGATGGATTTCCCACTGCAGTGTGGCAGTGATCAGTCCCATTGGGCCAGAGAATGTAGAAATAGAGAGAAGAGAACAATGTATATATGTGTGTGTGGTGGGGTAGTGATGTTTTGTGCCACTTTCTAAGCCCCAAAGAAAGAGTACAGCATACATCTGGAGCCAGTTCTGTTCTCCCAGAGGACATTTGAAACACAGACCTAAGTGGATGAATTGTCAATTGCTCAATGATGGAGGACGCTGAGATTCTTTGAGAGGAGAAAAGAGTCAAAAAGTGAGCAATATGAGAAAATAAGGGGGAAAAGATTGAATTTAGTAAAAATCTTATAAGAAAGAAAATTCAGACTGAGTATAAACTGGTACACAAAGAAAGAAACACTCCAGATCTTGTAAATAAGTTCAGGCATCTATAAATAAATACAGTAAAACAAAGGGAAATAATTCAATACTTCATAAGGCAGATTTTGAGGAGAACATGGAACCACAACACACTGTTTCTGAGTTGTTTAAAGGAGCAATGACAATTGTGAATTCAAGGTCTGCACAGCAGAAATAACTAGCAGAATAGAAAAACTTTAATCCATGTTGGCAAGTCTCAGCAAAGAAACCAAAAAGAGGACAAATTATTGGGAATGCAAATAAGGAAAGGGTAATGGAATGTACCTTGTTCTCTTCTGACATTGTCACCTCTCTAGATCACTGTGTTGGTATTGTAATAGCCTGGTGGTGATTCTGCCCACTACTGCTTTCTGCCCACTCTAGTCCGTCCTCCATTCAGACACAAAAGTGACTTTTCTAAAACACTAGTCTGATCATGTCACTAACTTATTCAATAAACTAGTGACTTTCTATTGCCTCCAGGAGTACATGCAAAATGCTCTGTTTAGCATTTAAAGCCCTTCACAATCTAGGTCCTCCCTGGCCTCCACCTTTCCATACTTCTTAATCCTTGTTTCCCAACATCTCTTTGATCCAGTGGTGCTGGCCTCTTGGATGTTCCACAAACAAGATACTCCATTTCTTGGCTCTAGGCATGTCCCCTGTGTCTGGAATGCTCTCCCTCCTTAACTCTGACAACTGACCTCTCTGGCTTCTTTTTAAATCCCCCATCCCCAAATCCTAACTTCTAAAGGAAACCTTCCTCAAACTATCTTAATTCTAGTGCTTTTTCTCTTTTAAATATTTCCTAACTATCCTTGTATATAGCTTGCTTTGTATGTGTTTTTATGCATATTGTCTCCCCCAATATACTGTGAGCTCCTTGAAGGAAGGTATAATCTTTTGTCTCTTTTTGTGTCCCAGACATTTAGTAACTTTGTTTTCATAACTCCAAATTGCTTTCCAGAATAGTTCCATCAATAATGCATTAGAATGGCTGTCTTTCCTCAACCACTTCAACATTTACTATTTCCTTCCTTTGTTACCTTTGTTAATTTGCTGGGTGTCATGGTTTTGATTTACATTTATCCTATTAATGGTTTGAAACATTCTTTCATAGAGTAATCAATACTTTTCAGTTCTCTTGAGAACTGTTTGCCTATATCCTTTAATTACCAATAACTTATGAAAAATTATAAATAAACATGGTCCCTGGCCCTAGATCTTAAACTTCTACTCTGACCTCTGAGCTTATGAATAGTCAAGGTAGACTACCAACATCCATAGAGAAGTTTTCTTATGGGTGGTCCAGACTGACTACCCATATCTAGTTCCTAATACATTTTGAATTTTAGATATTTATCAGAAATATTTATTAGGAAATTTTTTATCACTAGTTTCTCTTAGTCTAACTGCATTTCTTTGTGTAAAAATGTTTCCTTTTTAAATAGCTGAAAATAAATATTTCATATTTTATGATCACCTCTCTACATATTTGAGAATCCTCACTGTAGCTATAGTTGTAAATGGTATCTTGATTTATTGACCTCTACTTTCCCTACCCCCTCTAAATTATAGGCTATTTTATATTTAGGTCACATATCTCTTTGGAGATATGTGTGACTATGATAAATTGTTTAAAATATTGGTTTATACCTAATTTCTGACAAACTTCTTTTCAGATATGTAACAGATCTAGTTAAATAGGAAATTTGCCCTAGCAGTTTTTATTAATGTTTATCATTTGTTCCATCGATCAACTTTTTTAGTTAATATCAAATGGTTTTAAGTAGTAGTCATTTGCAATATTGTTTGAGATCTGCTAATGCTAGGTCTTCATTCATTAAACAAAACAAAGCAAATTCCTCTTTACCTTCTTATCCTTTTGTTCCTCTAGATTAATTTTTATAATGTTTCTGCTTCAATAAAATAATCTCTGTGTAGGTGGATTGACATGGCACTGAATCTGTAAATAATTGAAATATTTTTATTATATTGGTGTGATCCATCCATGACCAATGAATATCTATTTAGTTATTTAAGTCTTCTTCTATTTCTATAAGTGTATTTTGTAGTAGTATTCATATAAATCTTGAATGTTTTCGGTAAGTTGACTCACAGATACATATTAATTTCGTAGTGACTTTGAATTATATGTCATTTTCTAGCTTTTCAATCTAGATTTAATTAGTAAAATTTTTGCAAGTTTACTTTATATCCTGATATTTTAATGTAGTTATCATTTTGATCAATTTTTTATTGAATCTGTATGATTCTCATATTACTGTAAATAGAGAGCAGTTTGCTTCTTCCTTTCTTATGTCTGTTTTCTCAAATTCTTTTTTCTTGTTATATTGTTATAGCTAGGATTTATAGTTAGCAGCTACGTGGTGCTATGCATAGAATGCTGGACCTGGAGTCAGGAAGACCCTTCTTCCTGAGTTCAGATCTGACCTTAGACACTTGCTAGTGTGATAGTGGTATGTCATCTACCCATGTTTGCCTCAGTTTCCTTCTCTGCAAAATGAGCTGGAGAAAGAAATGGGAAACGACTCCATATCTTTGCCAAGAAAACCCTCGATGGGGTTACAACAAAAAGCAGCACCCAACTGAAATGAACGTCAGAATTTATGGAACAATATCAAATAATAATAGGGAGCATGTATAATAAGTACTGTTTTGCTACCAATTTTATCAAAATGATTTATTGGGCTTCTTTAAAAAACTGATGCTAGCTCTTGGATTTAGATAGTAATCAAGTGATATGATATTCTAGTTTACTTATATTATTTGAGATTTAAATATATATTTTATATTTTTCTATATTCATTGTTATAAGCACATGATTGTCATTCTTTATGTGTTAATATAATTTATTTTATTTTAATGACTAATGTTATTTATGGTTTTTCTATTACATAGTTATTTCTCCATTTCTGGTATATATCCAACTTTTCATAATGAATAATTACACACACACATATATTACTATGCTCTTTTTTCCTACTTTTTCTAAGTTATGCATCAGTAGGCATTAGTTATATTTGTCTATAGTTTTCTTTTTTCTGCTCTCTCCTTTTATGTTGTGGGGCACCAGGGTCCTATTTTTATTTTATATTGTGTCTAATGATTGTTTCTTATCTCTATTTCTGCAGATTATTTGTGTAATTCAGGGATTTACTGTTTTTTAGGACTTGAAATAAACTACTTGCAAGTTTATTTAAGGCCTTGTTTTTTTTTTTTTAAATGAGGATTTATTTATGGTTTACTTAGTTTCTGTTTCTTAGATAAACTTGTTTAGATTTTCTGTTTCTGTTTCTGTTATTCTTGGTTTCTTATGTTATTATAAATATTTATCCATTTTATTTAGCTTTTCACTTTTCCTGGGAAATGATTGGGTATTATAGTTTCTAGCAGTTTACTTATTTTTGTTTTTACTTATCAGCTTCCACTTTTCATTTTGTAAATTTTGTTTTCCTCCCTCTTTCTATCTGAATCAATGGCTCTTCTTTTACAAATAGTTCTTTTAATTTGTCACTTCAAAAGATCTTTATTGTTTTAAATTTTTGTTTTAGTTTTTTTACATTTTTACATTTTGTTTATTTCAGGATTATTAATAGATGTATCTATTTTCCAGTTTGTTCAGTTAAGTATTTAAATCACTGTCTCTTATTTCTCTCTATTGTCTAAATTTAAGGTATACAATTTCTTCTCTTGTTTCTTCTCTTGTTTGCTTGGTTTGGTATATTGTCTCATTGTTTTCATTGCTTTGCTGCAATTATTTATTATTCCAATCATCTGTTCTTTGATTCATGCATTTCTCAGGATTACATGTTGTTGTTACTCAGCCTTTTTTTCAGTTGTATCTGACTCATCATGATTCCATTTGGGTCTTGGGAAAGATACTGGAGTGGTTTGACACTTTGAAGATGAGGAAACTAATGCAAACAAGGTTAAGTGACTTGCCTAGGATCACACAGCTAATAAATGTCTAAGTTCAGATTTGAACCTGGGAAGTTGAGTCTTTCTGATTCCAAACCTGGCACCATGAAGCTACCCTTATATGGTATAGTTTCTGTTCAAGTCTGACTCTTCATAGTTCTTGAATTTAATTCTCAGAACTCCTTGACTTAGGTCAAACTATGTACAATCTGGGACCTTCCAGAGTCTGATAAACCCTGTGGTGTACACAGGAGGGGTTTTA
This sequence comes from Potorous gilbertii, assembly GCA_028658325.1. Taxonomy (NCBI): domain Eukaryota; kingdom Metazoa; phylum Chordata; class Mammalia; order Diprotodontia; family Potoroidae; genus Potorous; species Potorous gilbertii. The sequence continues at coordinate 10,170,590 of CM053773.1, read as the reverse complement.
TATATGTCTTTTTATTGCTTTTATTCTATGTCAAGAGCAAAAAAAAATCCAAGCATGACTATGTATTATTATAGGAAGTTAGTTCCTTTACTCTATGGACACACTAGTATATACATATATAGCAACGTCAGTGAAGTAATTTATTCTGTTAGAAGAGATGCTCAAGACCCAATTCTGATAAATTCACAGTGATCCACCTTTTCATGTAGCAAGTTGGCATGGCCTGCAAAGACTGACAGAGGTAGAGAGTAAAAGAATGTCCATGCTCTGAGAAAAGTAAAGACCTTAGGCTTTTCTCTCACACTTCAACTCAGTGGTGTGAGTGCCAGAACTGCTAGGGTGTGTGACACTTCTTTGTTGAACAGGATCAGGCCTGTGGCTACTAATGTTAGATGCCAGCATTAATAGGATAAGTGGAAATTTAGGGGACTTGAGGTCAGAAGGGATACTATCAAAATTTTATAGAGAATGGTTTCAAGCAAATATTTGCAGGTAGTCAAAATGGAGGGAAGGTGGGTTATAACTCAGTGAAGGTTATCTTTAATGTAAAAATCAAGGAAATGTGAGGCCAGTGTGCTGGATAGTAATAAATGTGAACCTAGATCTCAAAATTACCCTAGAAGTGTTTAAAAAGACACCAATAAATGCATATTATTTTTAAGAATAAAGTTAAATTTTATTAGGAAGCTACAAGAAAACAAGAATGTTTTCCTCAAATTATTTTCAAATTCAATCTTATTGTGAGAGGAGTTCAGTGGATTGAAGACCCCAACCTTGGAGTAAGGAAGATTTAGGTTCAGATTCTGCCTTTGATTGGTTGGTTGGTGATTAGTGGACAAGTAGTATAATTTTTCAGTGTCTTTGTCATCTCTCTAAAATTATATGTTGTAGAAAAATTGTCAATTAGCAATAGTGGAAAGAATTTCTACTGTACATGGGATTTCATATGCTGCTAAAACCACATGTCCAGATCAAAGAAGACAAAACCCAAATCACAAAAATAAGTCATATAATATAGTGCTATTCAAGCAGAGCCTGGATGGATAATTGTCAGATTTTGTAAAGGATATTTTTATTCAGGTTAGAGTTGGACTAGATAACATGATTCAGCCTTCCAAATGTGAAATTCTTTTTTTCTATGAGTGAGAGATTTTTCTATAAGGCTCTAAAATAAGAACAGACATGCAGGTTTTGACACACATTCTCTTTAAACAAGGAGTAAAATCAAATAATCAAATGCATGTGTGTCTTCTGTAAATACACAGTCACGTTAAAATATTCACACTGTAACAAGAATTTTACATGAGTAAAATGATGGATGAATACATCTTAAATAGTAATGAGAATATTCTTCCTGAATGACACGATGCAAGGCCACTTAAAAAGTTTTGGCCAAGGGAAAGAATGACCTCAATAGACATTAGCTGATTCGTTTGATTTTTATTTGAATGTTTTAATGTGGAGTGATAATTAAGTTTGCACAGAGAATATGATGAAAGTGAAAATTAGGGGGGAAATATCTAAGGTATGCTTTTGTCTAAGGCCATCAAATAAGTAAGACTTTTTCTTTCTTTGCTTTTTTAAAGAAAAGTATTTGAAATGCTCTATATTTTAAGATCTGTGGCTGGCCTTCAAAACTACTGTAAATTGATCATTAAGTGCCTAGAAAATGAAATTTATATCCTATATGATTTGTTAAAATTAAAATGAAACACAGAGGTCTCATTTTCTTGGTGTTGTTGGGTAATTTCAGTTGTATCCAACTCTTTATGACTCTATTTGAGGTTTTCTTGGCAAAGATATGGGAGAGGTTTGCCATTTCCTTCTCTAGCTCATTTTGCAAGTGAGAAACTGAAACAAACAGGGTTAACTGACTTACTCAGGGTGTCACAGCTAGTAAGTGTCTGAGGCCAGATTTGAACTCACAAATATGAATCTTCCTGACTCCAGACCTGGTACTCTATCCATCACACCACCTAGCTTCCCTTCAATTTCTTATGTAACAATTCAGTTTTACAAGTATTCATGATTTTGGTAGTGAAGGTACTTCCTTCACTGTATACCAAAAGAAAAGAATTGTCTGTAATCAGAGGACCTGGGTTCACATCTCTGAAATTTACCACTTGGATGACATTGGGTAAATCCCTTAGTCTCTTTGGGTCTCAATTTCCTCATCTGTAAAATGAGGAGTTTGAACTAGATGGCATCTGAAGTCCCTGCAGCTAAAAATCCTAAGATTACAAAGACTGAAATTTCTTTTTGCTTTTGTAGGTAGTGTTTTGTGAGTTGTAGGAGCTCAAAAATTTACCAGTTTTTAATGAATCTTTTTGAACTTAGACTGATCATAAAACTACCTACGATCTGTCAACGTATAGTGTTTTTAGTTTGATTGGATCTTTTGTTAAAGCCTGTGCTTTGACTTCCCAAATCCACAATAACCTTCATACCATAATGGAATACTGAAGCAGGACTTTCTTGGAGGTCACATCTCTATTAGATTGTATGCTCCGTGAGGGTAAGACTTTTTTTTTTTTGCTTCTTTTTGTATCTTCAGCACTTAGTGTAGTGGTTGGCACATAATAGGCGCTTAATAAATGTTGATTGATTGATCTTTAAGAAATAAAGATTTCCTAGAGGTTTTATTAACATTTGGATTTGTAATGCTTTCAAAAGGAAGTAGAATAATTAGGGCTTCTGCTGCCAGTAAATAGAGCCTATTCTTCTTTTATTAACCGTTCATCTGTTAATGACAAATTATTTTTTGGTGGCAGTCAATAGCAGATCATTAAAAATTGCATGACCTCAAAAAAAGTTTTATATGATATACTTGATTCTGCTGTAATATAATACTTAATTGAACTGCCCCTGCCTCTAAGAATAGATCAGCTTTATAAGGAAATACAGTTCCAGTGAGTGTTATTTCTCTGTAAATATAGTTGGTTAGTTTTGGGGCCAGTTAGGTGGTGCAGTTGATAGACGGTTGTCCTCAGACACTTAACTAACTGTGTAACCCTGGCAAGTCACTTAATCCCTGTTTGCCTCAGTTTCCTCATTTGTAAAATGAGGATACTAATGGCACCTACTTCCCAGAGTTGTTGTAAGGATCAATGAAATAATCATTTTAAGTGTTTGGCACATAATAAATCTTATATAATAATTTTTTATTTTGTTATTTTTGTTTTTGTTTTGATTATTTTTCTGATCACCCACCCACCCCCACTCAGTCCTCTTGCTTTTTTTCTTCCATGGAAATGACAGCGGTTAAGGAAACAATAATTAAAGGGGAAGAAAAATGCTCCATTCAAAGTCTGCTGTTGTGTGTTACCTTGAGAGCAGAGAATGTGCTTCTTCCATGTTGGTACTCAAAATGTGTTTATCAATGCTGGAGTGACTGATATTAGCTTTCTGAACTAAAAATACCCATATATTTAAGCAAGATGACATTGATAATTCTACTAACTTCGGAGAAATTTAATTTAGAAAGCATGAAAATAAGCTACTCTGCATTCTCTGGAAGCGATTGATTTTTCACGCTGTGAATAAATAGCTTCGGCTAAACTGAGAAAGTTTTCTACTGAGATTCTGTGATAAGAGCCTAAATATTAGAAGAAGTTTTGAGTGGGGGATGAAGAAATCTTTTTTTTCTCTGAGTAGTAAAGAAGTTAATTTTAAAACATCCCTATGAGGCATAGAGGACCATGAAACCCACTTAAAACATCTTTGAAAGACTTGAGAAAATATTCTAAGTGGGAAAACAGTCTATAAGTGGGAAACACTCTGTGTTTGTGCCCTAGGCCAAGTAGGTAATAGAAAAATGTGAGAAGATGAGTGAGACAGGTTGTGGAAAATATTGTGTTGACCCTGAAGCTTAGGGATCCAAATCCAAACCATGACAGATGTTGAAGGTTGTACTTGTAAGGCCTCTTTAATCATGACTGGGAGGAGGGATCCCATTAGGCGTTCCCTAATAAGGGCATAGAGACCAAGCCTGGGGGCTATCTGAGAGCATAACTTACTAGTTTGCACTTCACTTGGAAGTCCTTTTTTAACTAATGAAAAGAGTATTATGTCTCAGATCTGCCTCAATAAATATAGTAATAAAAATATATGTCCCCAAAATGTCCTTCAGGAACTTCACCCACTTATTTCTTAGGGCTAATTATAAGTGTAAATCATGATTTCTCCCCAAGCGCAGTATCGTCATTTTGTCCTTTTTTCTTTTCAAGCAACTGTCATTTCACATTTAGCTACAGGAGTTTTCTTTTTCTTTTTAAAAGAGTTTTACAAGGACTTAATATCTAAATTTTATTGAGTACTTTCATATTTCCAGCCTACTTTACATATTTTATGTCTTTAGCTCTTTTTTCGTAGGTATGACAGATGCTTTTGGCAGCTTAGTAAAATCTATGGACCCCTTCTATTCATAACAGACAGTGCTATAAAGCACTTTAAGGTTTGAAAAGTGCTTTATCTGTTCCATTTAATTCTCATAACAACCCCAAAATGTAGGTGATATCATCATCTCCATTTTACAGCTTAGGGAAACTGAGGCAGATAGAAGTTAAATGACTTCTAAGTCTAAGGTTGACTAAGTAGTAAGTGTCTGAGGCCAGATTTTAACACAGGTCTTCCCGAGCCTTGGGTACAGGGCTCTAGTCACTGTTACACATTACTGTTTCAAAATAATATTTTTAAAATACATAAAGCAAAATGCATCAAATTAAAAAGGAAATCAACTTTATTGAAATATTTATCAAAATTTTTTTTTAAGGTTCAAGGAATGGCCCTTGTGTTGAGAATCCCTGCCTGATACAACCTTATAATAACTATAGATATAATTATCCCAGTTTCACAGATTAGGAAACTAAGGTTCCAAAAGATTAAATAATTTGCCTATGGTCCTACAACTACTATCCAGGGCAAGATAAGAAAAACATAGCTTGCATCTTATAGAACTTTAAAGATGCAATCTTCACAACAAACCCGAGAAGTAGATACATGAAGTAGAATTTGAACTCAGGTCTTCTTGACTCCACATTCACCACTCTAGCCATGAGGGCATACTATTTCCACATTGCCATCCATGGATTACCTATAGTTTGGATAGTCCTTTCCTATTGGAAATGAAGGTCTCCAAAAGACACTGTATCACAAAGAACATGCCTCCAATATATTTATGTTAAGTCCAACTCATCTTTCTCAATATAGATGTTTTATTTTTAATACATATTTTATAAGACAGTTCAACTTCTTTTACAAAAAGTATGAGATCCATATAAAGGAATATGATATAATAGTAGCAATCATTTTGTATAAGTCTAAGCCCTGGTTGAGAATTCGAAGAAAATATAGGAATAGTGTTCATTCTGCACTTGGGAAATAGGTAAGAGAAAAATCATACTGGAAGGATTATGCTAATTCCTAACGTCATGACTTCTTCATATAGCTTCAATGTTTATTAATAGAATCATAAAAAATGGTTATGAGAGTAAGAAAGGACATTAAGGATGAACTAATTCATTGTCTCCCTGAAAGAGGAAGAAGTCCCTCTGTCTTAGGCATTCTTTTATGTCTTCCCATCAAAGATCCCCAATTAAAGGGAACACAGGACTTCCAATAGATTTGATGAGAAACTGTGACTATGATGTTATAGAGAATAGCAGCATATGGCAGCTCTGTGATACAGTAGATAGAACACTGAGCTTGGAGTCAGGAGGACCTGAGTTCACATCCTACCTCAGGCACTTAAGTTTTGACCCTGGGAAAATTGTTTAACTTCTGTTTCAATTCCTTATCTGTAACATTGGGATGGTAACAATATATAACTGCCAGGATTGTTGTGAGGATAAAATGAGACAATATTTGTAAAATGTTTTATAAATGCTAGCTATTATTATTAACATTTTTGATATAACATATCTCTTACCAACACCCCCGTCCCTCTCTTCTTGCCTGTTAATGACTAAATGACTGGGGGAAAAAGCAGGCTTTATCTATGTACCAAGCCTTGAGGATTTGGGGATACAAATTACTACTACTAGCTACTACGGCTACAACTACTATAACTACTACATGAACAGATAGTCTGTGCTCCCAATGAGCTTGCATATTAAGAGGAGAAACAACACATAGTAGGGCATGGTGACCAAAGGTGAGAACATGACCTCAAAGTTAATTGCTGAATAAGCTTTGAACTGCTCTACATTATTTTTTACAATTAAGTCTCTTGCTCCCTTGTCACCCCTTTCCAAACTCCAACTTTGATTACAACCAATATCTAGTTCTTTTACTCCTGTTCATGTGCTACTGAAGTAACTAGAGAAAACTATGAAACTGTCTTGACTTAGTCCAATACAAATTTATGTTATATAATATCAACTGAGATCTTGCTGAAGCAAGATAATCATTTTAATTTTCCCTAAATGAATACTATCCTACTTACCACAGTAGCGCTTCCAAACATTTTTATTTCTTCTTAAGCCTACTACAGGGATCCCCCCAGCTAACTCCTTCTACCTTCTCAGTTAATATTCTTGCTTCACACTTCATAGGAAAAATTGAGACCATTCACTAATAAATGCTTCCTTCCTTCACTTTTTGTATCTTCCCCCATCATCTCCTTCACATAAAGGGATGACCCAAGGGATGCCCAGGTAAACCTTTACATACAATCTGATTCCCTCTTCTCCAGTTCCCACCATCATCCTCCTCTCTCTAATATTCAAGCTCCTCCCACCTACTGTTTGTTCTCCTACTGCCTCAACTCTCATTCAATCAAACCATCCATTCTAGCTATTTCACTATACCTATCCTCCCCTTAGATTTTTCTCCACCCTAGATTTTTATGACATTTCATTCTTGTGATTCTCTTCTAATAATAAAAAAGTAAATTCGCAGGCTTGGAGATAGCTTCATATAGTGAAAACTCAGTGTTAGAGAGAGCAGAGCACTTAACTGTACTTAGAATTCTTTTTTCTTTAATTCTTGCTTAAAAACTATATCTTCTTGCCTATAATTTTCTTATAGAAAGCGAAAAATAGCAAGCAAATGTATAGTTTTCTCCAATATGGGAAAATAATTGAATTAAATAAGCAAACAATTAGATGGCTGGTTCAACTGAAGTGGTTGATAGATTGTGTACACCAATATCTGTTCAGCTCTTTATGATATATAAGTATATGGATAAATAAGAAATAACTCAAAAAAGTTGAGTTATCACTTTTTTTGATATACAATACCATTAATCCCATGTGAATTTGTTTTTTATTTAATATGATGGAAGTTTTTTCTTTTTGCTTTAAAACTGACATTTAAGGGGAATTAGGTTGTACTTTTGCCTTTCTTTTCATCTGGAGATAACTTTTAATTATAAGAAAAATAATTTTTATATAGTATTAAAGCCTCATTTGAAGGTTAAAAAGTCTTAATGTAGAATGACTTCCAAAGATACCTAGATAATGAGAGGAATAGAGTTCTGTCATAGATAGGATATTTTGTAATATTACATAACATTTTTACCTAGACATAATTCTTGGCTATTAAAATTTTTGCAAGTTTTAAATATATTTAATAGAAATTTTATGAAAAAACATTTATAATAAAGGTCTCAGCTCAGATCCCGAAGAGCAAAGAAGAGATTTTCTCAAGATAGATGGAATTCTTTTTTACAGATAATTATTGGTTTCTCTCTGTCTCATCCACTTCTCTCCTAATTATGAAATTATCCAGACATTTTTATAGGTAAACATGTTTTCCAAAGTTTTTTGAGAGGGCTGTTTTGTGGAGAAATTCATACCAACTACTTACTTAGAAGTGAAACAGATATTACTTAGGAAATCACCTTAAAGATTGTGTATAATCAGTGGTCAATTGCCTAACTGCAAGCTACTAAGAAGGAAATATACAACTGAAAATAAAAAAAAAGTTGAAGAATTTTCTTTTGTCTTTTAAAAATTGTTTAATATTTTATTTTTCCCCAATTAGAAAAACAAATTTTAAAATTCATTTTTCAAACTTTGTGTTCAAATTCTCTCCCTCCTTCCTCACTGCCTTCATCAAAAAGGCAAGCGATTTGATGTAGGCTCTATATGTGTACTCATGCAAAACATATTTTCATATCAGACATATTGTGAAAGCAAACAAAGACAAAATCTCAAGAAAAATTAAAAAAGTAAAAACGAATGCTTCAATTCATATTCATAAACTATCAGTTCTTTCTCTAGGGATGGATAGTGTTTTTCATCATAAATGCATCAGAGTCATCTTGGATCTTTAAAACTTTGAGTTCCAAATGCTCTTCTATCTCCCCTCCCCATGTCTCCTCATTGATGAGGCAGTCAATTCCATATAAGTTATATGTTGTAGTCATACAAAACCTATCCATAATAGTCATTTTATGAAAGAAAAGATAGCAAAAAAACCTCAAGAAAAATAAAGTTAGAAAAAGTATTCTTCAGTCTGTATTCAGAAACCATCAGATACATCCTTTTATTTTTTTTTAATCTCTTTTTGGATACAGACATAATGGTGGTATTGCTAGGTCCAAAGGTATGCATGTTTTTATAGCTCTTTGGGCGTAGTTCCAAATTGCTCCATAGAATGGTTTAATCAGTTCACAACTCTGACAATAGTACATTAATATCTCATTTTTCCCACACCCTCTCCAACATTTGTCTTTTACCTTTTCTGTCCTACTAGCCAATCTAATATGTCTGAGGTTGTATCTCTGAATTGTTTTAATTTGCATTTCTCCAATCAATAGTGAGGTAGATCATATTTTTATATGGCTATAGATAGCTTTAATTACTTCATTTTAAAAATAAGAGTGGCTCTTATTCTTTATAGTTCTCTATTTGTTAGAGAAATGAGGTCTTTATCAGAGAAACTTGCTTCAAATTTTTTTTGTAGTTACTATTGCTAACGGTATTTCCTTCCATCCTATTCTACCAATCTCCATTTATCCTATTTTCTCTCCTTTCACCTTATCTGTCCTCTAAAGTGTTTTGCTTATCATTACCCCTTCCCCAAAACTACCCTCCCTTATATCACACTCCTCCCTTCTTATCCCCTTCCCCTTCTATTTTCCTGTGGGGTAAGATAGATATCTATAACTCATTGCCTTTATATCTTATTTCCCCAGTTACATGTAAAAATAATTTTTGACATTCAGTTTTAAAACTTTTGAGTTCCACATTCTCTCCCTTTCTCCCTCCCTACCCCATCTCATTGAAAGGCAAGCAATTCTTTATAAGGTTATATATGTATGGTCATGCAAAACACTTCTATAATAGTCATATTGTGAAATACTAACTATGGTTCTTTCCATTCTATCACTACTCTCATTTATTCTATTTCTCCTTTGACCCTGTCCCTCCTCAACAGTGCTTGCTTCTATTGACCCCTCTCCCAATCTCTTCTCCTTTCTCTCATCCCTTTCTCCCCTACTTTACTGTAGGGTAAGATTAATTTCCAAGTATGAACAAAGAAACAGTCCTGCCTTGGTGTTAGCAAAGAGACCCCTATAATCTCCTTCTGACCAGTTGTTCAAGAGAGCTGAGAGCTCCCAAACTTCTTTTTGAGCTCTTCCATGGCCTGAGACTAATTCATCATTTTCTTGGAGGCTTTTGATGTAGGAGTTTTTGCTTTGTTATTGTCTGAGTGTGTTTTGATTTTCCTTGTCACCATAGTAACTTTCTCTGGTCATAATATTTTTTTGGGGGGGTTGCTTGCTCCTTTTTCCAACTTATTTCTTGACTTTTAACTCTTTATTAAAGTAGGGTTCTGCTTCCAGGGTGGAGGGTACACTGTCCCAAGTTTCAGGGGTTTTGTGCAGCTGTTTTTACCAATACTTCTATGGACCTGTAAATTTTCAGTTCTTCTAAGGTGATGTGATCTAAGGAGGGGTGTTTATTACTCTCCTTGCTTCTACTTCTGTTGTCTGTGACTGACCACAAGCAGTCTTTTCTGTCCTGGAACTGTGATGAGAGTCCCTGCTCCACTGCTTCCGGCAAATTCTGGTGTGCTAGTGCTCCTCCTTGCCCTGGACCACCATCCAGGACTGCAACCTGCATCCGAGGATGGGTAAAGCAACAGAGTCCTTCCTCAGTGCTAGCAAAGTGACCCCTGTAATCTCCTTCTGACCAGTTGTTGGACTCTCTTATCATCTGTGGGCTGAGAGCTCAAGTAGCAGCTGCTGCCACTGCAGATTCAGTAGCTCCCAAAACCTACCCGTGGACTACTGAAGTCTGGTGTGACCTGCATTGGATGGTGTTCCATTCTCACTGCACTGTGACAGATCTTTCCTGCCGAACTTCTAAAATGCCTTTAGCTGGAAAATTATTTCATCTTATCCTTTTGTGGGTTCTGCCACTCCAGGAATTTTTTTATGGCATTATTTAAAGGTGTTCAGAGGAGTTTTGTGAACAGCTCAGGAAAGTCATTGTCTTTTCTCCACTATCTTGGCTATGCCTCCAAATTTGTCTTTTTCTGAGAAATGTTGGGGATTTTTGTTTTTGTTTTAATGTGCTTTTTGAGGCAGGCCAAATAAGTCTCAGAAATGATTTAAATTTATCTGGTCTAAGAAGTATGAAATCACCTTTATCTAAATTCAAGGAAAATGTTTAAAACTTGGTGAGAGAAAATTCTAATAAATTACTCTGTACTTGACTAATGATGGTCCTTAAATTTTATTACATAGTAATGCAGGTCCTACAATTTTGTCATTCTTATACAGGGAATTTGAACCTCTTTGTTCCTTTACACTTTATTTTTGGTGATATTTAATTATTTCATATTCAAAATGGATAGTGCTTGCCAATTTGGCTACTGTTCTATTTCAAGCACACACACACAAAATTTGTTGGAGAGACAATATAAATACCATATTTTATAACTCTGTGTTTACTTATACTTCAATTTATCTGTCGTTTCATTATGTAGGTACTCAACAGAATTGTGCACATCAAAATCTGTCCATGACTTTTTGTTCTTTACCAGTCTTCTCCATCTTCACTCATAAGTCCTGAACAATTTCTTCTCCATGTGTAGGTTATCATTCTCCTGGTGCTTTAACAATCTTTCGGGTAATTGTACCATGCACAAGTAATATAATTGTTGTTTCTATGTATGAACGGCTGGTATTTCCTTATGCGTTTCCTGGCTGTATCTGCAGACACTACAGTGGCACAGTTGAGACAATACTGACCAAGTGTGAACGTTACTTTAAACTCTTAATAGCTATATGGCCTTATAATCCTTTATCTTTGTATGCCTCAATTTTCTTATCTATAAATTGGGAATAAAAATGAGTGTTTTTTGGTGATCCAATGAAATAATATGTAAAATGCTTTGTAAATCTTTAAAACAACATATATACATACATACATACACACATATTTATATATATGCATATACACACATACACACACTTGTATATATACATGTACAATATACACATGTGTTATTTATAGTTATATACATGCATGCATACTAGTTATATGAAATCTTTCATACTCATTTAACAAAAATATCTTGATGTCATTTAAAAGAGAAAGTAGAAGTTCAATGAACAGATATAAGATAAAAAAAGACCTGAAAATTGTTCAAGAATCATAATTACAAATTCTTCTCACCAACTAGCGCCAACTAAATTCACAGTTCTGGATAAGTTTCTAGTCAAACTAGAAATGAAACAGTAGGAAACAAAGATAGGGAAAACCATCTATATTGATAGCATTTTTAGCATAATTTTAAATTTGATAAGAGCTTTAAATTGATTACCTCACTTGATTTTTACAACAATACTATGAGGTTTTATTATTTTTGTTGTTTTCTTGCTGTCACTATTATTTTATGAGAAAAGACCTGCGAGTCATGCATATGTTTGCTACTGTCATGGAAGTCGTGGAGTCATAAGTGCTTCTGTCATGGAAGATATCCAATGTAGACAAGTTGAATAAGAATCCTCTATCCATTGTGAAGAACTTCAGAGATTCTTGTTTGAGAATCGCTGTTGTGATTATGTCAAGCTTTAGAATGCTGAAGAAAAACAAATCAAAAACAAACTAGCAGTGAACGAAAACACCTACTGTTAGGTATTTAAATTCTGTACATCACTAATACATGTCTTCGATAAAAACTACAACTAAACAATGAGTTAAACCCAGAACTGAGTAAGAAGGAGAGAATGGGCTGTGTTTCCTCTGAGAAATTTCCAAGTTATTGTAATGTCCCTAGGCTCCTCCTTGCAATGGGAGCCCATCTTTATAATACCAACATTATTCAGATAGTGAATAGTTCTAACAAGTAATACAGTCTACAAAGAATTGAAATTGAGGGTCACTCAAAGGACAAGCAAAACAATGCTCATGATCAAGTGTCAAAACATTACAAACAAAGAGGTGGGCAGAAGATGCAATGTAAAGGATTTCAACAAGCAAATGTATTAGCAAAAAAAAAAGGAGGTAAAACTGGCCACATGGAGAGACTAAGGGATTTTGGGTAAATAACCCAAAATTGTCAGTGGTATCCTTGCTATACTGAGAGAAAATGCTTGTTAGGCGGACCACTATGTGAAGGAGATGGACAAGGGTTGTAAAGGATGACCAGACATGTATTGTTTGAGATTTGAGGGAATGCTCATATTGATAAGATTATAGATCCATTTGAATACAATACTTAAACATCATTGCACACTTTTTGTTTTAGAACAATCCCTGGTAACATACTACAGTCTACTTTAGTTCCTCTCCACTGCTCTTTGGAAACATTTATTTTAGATTCTTTGGACACTGTGATATTAAAAATCCATTACCTTATAGCCTTAGTAGAGGGATATTAGTATTAAAAAGATGTGGTTTTGTTCTAGGGTGCAGTTTGGGATCATTCTAAGTACTGTACAATCACCCAAATATAATCCAGCCACCCTTCTTGGTCTTATTATCTCATAGATCTTGCTTGCAGACCATTGTAATGCATGTCGAAGAAAGATGGATTGATCCACTCTCATCTCCCCTTTCTGACTTTTCTGGCTTCCTTTATGTCCCAGAATAAATCCTACCTTTTAGGAGAACCTATCTTGATGCCCTCACTTAATAAGTTCCAATATTTCCTGTACATGTCTTGTTTATACATAATTGTTTCCATTACACTATGAAATCCTTGAGATCAGGAACATTTTTTGGTTGCTTTTTTGTTTGTTTTGTAGCCCCAGAACTTAATTCAGTGTCTGGTATACTTAATAAATACTTATTGATTGACTAACTATATGAAGCTAAGGAAATCACAAAACCATGCTGTCTGAATCCACTACAAATTCATGTTATAGTAACTTAGCTGGGTCATCTTTATGAAAATTAGTCCTTTTTCACCTCCCTGATTAACTCACGTTTTACTCACCATAGCAGCAACTTTGAACCTTTTTCACCCTTCTTCAATAATACCATAAATTCCCTGCTCCCCAACTCAACTGAGAACCTTACATCATATTTTACTGAAAAAAAAAGGTCAGTCACCAAGCACTTCCTCTTTGCTCTTTTTCCTTATCTCACATCACCCATATGTGATATCCACTTCTGCCTTCTCCCACTTCATTCCTGTTTCATACGAAGAAATGGTACTTCTCCCTACTAAGGCAAACTGCTCTGTATGAACAAGTGACTCTATGCCATGCTGTATTCTCCAGAAGATTGTGCCTCCATTATCAGCACCCTCTCGGTTACCTTCAATTTCTCCATTGCTTTGTTAAGCTTAGACAATAAACAAGAGAATAAATAAGCCCTGGCTCCCAAACATCCAAGTGGACCTTATTTCTCTTTTATGCTTTCTTCTCTCTAGGCTTCCATAATACTACTCTGTCCCGTCACTTTTGTTGGATCTTCATTCAGGATCAATCTTGTGAAATCCTGGTATCTCTCCAATCTCTACTTGACCTTTCCCTGTCTTTGTGATGTCACTTCCTGATCTCCTCCACTCCAAAGGATTCAGTAAGTACTCTGTGATACAGTGACATTGATTTCCTCCTTGTTCCTCACACGCAGTACTTTATCTTCTGACTCTTGGCATTTTCAATGTCCCCTCTGCCTAGACTTCACTTCTGTCTCTAGGCTGATGATTCTCATATCTACTATTCCAGCCCTAATCTCTCTTTTGGTGTCCAAACTTCATTTTCTATTGTCTATTGGAAAACAAACTGGGAGCTCTTATATTATGAACTCATTGTGTTCAAAACGGAACTCATTCTCTTTTCCCCCAAACCTTCATTCTTCCTAACTTCCTTATTCCTGTTGAGAATACTATCATTCTCCTAGTCACCCGTGGTCACAACCTGGGTCCCACCCTCAACCTCTCACTCTAAACCTTCATATCCAATATATTGCTAAGTCCTGTCAATTTTATCTTTGCAACATTTCTTGTACATGCCCTCTTCTCTCCTCTATCAGAACCATTGCTGACCTTTGTTATCTCATGCCTGGACTATTGCACTACTGTGCATGTAGGTTGGTCATTTCTCATTTTTTTTCTCAAGACAAGCCATATAACTTATATGGGCATTTGTTTCTTCACCTCATGTGTTGCGTATATCCACCAGAAAATCTAAGAGACTGACCTTTCTCAAATTTCTCCATCCTTCAGCTCATTTTCCACTAAGTTGTGAAATTAATCTTTCTGAAGCACAGATCTGACCATGACATTTTCCTATCCAATAAATTCCAGTGATTCCTGATCACCCCAGCATCAGCTATAAAATCTTCTCCTTGACTTTCAAAGCTCTTAAAAGTTTATCTCCCTCTGACTTTCAGGTCCTTTTATACTTTACTCCTAAGTATTCTGTGACACAATAACAGTGGTTTCCTTGCTGTCTGACTCTTGACATTTTCAGTGACTGTCCCCCCTCTGCCTAGAATTTTCTCCCTTGTTATTTCTGCTGGATTCAGATGACTCTAGAGGAGAAGTGAGGCTGGTGACCTGCACAGCCCTCCCTCACTCAAAACAAAGTCATGTGCAAGTCATGTCATCATTTCTCTGATGGCATGGTCTTCTTCAGCACCAAAGGATGAACACAACAATCTATGAGTGGACACAGCTGTCTGAATAGGGACCCATATAGCTGGGAACTCAGTTCCTTCTCTCCTGTCTGTCTCCCCCTCCCCTTCCTTCTCCTCTTTAAAGGAAGGTAAATTTGGATGGCCAGATGATGCCCAGTTAACTTGGGTCAATTTTCCTTTCCTTTTCTTTCCTTTCCTTTCCTTTCCTTTCCTTTCCTTTCCTTTCCTTTCCTTTCCTTTCCTCTCCTTTCCTCTCCTTTCCTCTCCTTTCCTTTCCTTTCCTGCAAGTCATGTCATCATTTCTCTGATGGCATGGTCTTCTTTGGCAATGAAGGATGAACACAACAACAGCCTTGTGACTTCGCTGGCTTTCTTCAAGTCCCAGATCCAGTTATTCCTTTTGGGAAAAGCCTTTCATGATCCCTTTGATTGACAATGCTTTCCCTCTGTTGGTTACCTGACTGACTTGCTGACATGCATATTCAATATATGCAATTTAATATTTCTACTTTTTTAACCACAAGAAACAATTAACCTTGTTAGTTATTGGCTTTAAAGTAAGTATCTTAGAAGAAAGTAATGCTTTTCCTTACAAATCTCGCAATAAATTTTGAAGATCCTGGGGTCATGAAATAAATGTGCTAAGCAAATCTGAAAAAATGTTGACAAAGCACAAAATAGGATATAAAATAGATAGTATAAATGATATGTAATAAAAAAGGATATGCCATAGATAAATCTTTCTTAGTTACTTCCTTGCTTCTTAAGCAAAAATGTTAACCATCTGACTGTTAAGACTATCATTGAGTCCTTAAATTTCCACTTGGTTGCATAACGAAGGCATGTTTTTTTCTTTGGATTTGGGATTCTATCAGTTAATTTAGTTCTTGGCATGTCTGTTTCTTTCAGGTGGAACATTTGGATGAACTATCCTCCTTCCAGATGATTCCATAAAAAAGACTTCTCTTTTCTTTTATTATTTTTCTTCTCCTTCCACTTAGTAACACTGACAATCACACTAAGTAAAATTCTATAAATAATAGCTCAGGTTTTCTTTAGTGTATCAAATATTTGTGTTTTACTCAGGTTGTCTGAAACGAGAAAGTTTGTATCCCAAAAGCTATTACCTGGTTGGTTTCTGGTTTTTTTCCTCCATTTTCCATTAGCCCAGTCTAGTCCCATACGATCTATTTCTATTTGCTTTGTTCTCCATGTGCTAGGGCTGACTGGACATTCTTCAGGGTTTGGAAGACCCTTTTTTGCCTTCTTTGTACTCAGAGGAAATCTGTATCTGCCAAATTCTCTTGAGACAGGCAGCAATGTTGATAATTTGGTTCTCCCTGATAATGGTTGCCCCTACGATCTTATTCAGTGACATGTCAGGTCATCAGAGTGCTACCATTTTGTTTCCACAAATATGGGAGAAATGATAACTGTCCTCTCCGTTTCTGAAGAGTGAACAAGAAAATACTAGTATAAAAGAAATGATCAGATAGAGAATGCATCTGTTACAGTAAGTCTCACCTAAAGAATATGAAGAGGGAATGGAATTGGAGTAGGCAGGAAAAAAGAGAATGCATGTTTTCAAGTCATATGGCCTAGATTTGAAAGCAGACCCTTTCACTTTGGTCTTTGATAAGTCGTATAATTTATATGGGCATTGGTTTCTTCACCTTCATGCATTACATACATCCACCAGAAAATCTCTCTATGCTTTAAAGTAAGCTTTGGGTCAGCATGCTCTGAAAACTTTATTTTAGATAAGTCCTCACTGGTGAATTCATTTTTACCAAAAAGCCAGAAGATACATTAATTTAAAACAAGAGGCATTTACTCTAGCAACATAGCAAATAAAGTAAAATGCATTCATCTCCCTGCATACACATGGAGTATACTCTCTTAAAGTTTGTCATGTTACCAGGGTGGAAAAACACATGCACAAAGGGTATATTGTGGCTATGGAACAGAAAATCAGGATTTTCATATAGGAGACATGTACTACTAGGGGTCACATTTAGCCAAGTAAGGTTATACTTTCAGTGCTGCAAGGATGCTGATGTTCTCTGGTGATGTCTTCTGCTCTGCTCTGCTGGGTATTATGTCTTTGTCCTCCACCAGAGGAAAAAGTGCATCACCTCTGATATACTTATCTGTCTAGTCCACTTGTCTGGTGGTCATTAGTGAGCATCTTTGCTGAGCTCATGGTCATTGAGATATTCTCTGCAATGAGCTTCTCTTTTTGGTTTTTGAAGTCCTTTAAATCTTAGCCCCTTCCTATCTTTCCAGTCTTCTTACACTTCTCCCCTCTAGTTACTCTGTGATCCAGTGACACTGTCCTCTTTTTCATTGCTCATGTAGTATATGCCATCTCTCTATTAGGTTCATTTTTCACCGGTTGCCTCCATGTCCTCTTCAGTTCTACCCCCTTGCTTTCCTGGATTCCTTGGGTCCTCATTTGGCACCCCACATACTTCAAGAAGCCTTCTAGTGACCCATTAATTAGGATGTCCTTTCTCTGAGATTATCTCTGATTTTCCTCTATGTATCTTATTTGTAGCTAGTTTTTTTCTTCGCATGTTGTCTCACACATTAGTTTGTGAACTCCTAGAGGAAAGGAACTATTTTTATTTTGTTTTAAATTTTTTGCTTTTTTTATCCTCAGAGTTTATCACAAAGCCTGCACATAGTAAGCTCTTGATAAATGCTGATTGACTTAGTGACTGACTTAGTCTTCTCTCTTCTCATCTATCTTCTAATCATCTTATCTTCTGTCCAGGTAGCCTCTCGCTGACAATAGTAGTTTAATAATTCTTAAAACTACTGGACTTGGTCAATTCCATGAGCAAACACCTGTGGGTAGATTTATAAAAGCCAGCCAGAATGACTCTGAGCTAAAATTGGCTGCCCTTTGGACTGCCTATATCTGGGGTTGAATTGGCCATTTAAATTTCTTACTTAAATTTCTTAGTTCTCCATGGCAACTCCATTGTTTAGGAAACTTAATGCTGCTTTAATTTACAAGTTATTAAATTCTGTCAATTGATCTTTTCTAAAAACTTCCTGCAAGATATTTTTCTTGGTCTCTCAGCTGCTTATGATGTCCTCTTGAAGGTTACTTTGTATCTTCTTTGTATTTATATTGTACATTATTTACCTGTTTATGTACATTTTGTTTCCCACATTAAAATTTAAGTGACTTGAGGGTAGGGAGAATTTTACCTTTTCTTTGTTTTCCTCATATTTGGCATAGTGCCTACCATATAAATACTTGATGTACAATTGATTCTCATATAAAAGTCAGATTTTTTTAAGAGTTTTTTTAAACTCATAATTTTTAATCTAAGAAATACCAAATAAGTATACCAAATACTAATAAACTAAGAAATACTAAAAAATTACTAAACCAATGTTTAAAAATCCAACAGGCAGAGCAGTTACTTCTAGGCATAGGTATATATTTGCTCCTTTATTAGTTCCATGTTTGAAATTCGATGTAGTTAGTGGCGATCTCTCAGAAAATACTTATGTTAGAAGATGTAGTTTTATATTTAGACTTTATTTCTACTGATAAATCTTGAAGTTGTCTATCATTCTTGTATCAGTCAAGAACATACATACGTACATGTGCATATGTATGCGTGTATACATACATTTATATCTATATAACCTAGTGGATTATTTTCTTAATTTTAAGTCAGAATTGAAAGTCAGAGGAATTATAATTACTCTCTCATGTTTTCTGGATTCCTTGAAAATGTTGTGTATAAAAACCAGCGAGATGAGATCTGATCTGATGAATGGATAATATTTTGTGTAAATATATCTTTTTCTTTAGTTCCAAGTTTGTAGTTAATAATTTTCAGATCACCCTCCTGAAATAGGTTGCCTTCTCCTTTCCATTCCAAAGCTTTATTATCTTTTCTATCACTGTTTCTTTTTCTTTTATATTACGTAACTTGAGACAGGTTCCATTTAGACCAAAATTCCCTTAATAAGTCTACACAACAGTGCTCAGTTTCTAAGATATCCAGTGGGAGAGTTGTTTTCCCAATAAATGTATCAGAGTAAACTGATAGCCTAAATTACCTTACCTTTGAGGTATTCTATATAAAAGAAAAGAAAACAAGTGAGATGATTGGGAATCTTCTCTTCACACTGAAGCATCATAAGAAAATTGAGTGATAGTGGCAGCATACATAACAGAAAGAAAACTTTCAAAACTTACACGTCAATTTCACAATTATTGTGAACTCTATTTAATAAATCCTTCAAACGTTATCCAATGTTTCTTCCAATTGATAATTCTGCTGCAGTACTTTTTCTGTTTTTTTTCCTTCGTTGTTAATATTTTCAGGATGATTTTCTCCCATGCTTTTGTAGAGGCAGCATGACATGAAGGGGAAAATGTTGGGCTGGGCTTCTGGATGATTTGGGTTCAAATCTCATCTCTAATATTTGCTATGCAATCCTAAGCAATTCATTTGACCTCTATGTGCCCTAAACAAAATTCTCCATACTTATTTACTATGACATAGACAATTGTAAAATCAAGGGTATACTGGTACCAGCTTGATCTCTCAACAGTCAGTGGTTAAATTCCCAGTGTGAACATTTACACTGGAAATTGGCAAATGTTACAAATCAAGATTTGCTTGACTGTTTTGTTGATTGTCTAGACTTAAGAAAGTGATGGAGTTAAGAAAGTGATGAAGTAAATAGTACAGATTAAATTAAAAAAAAAAAAACATGTGACTCATGCTTTTGTTTTTTTCCCCCCTATGGAGAGCTGGTTGTTTAATCTTTACCATCACACCCTTGACTGCAATCTGCCTTGAAAAAAAGATGTTTCCATACCAGAAATTTCCTACACTGGTGAAATCCTTTTAATAAAAGGATTTTTTTCTGTGAAGTTTGGATTCAGTCAAAGGGCTGCCCTTGAGGACCTAGAGGTCCACATGTGGCCTTGAGGCTAAAGTTTCCCCACCCCTGGGTTCTTTTGAGTGGTTATGGACTTTTTCCAGGAAATTCTATTGTGTTCCAGGACTGTATGAAACCACGTGTGATGTCATCCACAAAGAGCAACATCTAGAGAATCTCTCAGACTTTAAAGAATTCACCTTGTATTATGCACTGACTTTTCTCATGTGATTGGTAAACACTTTTGAGAAACATAGATCTCCGATTTGTATGCATCACCTTATACTGATGTTTAGAGAGTCACTAACAATCTCTATTGTATATCTCTGTTGTATATATCAATGAATATTGAATAATTTTGTTGTAAGGGGTATATGCCTTTTTTGAAAAGAAAGTAGAATGGCATTCTATTCTACTGAATCCAATGCTTTAAAAAAAAAAAGTTAGCGTAAGTAATGGCCCAGTGAGATTCTTTAGTCTATCAATTATGTGACGTTAAAATTGTGATCTACTATGGAATGCGAGATTATGATTTATGCAAGCAAAACTGCCAGTTCTCTACTAATCTCCCCATCAAGCTGGATCGGGGGGGGGGGGGCGGAGAGAGTGAGGCAGAAGGACAGAGAGAGAAGGTAATCCTGGAGGGAAAGGAGAGTAGTAGCAGTTGGAGGGACTGAAACAGCCCATTAATAGAATTTGAGCTTAGTACTGAGTTCTGAAGGAAATCAGGGAAAATAAGAGGCAGCAGTGAGAAGGGAGAGCATTTCAGGCATGAAGGGACTGCCAGTGCAAAGGCATGAATTGGGAGATGCAGTGTCATGTGTGCCAAAAAGCAAATAGGCCGGTGTGGCTGGATCATAGAGTGTGTAGAAGGGAGAAAGTATAAGGACATGAGAAAGAAAGGAAGGATCCAAGTTGTGAAAAGTTTAAATGCCACCCCCGCCTAAAAAAAATTGTATTTGATCTTGGAGGTAATAGGAAACCAGTGGAATTTATTAAGTAGGGGAATTGATATGGTCAGACTTATAATTTAGAAAAAAAATCACTTTAACAGCTGTTTCAGCAGTAGATTGGAGTGGAAAGAGATAGGAGGCAGGGAGATCAATTAGAAGAGTACTGCCATAGTTCATATCAGAAGTGATGAGGAACTGAATGAAGGTGAAAGGTGTGTGAGTGAAGAGAAGGTGGAATATGCAAAATATTGTGAAGGTACAAATAATAGAGGAACATGGTAAGGAGTCATCTTCCCAACTCACAACTCTGTCTGTGCAGATAAAAGATGGTCTAAACAAATATTGAAGGCATCTTTGAATGAAGCTAAACTGTGTGGAGGTGAAGATGGAGCTTTGAAAGATGGAGGAGGATACAGATGCTAGGCACTCAATTCCCTTAGCCAGTCCTCCCAATAGTTTATGTTTTGGGTCCCTCCTTTTTTAAATGTTAGATGTTCGTAATGGCAATAACTGACATTTATATGGAACTTCAAATATTAAAAAATTGCAAAAACATTTGCAAAAATTGTCATTGTTTATTCCCTATCATTACTCTACTCCTTCATTTTTGCTACTGGAGTGATGACTTTGATTTCAGCCTAAATAACTAAAAGCAAAGTTCTTTTAGTGACAGTGTGGAAATATTTTGGGAGTTTTTACTTAGATGAATTAAATTGAATGTGTGAAGATACTTTAAAGTGGGGTGGGGTGGTCTCTGATGGCCAGCATACTTTCTGATGAGCTAGGATCAAGAAATTTGATTTCCTTACATATCTCCCTCGTCTAATTTGATTTGAGTTTATATCATAATATTTATATTTTAGGGGATTAGTTAAATCAAAAGGAGAAAATATTTTAATATGGCCATTTTTCTCCTGTCATGCTAATGTAGATTGTTCTCATTGCTAACTGTATCCTTTCCTTGCTAACAATTTAAACCTTTTTCATTTCCATTGTTTCATATAATGGTAACAGACACACATTTGTAGACAGTCAAGTCAGTCCAAACTCAGTCAGAATGTTTTTTTTTGTTTTCTTTTACTGATCTGATTGATATTTTGGCTTAAAACACTCATTTTTTTTTGTCTAAATTGACCACAATCACAGTTGATCCAATTGTGCTTATAAATACAACCTAACACTTCCCTGAGAGACCGCTCTATATGTTCTGTTACCTCAGTTTGTATTTTAGATGTGCTTTATTTTGTTGCTTTATAAATATTTATTATTTGTGTTATAGCTATATTTGGTTTCATTATTGCATGTCATAGTGGTGGTGATTTATTTTTCTTCCCCCCAGTGTCATTTGTTGCATAGAGATATGCTCAAGCTCTGTAGTCTATGGAGAATTCTTATGTTTGGATAAAAGGAATTTATTTGCCATTGAAGTTCTTTGAATTTTGTTACAACAAATCAACACTTAACTACAAATTTTTCTTCTTACAAATTGAGAGTTGTTCTTCATTGGAATCATATCAAGAAATGAAAGAACAGTATGCACTATGCTCGTGCTTAGCCTGTCACACACTGATTCTTTGTGGGCAAAACAAAGAAAATTAAAATAAGCATAAATAAATCTAATTGTTTAAAGTGCTATGGACTGGAAAACATTTAGGGACAGAGTTCATTCATTATTTAACTTATTCATTCATTCATTCCTTCAAAAAATCTTTATATAGCTCCTATGTTGTGAACGCATTGCAGTAGGCTTGGGGGAAGGGTCAGGGGAGGGGAAATAAAGATAAATAAAAGACAGTTCTTACTCTCAAGGAGCTGGAAACTGGATAGTTAGATTTTCATAACCAAAACTATACATTACAGACTAAAATTGATTCTTTAAAACAATGAATTTTATTATGGAAAACAAAAGACATAAATTATATAACCAGTATTCCTCAAAATTTCTCAATCTATTTTCAACCATTTTTTTAGATATATCTCTAGAAGAGTGATATGACAAGACTTTTACCTCAAATGTCAGTTTTCAAACCTATAATTCTATTCCCATAATTTATGCTGTCTTTGAGGTTCATGGGTTTAGAAAACAAGAAGGGTTGAGTTTAATCAGGGCATTTAAAAGCGTTGTCCCACTTTGCAGATATAAATATATACCCCAGTCACAAAGAATTGAAAGAGTCTAAAAGAAAAAAAAAACTCACACACAATAATGACATGTTGGTCATTCAGGCATCTTTTCCTTGTAAAAACAATCATACAATAATAACTGAAAAATTTTCTCATTTTCTAAGCTGGAAAAACAAGTCTGACATAGCAATCCATATATTTCAGATAGTCATGAGAGAAAACCTTATGTATATAATTAAAACTTTTCAATAACATTTACACTTTTAATTGTATATTGAATTATATTAGAGCACAAATGGCAAAGAATATGTTTACAGACAATTAAGCTGCTAAGTAAGAGGAATATATGAGTGCCTAGGATTTCCGAAATGGGCTGTGCAGTACTGACAGTGAGATATACCAGCTGAGCATTTATTCCGTACCTTTCACTTTAAACTTTCTGATGGGTGACATGATCTGTGAGGTAGGACCCTGATTGGGGAACAGGTCTGAGTGTTTTTGCAGTCTCAATCACTGATGTATCATGTGACATCTATTTAAATGTCCCTATTTGTAAAATGAGTATCTCTCCTTCTTTGTGAACCTGCCTTACTCTATTATACCAATGGATCTAGAGTATCATCAATGTTGCCATTCCATCCAGTGAGGCACAGCCCAACCCACTGATGTTTGTCCATCCTACTCGTTTCTCAACCATGTCATCCTATAAATATGTTTGCCATGATGGGGAATCTTTGATGTATGAGGGACCTTCCTCAAACCCTCTTGACATCATATAGATGCCAGCGAAGCAAGCAGACTGCCCATTAGTTATTTGATGCTCTTACTCTGTGACCATTCAATCTCCATTTTTGATCATACATTCCTTTTGATGAAATCCATGATGTCATGTCTTTTCTTTCTTTCCTAGTATGTTGTATAGGAAACTGCCTGCTCACTTTCACCATGTACTTTTTTATTGGCCTCTAGGAATCTTCAGCTTTAATTCATTGGAGACTGTTACATTGGTGACTCAAAGCTGTGCATTATCAGGAAAATATTGTTTAAAAAGATGGGCCTTTATTTTAGAGAAAAAAAAGTTTGTTGTTCACTAAATGCAAATATGTTTGCTCTTATCCTATTCCAATCTTGGTTTGCCATGGTTGGCTTATCATTCATTTGTATTTTCATCTCAAGATGGGCATATGCACATATATATTCATGTATATATATCCACACAGACAGAGGAATTCTATAAGCTTCCTTTCAGCTATATACATAGTCTAGAATTCTTAAACTGTGGATCACGACCCCATATAGGATTGCAACTCACAGTTTAAGAAGGCTTGGTCTAGATAATAGGAATTATTCAGTCTCTTCCCCTCCTCTGTGAATAGTTTGGTCAACTTGATCTATTAAAAAAAATAACACTGAAATACCTGAACATATAAGTCTCCTGAATCAGGGTATTCTACTTTTGTCAGTGTCCCAAATAATACCCCTTTTCAAATTGATAAGGAGATACTATAGCAGTTTTTCTCCAGACAGTGTTCCAGAAGACAATTATGATATGAATATTTGTCAGAACAAGAAAGATCTTGGCCTTTTTCAGGCACTTAATTATTAGGCTGATGTACTTAGAGCTGGGATTGATCACAGAGTCATCTACACCAGAGGTGTCAAACACATGGCCTTCAACACTCCTGAGTACAATCTGTATCAAATTAAAAATATAACCTGGAAATATTTAACAAAAATAAAAATACAATAAACCATAAATAATATTAGATTTTAAACTAAGTCAATATGTATCCTGCAGGAGTCCTTACGTATAGATTAGTAGTTCCTGCTTCTATCTGATCACCAATCTGGTCCAATTCCCTCATTTTACTGATATTTAAATGACTTGATCAAGTTTACATAGTCATCAAGTAAACTTTGGGCTTTGAATCCAAGTCTTCAGACTCCAAAGCCATCACTCTTTTCACTTCTAATTAATGGAAGTATCAACACAGGCACATTATTAATTTGCTGGTTGCCCTAATTGACCCTGAATGGATGGATGTGGCTGTCTCATTATCCTGTGTATGGCACTCTGTTTATAAACATTTATTAAGTACATACCATATGCCAGGCATTGTACAAAGCACTGGGGATGCAAAGTAATACATCCTCCCCAAAACCCCTGAGAAGTTAGATGATTTGACTAGTATCTTGCAATCAGTAAATATCACAGGCAGGAACTGAACACAGGTCTTCCTGATTTTAAGTAATGCTCTCAATCAACTATGCCATACAGCATCTCACTAAAACTTATTGCCATAATCTAGTTGGCTTTTTGACCTGGAGAGTCAGGAGATCTCCTTCTTCCCCTTGTGTCTTTTTTGACCAGATATGAAATCTTTGGCAAGGTATGAATTGCTCTTACCCAGAATCTATGTTATCCCACGGATATGACCCTTTTTTTGGGTATGGACTCAAGCCACCAACTTCAGAGTTGCAATAGCACCTAGACTAGGGGTGGGGAACTGTGACGTCAAGACCACTGTTCCCCACCCCTGATCCTAGCTAGATCCTTCTCAGTGGACACAGACCCACCAGGAAGCTGGTCAGATAAAAATGTAGAGATGAACTCCCCAGAACAGACTTGCGCATCTACTCAGTGTCTCTGAGGTATCATGGGATAAGAAGCACCAGATGGAGACACAAGGAACAGAGAAAAGGGAGGTTTACCTACGGCAGAGAATATCAGACACTTCACAATGGTCTCTCTGTGTCTGAGGAAAGAACTGTCACCAGGAGGGAAGAAGAAGATAAAACCTCAGCATGCAGGAGACTAATATGTGGATTAGGAGCAACATCTATCCTTCTACTGCAGCGGCTAATCATGGGGATTTTACAGGTCTTTGGGGAAAGTGGGGGCCAAAGGAAGGGGAAGTTGCTGTACCAATTGGCCAATCTGTGTTCTTTCCTTCATGATAGACCCTCCAACCTAGTAAGGTCGTATAAATTTTTGTGGGCTTAGGTGTGAATCCTTTCTATTTTCTGTCTAATAAAGTAAAATCTATCCTATTCAATAACTTCTTAGCTGGGTATTTACATGGGAATTGTGGGTCCTTTTAGATATGCTAAATTTTTTATTTTTCCCAGAACACTTGGGAATTGCCAACAGTAAAGCTTATTGAGTCGTCTCTCAAAATTAAACCTGTTCCAAGTGAATCCATAAGTTTGGTAGGGGATCGTAGTTTAAAGTTACCTAGGTGCTAATGGTAAAAATACATGTAACAAAAAATAACTGTGATGTAAATTAGTGTATAAGTGAAAAGAAAAGGATCAATCAAAATGTAGTGAGAATTTTAAAAATGAAGTAATTATATCAGGCTTGGAAAATCAGATAAAGTTTCATGCAGATGATGACACTTGAGCTGGGTTTTATATGAAGGAAAATAATTTAACAGGCTACAGTAGTCATGGTTGTGTGTGTGTCCGTGTACGCATGTATATTTGGGATAGACATGAAGAATACATTCCATGTGTAAATATGAACACAAACATGATGATGTATGGTTGGAAAAAAGATAATAGTCTATTCTGGCTGGAACAGAGGGAGGATCTGTTAAAAGTAGTACTAGGAGATAAGGTTGGAAAACTAAGGCAAATTCCAATGATTGAGAATGAAAAAATCAGTCTGTTGTGTTTGTACTTCTTCACTAGGCAATAAGATAATCTCTATATAACTTTGAACAGTTTTGATGGAGGAAGGCAAAGAATTTACTTAGAATGTAGCATCAGGAAGGAGTGAGAAATAATGGCAAGGCTGAATTAGAGTGCAGAGATTTGGATATACCACTGTTATCTAAAGCTCAAGAGGTCTCCAACAAAACCCATCACATCCCTTCCAAAATGCCACTACCTTTGCTCATCCCCTTTGACTCTTCTGTCCATCTGTCAATGAATCCTGTCAAACTGAATTGCTTGTGCTAGTGTTGATTACATCTTCATCTCTCTCACTCAACCCCTTGGAATGACCTTCTTCCTCCTTTTGTACCGTTCAAGTTTTCCCCAAACTTACAGGGCTAAACCTCATATCTTTCATCAAGCCATCCTTATCTATTAGTCATAATTGTATCATCCATTTTCTAAATATTCTTATGCTTTCCATAGTATAAGAGGACCAAATTACTATGTTTTATACCTCTTTTTGGTCTACAATAGCAGTTTTCTGGCTCTCCAAAACCATTATGATTGATCTCCCAACAACCCTACCTGCCCCCAGAACTGTCCATTGTGGAATCTGAGAGGGTAGAATTTATACTTATATTTGTAAATATTAAATAGAGGAAAATCAATTCAATAGGAGTATGTATTTGACATTTTTGAGCATCTCAAGTTCTTTAAAATTAAAAGTGCACTTTAAAGATATACTTAAAAGCTATGCTATGAATCTTTTTCCTAATGATTGAAAGAGTATAATTTTTTAATGAAAATGTGGATTACTTTTATCTGAAAAAGTTGATATGAACTTTTAAAAAAATTAATTATTTTCTTTGTTTTTAGTGTTTGACAATCACTTCCATATACCTTAGATTTTTTTCCACTCCCTATCTTTCACTCCTCCTTCCTTCCCTCCTCCCTTTCTGAGATTGCATATGATATTATATAGGTTTTACAGACACATTCCTATTAAATGCATGTTGCATAGAAGAATTAAAATGAATGGGAGAAACCATAAAAGAGAACAAAACAAAACATAATACAAAAGGAAATGATCTGTTTCTATCTCTGATCCAATTCCATAGTTCTTTCTCTGGATGTGAAAGGCATTTTGCCTCAAGAGTCCATTGGAAATTTTTTAAGTCCATGCATTTCAATGAAGTACTAAGTCTACGAGAAAAATTCCTTGCACACTGTGGTTGTTGCTGTGTATAAAGTTCTCCTGAGCATCAGTGCATGTAAGTCTTTCCATGCTTCTCTGAAGTCTTCCTGTTCATTGTATCTCATAGCACAATAGTATTCCATTACATTCATATGCCACAATTTGTTTGGTCATTCCCGAATTAATGGACATCCCCTTGATTTCCAGCTTGGGTCCATAACAAAGAGAACTGCTATAAATATTTTTGTACATGTGGGACCCTTTCCCATGTCTATGATCTCTTTGGGATACAGTCCCAGAAGGGATATTGCTGGATCAAAGGGTATGCACATTTTTGTAGCCCTTTGGGCATAGTTCCAAATTGCTCTCTGGAATGGCTGGAGTAGCTCACAGCTCCACCAATAATAAATTAGTGTTGCAACTCTCCCACATCTTCTCCAACATTTATCATCATCCTGTTTTCTCATGTTTACCAATCTGATAGGTGTGATGTGGTACCTCAGAATTGTTTTGATTTATATCTCTATATCAATAGCGATTTAGAGCATTTTTTCATATGATTATAGATAGCTTTAATTTCTGTCTCTGAAAATTCACTGTTCATATCCTTTGACTATTTATCAGTGGAGAGTAACTTGTGTTCTTGTACATTTGACTCAGTTCTCTATATATTTTAGAAATGAAACCTTTATTACAGACACTAGTTGCAAAAACTCTTTCCCAATTTTTTCCTTCTCTTCTAATCTTGTTTGTATTGGGTTTGTTTGTGTAAAACCCTTTTAATTTGCTGTAATCAAAAT
The DNA here is from genome assembly GCA_028658325.1 of Potorous gilbertii. Classification (NCBI taxonomy): domain Eukaryota; kingdom Metazoa; phylum Chordata; class Mammalia; order Diprotodontia; family Potoroidae; genus Potorous; species Potorous gilbertii. The sequence goes on along the minus strand of CM053773.1, from coordinate 10,141,897 downwards.
TATCCATTTTGCCCTTCATAAAGTTCTCTATCTCTGGTTTGGTCATAAATTTCTCCATAAATCTGACAAATTCACTATTCCTTGATTCCCTAATTTGTGTATAGTATCAATCTTTATACCTAGATCATGTATCCATTTAGATTTTATTTTTATGTACGGTGTCAGGCAAGTTTCTGCTGCACTGTTACCTGGCTTTCCTAGCAATTTTTGTTAAATAGTGACTTCTTATCCCAAAAGCTAGGGTCCTTGGGTTTATCAAACAGTAGATTATTATGTTCATTAACTACTGTGTCTTGAGTACCTAACCTATTCCACTGGTCTACCCTTCTATTTCTTAACCAGTACCAAGTGATTTTGATAATTGCTGCTTTATACAATTTGAGATCTGGTAGGGCTAGGCCACCTTCCCTAGCATTTCTTTTCGTTAGTTTCCTTGATATTCTAGACCTTGTGTTCTTCCAGATGAATTTTGATTTTATTTTTTCTAGCTCTACAAAATAATTATCTCATAGTTTGATTGGTATGGCACTGAATAAGTAAATTAATTTAGATTGAATTGTCACTTTTATTATATTAGCTTGGCCTACCCATGAGCAACTGATGTTCCTCTACTTATTTAGACCTGACTTTATTTGTGCAAAAAGTGTTTTGTAATTGTGTTCATATAGTCCCTGGGTTTGTTTTGGCAGGTAGACTCCCAGATCTTTTATAGTGTCTACCACAGCTTTAAATGGGATTTTTTTTTTCTCTCTTGCTCTTGGGCTTTGTTAGTAATATATAGAAAAGCAGATGATTTATGTGAGTTTATTTTGTAACCTGCAGCTTTTATTTTATTTCAAGTAGTTTTTTAACTGAATCTCTGGGATTCTCTAAGTATATCATCATATCATCTGCAAAGAGTGGTAATTTAGTTTTTTTACCTATTCTAATTCTTTCCATTTTTTTTCTTCTCTTATTGTTACAGCTAACATTTCTAATATGATATTGAATAGCAGTGGTGATAATGGACATCCTTATTTCACCCCTGAACTTATTGGAAATGCATCTAGCTTATCCCCGTTGCATATAATGCTTGCTGATGGTTTTAGGTAGATACTGCTTATTATTATATGGAAAGTTCCATTTATTCCTATGCTTTCCTGTGTTTTCAATAGAAATGGGTGTTGTATTTTGTCAAAAGCTTTTTCTGGATCTATTGAGATAATCATTTGTTTTCTGTTAGTTTTGTTGTTGATATGATCAATAATGCTAATAGTTTTTCTAATATTGAATCACCTTTGTATTCCTGGTATAAATCCTACCTGATCATAATGTATTATTCTCATGATAAGGTGCTGTATTCTTTTTGCTAATATCTTATTTAAAATTTTTGCACCTATATTCGTTAGAAAAATTGGTCTATAATTTTCTTTCTCTGTTTTGACTCTTCCTGGTTTAAGTATCAGAACCATATTTGTATCATAAAAAGAATTTAGTAGGACTCCTTTGGCAATTTTCTCAAATAGTCTATATAGCATTGGAATTAAGAGTTTTTTAAATATTTGATAGAATTCACTTCTAAATCCATCTAACCCTAAATGAGATGGATGATTATTTTGATATGAACTTTTAAAACTGTATTTGAGTAAGGACTACTTCATGCCATACTTGATAGAAATTGCTTTTCAGGGTCAGAAAAACCTAGGCTATAGTCCTGTCTCTGACATGTTGGTGATGTGATCTTCGGTAAGTCACTTAACTTAATAGATCCCTTGGCCACTCTTAGGCACACATCGAGGAACAAATGTCAGTCTGCATTCAGACAGTGCATTCTATGCACCAGTGTATTCAAAAGTTCAAACCCCAAAGCAAAGAAACCAAAATAAACCACCACCACCACCACAAAAACTAATCCATAAATGAGAGTCAGTGTGCTGTAGTGAAGAAAAGGCAGGCCTGAAAGTGACAAAGTCCTAGGTTTCATTCTTGTGCTACCACTTAACCTTTCAGTTTTCCAAACACCAATCAATAAGCATATATGTATTAAGCAGTCACTGCTCTCCATGTAAGAGTTACAAGAATAATAAATGAAACATCCTTATTCACAAGGAAAATACATTCTGATGGCACATATAGAAATATAGAAAGCATAATAAACACACATGAATAAATACAATAATTTAAAAAGTAGTTAGGAAAGTTTTCATGAAGATGGTGCTTTAACTATGTCTTAAAGGATGATAGGATTCTACAAGGTGGAGCTAAGGAGAGAACAGATTCTAAGAATGTGAGCAATGCAGTGCAAAGACACAGAGATTGGAATTGGGGGTTTGTGGGAAGAACAAGGAGAAAGATAGGTGATCTGAATTACAGAATTCAGAAAAGGGAATAATATTTGATTCAATTGGAAAAATAGGCAAGGATAGTTGCAAAGTACTTTAATAGCTAAAAGTTTATATTTTTCCTAGAGGGAGTAGGAAACCATTGGAATTCCATGAAAAGAAGAGTGATATGGATGAATCTGACAACTCCCTAAGATTACCAAGCTATAGCCTACAGGAGGAAAAAGATCAATCTACATTAACTGAGAAAGCATAGACACCAGTAGTTCCTGTTTCAATGAAATAAAGACTCTGGATTGTCCCATGCCTATTTTCTTACAGAAATGCAATAATCACCTGCTTCTAAATTTGAAAAGATTATTAAAAGACTTTTCAGGTACAGTGAGGGAAGATGTAAAACAGTTTGGTGGAGAAAAAGAGTGGATAGTAGTCAGAATTGAAACCCTTGTGATTATTCAAAATGAATGGGATATACTTTCAAATGAGATGAATACTACTTCAACTTTCAAACATGCTCTGAGTCATGATTTATCACTTTATAGCATTTTGTAAAAGTTCTGTAGTGATTTCACAGAAGTGTACTTTTATCTTTTTGGTTTGCAGCCTTGTAGATCTCTTATAAAAAGGGCATAATTCAAAACTGAAAGTGGAAGAAACTGGTAATAAGGTAAGATGTCTACACATAAAGTACATCATAACTGATATTATTTTCTACAGGTTATTATTGTGTGTATATGTCTGTGTATTTTTTTTTGTTTCACCATCACTTTAAATACCATGATTTTTTTCACTTGTGGCATTATATGAATGGGCAAATACAGCTGAACAATTTGGATCCACTGTTTAATATTTTGAATTTTGGGTCATATAGATATAACCACCAAGTCATAGATGTAAAATTGTTTATAGAACTATCTGTACTTGTAGTGAATGGTAATCATCACTAGGACAGGAGGGAGGAGGAAAAAAAATGAAAGAAATCTATGTGATAATCTTATTATATATTTAAAAGGAATAGTAGATTGTACATAATAGATTTGCAGTTTTATGTGCAACCATCTTTTAAAATTATATTATGTTATGGAAATGCCTGTTTATTCCATAAATTAAATAAATAAAAATTTAAAAAGAAATATTTATGTGTTAGTATTTATTAGATAGACATACAACTATCTAAACTTATCATTTATAATTCATATGGAAAATAGCTGCTTTTTACATGGATAAATGCAATAGAATGTCTTTAAAAGCCCCTTGATAAATATCATAGACTACATAAGTCTAGATTTATACCTGGGTAGTAGAATGGTTACATTAAATGATCTGCTGCTGCAGTCCTTAATGTTCAGTGTGGAATGCTTTGTAATAAGCAGGCAAAGTTGTCCTCTAATACATAACGAATGGAGACAATGGCTCTGAGTCCAGTGTTCTGAAGGTATGTGGACAGGGAGTGACTTTGGGGAGAAAGGGGTCGTTGTCTTTTATTCATCAATCTCTGAGTTCCCTATAAATATCGAGTCAACAGCCAAAGGAGTTGTATCGTTCTTCTACCCATTTATGCCCACATGGGACTTGGATTTACAGATATATAGATCTTGGGACAGAAGGAATATAAGAAGCCATTTGGTCAAACCTATTCATTTTACAAATAAGGTAACTGAGATCCATGGAGGCTGAGAGATTTGCCCATGATCACATAGGGATTTTCGTGGCAGGATTTGTGCCTCAGTGTCTGGGAAGTATTTATGCTCAGGTTTCTGACTCCAGAATCAGGGCTCTTTCCACTGTACCATGACATCTTTCCTCTTAAAATTCCCTTTTGATATCAATTTTCTTTTAATATTTCTAATACCTAGAACAATTCCTGACACATAAAGTAGTAGGTACTTAACAGATATTTATTAGCGTAGTTGAAATCAGATTTCACACCTGTATGAATTTCCCCATCAAGAAAATACAGAGTGACAATAGAATGATTTTGATAATTCAAGTCAGAAGATAACAAATGCCAGAGAGTTTTCTGTGAATCAAAAGAATAAAAATCCAAAATATTTCATGACCTTAAGGAGCTTACATTCTATTGAAGCATCCAAAGTTCAGGTGCTCTGTGAACTGTGTAGATTCTATTGGTCATCTTTTATATAGATTCTTACCTACATGATTGGATGTGGCCTAAATAATGGGTTAAATCTTACCAATACATGTGACCCAAAAGCTTAAACTGCTATATTACTTTGATATATTTGGAGCATAAAGTTGTAGGACTGTGAGACTCAATTGATTCTTGAAACATTTTATAGACTTGACATCAAGAAAAATGGCCTGGAAGTCATCATATCTAAAACTGTTTACATGTAGTATGGTATCAAAAAGAAATAAGAAATATTTTATTCACTAAAGCAAAAGTTAGAGAAAACCTGTATGACAAAATAAAGAGATATTTGAGGAAATCCATAATCCGCCCCCCCCCATTTTATATAATCTCACTTTGGAGTTCAACAAATAAATGTACTGCATTTGGGGGAACAAGAGAGGATAACACATTCATTTGTGATGCAATATGTAACATAAGTGTATACTGTGGCCATCTCCTCAATTTAAGATAGTATGACACCTTACAGAAGGTATATAGATATCTTTATGAATTGTAAAGCTCATCATACTGAGTGTTTCTAGGCTATATAGACCACCCTAGCTAATATTTCACTAAATTAAATGTTGTGGTGTCCAATCAGAGCAGAACTCAAAGCAGAAATCTCAGGCAGACTCTCTGGGCAGGGCAAACCGACCTAGCCAGCTTTTACTGTGAAGCAGTTGAAGTTTTCATCTGTCCCCTTCCTAGTTTTCCCTCAGGGAGCAAAGTTGGTAGAAGGGGGCAACATACACTTCTGAGACAGTAAGATTTCAGCCAATCAGGAATTGTATAACTGAAACTTTCTGTCAAATTCGTTACAAATATATACAAATATGTATAGAGTAAGCAGAAGAAAATTTTAGAGGGAATGCATGAGCAGGGGCAGGGGAAAAGCTTCCTCCAGAGGGTTAGCTATGAAAAGACTATTGAAAAAGCCAAGAAACAGAAGTGAGAAATGAGAACATTCCAGGCATGGAAAATAGCCAGTGAAAAAGCATATAGTTGGGCATTTTTTCCTTCCCTGAGAATTTTTGTAAAATAATTCTCCACTATAGATTTCCTTGGTGTATAGTATGTCTGGTCCAAGAGGTTTTTTTGATTGTTTTAAGGTGTCTTTTCTCTTTTTCTTGTAAAACATATGTCCACTTGCCAATTTCCTAGGAATGCTCTTAGAAAGTAGTTATGCCAAGCGTTCTAAAACATAAAAGGTTTTCACTGCTTTTCAGTTTTATTAGGCAACATTGTTCACAATCAACCATCCCTCAGTAGAATAGTTTACAAAAGAGTTCTTATTCTAAACCAATCCATGCATTTTCATTTGACAAAGTATCAATTGTTTGCTGTCTAAGAAAATTTATACTAGAAAACATGCTTCCTGAGGGCAGAGATTCTTCAGTCTTGGTTTTGATTCCCACACAGTAAGTACTTAAATGCTTGTTGTTTGATTAGTTGATTTTTGGACTCTTTTTGGCATCCTCATTGGGATAACTTATTAGCATTGCTTAATTTTTGTAGGAAGTATTCATAATTGTGGTCAATGTATTTTCTTTTTCCCATTTCACTCTTTTGGTTTGGTTTTGATAGCTAGTTTGAATAGTCCAGACTGAAGCTATGGAATTTGTATGTGGTAATTGTCTCCTCTTTGATTTGATGTTGATGGTGATTTTCACACAAAAACACCTCATTTGGGTAGTAGTAACACATCAAAGACAATCACTATCTGTTTATTGTGTTATAATAACTTCTAATAAAGTATTTTAAATTACTGTTTCACAACAATACTATGAGGAAGATGGTAGCATTACACCTGTTTTTACAGATGAGAAAACTAAGGCAAAGAGATATTAAGTGATTTGTCTAGGTTAACACACTTAAGAAGTATCAGAGCTGGAATTCAAATCCAATTTATCTGTCACTAAGTCAGATTCTAAACTCATTCCCATTGCAAAGAACAACTCTTGGACTATTAAATAGTCTTTCTAAGCAGGTGGAGTGATTTTCTTAACCCTTTAGGTTTATTTAAAGAAAATGTGAACAAGATGCAACCTATTTCAGTGGGTGTTCTAGGACATTCATAATTATTTTCTCCTATGTCCTTAGTTTAGACAATAGCTAAAGCCTATTACTTTCCTTTCCTACTATGATTTATTAACTAAGCCCTCACACATAATATTATTTTAGGTAAATAATTCAGGATGACCCAAGAATTGCTTAATGATGTGCCAAGAGATTTAAAAAGAAATAGAGTGGTCTAGAAATGCTGTTGTTATTCAGTTCAGAGCCATTAATGAAAAAAGGAACATATACAAATTTTTTTATGACTGATATAATACTTATCCCAGGTATATATTCCACTGAAAATGAGGTGCATATATTTTGTTGAACATGTACCATGCCAATTATTATTTCTGTAGCATGTAGCAAATATAATACATTAGAACATAATACTTGCTCGGATGTGCAGTGTTATACTAAATGCACTGATGGAGCACATCTTCAATGCATTTCTCTTTGTGTGTTGACTATTAGTAATAAACAAATAATCACTTCTATAACAGTAGATTTATGAGGAGTTTTCTTGGCGTTATATCTGTGGAAGCAGTTTTGAGCAGAATTCACCTCTGTGAACTCACTGTTCATGATGCCTTTAGGTGTATTTTAACTCTTCCCACTTCCTTTTATGGAAATCTTTTTGTTCATTTCTCTGAAACAGGAGGGACATTTTCTTCCTCTTTATCCAGATCATTTAGTTCAAAGATGAAACAAGTTCATGCTGAGTTTCTTCTTCGCAATCTAAGAAAAATATCCTATGAAATGTTTTCACCTGGTGTTAGACAGAAGGTTGAAATTATTGAGGTCTTCCCTGTTCTCTCTTAGAGGAAATATCTATTTAGAGCATAGGGACTAGAACATGCCCTGTCCCACTTTCGCTTAAAACTCTTTGGAAATATAATTCCGAGAAACTTCATAAATTTAAAACTAGGTAAATTTTGTCTGTGATTAAAAATACAGTGTTATTCAATTGCTACACTTTCACATGTATCATTACATTTCAGTAGTTCACCATATAGTTGCAGTGTTAGTTTCTTCTGGCTCAATGCTATATATACAGATAAAATGATACCAAAAAGTGAGAAAAGTATTCCTGAGGTATACTTGTTTTCTTGAACAAATATCTCTTAAAGATATAATTTCTTTCTTGACTAAGAAAACTTCACATCCTGTAGCATGTTAAGCTTACAGAAGAAAAGACTCAGGGCAAATGTGTCATTTGTCTTCAAAGACTGGAATGGCTATCATTTGGAAGAGAGTTTTGACTTAAGTAGTTTGACCACAGTGGATGGAACCAGGTAGCAAGCTGTAAAGAGACAAAGTCAGGATTGATGTCAAGAAGAGTTTTCTAATGTATTAGAGTTTTCTCACAGTAGGATGTGCTACTTCAGCAAGTGCAAGAGAAGGGGATAGCTTTCTTTGGAAGTCTTTTCATGCAGTCTGGTCTATCACTTGTTGGGTGTATCATAGTAGGGATTCTTTTTGGGATTACTTTGGACTAGACAGCTGCTAAGGTCCCTTCCAACTATAAAAATCTGTAGATCCCTGATTTTGAGTAGGTAGGGACAATGTTAGGTATCAAATGGCTCCAACAGGACTTACCTTGGCTTCCTTTCCTTTAATTAAGTTCTCATTGTCATAGTCAGATAATAAGTTAAAGCCCTTAGGAAAGCAGGTTTATAATTTTGGAAATGATTTGATTTTGTTCTGGCTGACATTACTAGCCTCTTGCTCAGCTGCTGTGTTCTTCCTCTTTCTTTTTCGTTGCATTCATAATTAAGTCCTCCAGGGATATGCCATCAACTGATACTCTCTGAGATGAATATTTTGCCTAATGTCACTTTGGTCTTCTTGGATACTGAAACATAAGAAGAAATGCATGTGAGCTATGATTATTACAAAACTTGTTTCAGATTTTCTATTAGAAATGTATCCCATTCTTTCTGTCTTTTATATGACCAATTTCCATGCTGACAATGTGCAGTCTATCTTTAAGAATTACCAATAAGTTGCAGATTCAGAGTCATTGATAACCCCAAGTGTTTCAGATGCTACTTTCTAATTTGTTTTCTTGATCTTCCTGCTGCATTTATTAAGGCATAGCTATCATTTTTCTTATTGTGGAATTCATAAATCCTTTGTCAAACGCTGCTTTCCCAATAGGCTCCATACATATTGTTCCTATCAGCAAAAAATGGAGATAGCTGAAGTTACTATTGCATTTGAGCACAATTTTCTTTGTCCTCTCTTTTATAGTCATTATCATCCTTTTAATTAACTGAGCATTTACATGTCTCTGTTGACAGCGTATTTATAGTAGCAGCCCTGTTGAATTTTCACTGCGCTGTCCATCTCCGAAAGCTTACATGTAGAGGCAAAACGCTCATTGTTTCATATTCTGCTTTCTTAAACATTTCTGTGCTGTGTGAATATATCACTACTCAAAAACCTTTTGTTCTATGTTCTTGCATGACTACATTATCTTTTCCCAACTCTTGTCACTGTCACCCACTAGCCTTCTCAATAATCTTGATGTATCTCCAATACTTGGATACCTAGCCGACTCTATGCTTCCATATTTCTGCTGGTATCATCATAAAAAGTTCAGCGTTATAATACCATGGCCTTTTGCAATCAGTTTTTCTCAACTCCTATGACTTTTATCTCCATTACACTTCAGTTACCTACTGGTGTGGTCACACCTTGCACTTTTATATTACTCAGAGCAGTCTCCTCTCCTTGGTTTAATTTTCTTCTCTCTGTGATCTCTGTTTGGTAAGATTATCCATTCTCAAAATGCAATTATCACATTTGTTCATAGTACTCCTGAATCTGTATGTCCCAAAGGTTCAAAACCTATGTCCCAAAGATCTAGTATTATGTGTATAAAATACCTTCTCTATATCTCACCTAAAGTCCTCACTTACACCATAGACTTGATATGTCTAAAAAAGACACTAATAACCCTGAACAATGGTACCCCTGCTAAGTTCTCCATTTTAACTGATAGAGTTAGTGCACTTATATTCCTATCACTCCTCCAACCCTGACTATTTTCATATTTTTTCTCCATCAAAGTCAATCTATACACATTTATTAAACACCTAATATTTACCAGGCACTGTGCTAAGTATTGGGGATACTAAAAGAGGCAAAAGATGATTTCTGACCTCAAGGAGCACATGATGTAATTGGGGAGAAAACAAGCAAACAAATATGTACATACAAGCTATATTCAGAATAAATGGGAAATAATTGACAAAGGGAAGATAGCAGAATTAAGAAGAATTGGTAGAGCCTTCATGGAAGGTGGGATTTTGGTCAGGACTTAAAGGAAGCAGGGAATCCAGGAGACAGAGATGAGGAGGGAGGACATTCCATACTTGAAGCACAGACAAGAGAAGATCTCAGAAGTCATGATATCAGCTGTCCTGTTCAAGATATTAAGTGTTGTTGAATTGAAGAGAAAGTGGGGGAAGAGTGTAAGGTAAAAGAAAACAGGAATGATAGGAGAGGGAGAGGTTATGAAATCCTTTGAATGCAGAACAGACTGGTTCATATTTAGTCTTGGAGAGAATAGGAAACTATTGAAGTTAATTGAATAGAAGGTGAGTTCGTTTTGTTTTGGGGGTGAGACCTTAGTTTCAGGAAAATCAAATTGACAGCTGAATGGAGGATAGACTGTAATGGTGGCAATGACCACTAGGATGATGGTGGTGTCAGAGGAGAGAAAAGAGCATATACAAGACATGGTGCAAAGGTAAAATCAACAGGACTTGGCATATTTGGATATGCTTGGAAAGAAAGAATGAAAAGTTGAGGTTGTGAACCTGCATGACTGGGAAGATGGTGGTATTCTCAACAAAATTTTTCTTAACAAGGAAGTTAATAATAGGGGAGGGTTTGAGGGGAAAAACAAGTTCAGTTTTTGACATGTTGAGTTCAGGATCAGATTTGAGAATCTGGTGGGCAGTTGAAGAAGTGAGATTAAGAGATCAAGATAAAGATGCTGGCCAAATAAGGAAATTCAAGAACATTAGCATAAGGAGATGCTAATTGAATCCTTGGGAGCTGATGAGATCAAGGTGAAATAGTAAGGAGAGAGAAGAAAAGAAGGCTCAGAACTATGCCATCCACCATTCCCTTTTGTAAAGGAAACTAAGAAAGATCAATCAGATAAGTAGAAGGAAAACCAAAAGAAGTAATGTCACAAAAACCTAGAGAGATAAGAGTATAAAGGAGAAAAGATTTATCCACAGCATCAAGAGACTGCAGAGAGATTAAGGAAGAATGAGAAAAGGTCATTAGATTTGACAATTAGGAGATTGTTAATAAGTTTGAAGAGAGTAGTTTCACTAGAATTATGAAGTTGGGAACCAGGCAGTAGAATTAATAAGAGATTGAAGTGAAAGGAAATAATACATTTCATATACACATTATATATATACATATATATTTATGCATCTATATATATTCTATATACTTATCTAATCATAACTAAATCAAGGCTCAGTAAAACTTCATTGTTTCTTGAAAAATAAGTTTTGGTTGTCTTTCGTTTTCACGTAATGTGATGTCACATTCCAAAGGAACATAACAAAGAAAATAAACAGACATTTTTCATTGTAACAAAGTAAAATAAAGTTTGGGACTTGCTCTGTGATTTAAATGATGCAGAGGTTAGGCTTCCATTATCAGTGCAGGTTGACATCATCTCTGAAACTTATAGTCTTAGAGAGTAGTCTAAGAAGATAAGAGGTTAAGGGAGTTGCCCAGTATTATACAGCCAGTGTGCGTCCAACTAAGACAGTACCCTGTTCTCCTTGGGTTTTAAATCAGGTAACAATTTAATATGCCATGCTGCTTCCAATAAAAAAAGAATTAAGGAAAACCAACCAATGCGGTAAGTGCTACTGACTATGCAACATTCCTTATCTGTTTCCCATTTCTCAACCAAAAGGAACAGTGAGCTCATCTCTATTCCAGGGCTATGATCAGTCATTATAATTTCTTAATATTTGCCTTCATTTTGGTGTTTGAAAATCTTAATTATTTCTCCTTTGACTTTGGGTAATTAAATACATAAGAAAACGTAGTAGAAAAATTACAAGATCAAATTCTAAAATAATGACGGAATTGGAGATGAGTAAATGAAGATCCAGTCTTTATAGACTGTGAGAATATGTCATTCCTTGTGGCTTATACAGAACTTGCCAAATATTCCATGCCTGGTTCAAGTCAACATACGGAGGCTTGGTGATCCTACTTCTTGCCATGAGTGACTGAGGGGCTGGCAGCTTCTGTGCTGATGAAGAAACTTCTGATTGTGAGAGGAGCTAGAACAGAGGATACATACCAAAGATTCATATAGACAATCTCTCACTTTCTTCCTTGGTGACTTGTAAGTGAGGAAGATTGCAGGGAGAAGTTGGAGAGGGGAAAAAACAACTACTGCTCTTTCTTCCTACCTTGCAAGAATATTTCTGTGAATGCGTAACACCTAGGTTTCTTTTGTGTTTGTTCTTCCTAATCTTAAGTAAATTAATATGCGGAGATAGGATTTACCAAGTTAAACCATGCGAGCTTTGGAAGGTCTAAACAGCCATTAAAGGGCACGTCAGCAACCAAAGTCAATAGTCCTGAGCCATTACCAACAGCTGCTAAATCCAGTGAAGTCAGTACAGTAACTTAGAGATCTGCTTGACCAGTCCAGCAATGTCAGCCAAGATACTACCCTGAAAGAGGCCAGTCTATCTGAGCAAACCCGAAACTAATGGTGAGAACTCTAACAAGAGAGAAGTGGACTCTCAAGGTCAGGGGATAGAAAATGTGCTTTCATGTGTGCCTCAGAAATATTATTTCTTTACATTTGACCTCAATCTTCCGAGTCCATTTGTGTAATGAGGAAACTACGTTTTTATTATGGAGAAATGTTTTTGTAACTTCCATCTCACACATACACACACACATGCACACATACATATACACATACATGTGTACTTCAACATGCATATTAGTTTTTCATTTTAATACCGTATTGCCTTATGCAATTAATTTAACTTCTCAACTTCTATAACTTTTATTTCTATTACACCTCACTTACTCAATGATGTGGTCATAGCTCAAATTTTTACATCACTTAGTTGCCAAGTCTTGTATGTTTGTGACTGTAGTTCTTGAATTCGTTCTATTTGGTTGCTTGCAGAATTTTTTTTTCTTATTTGAGCTTGAAGCTTTATATTTTGGTTTTGACAGTCCCTGTGATTTTTTCATTCTGGGGTTTCTTTAAAGAGATTACTGGAGACTTTTCTTTCTATTTTCAATTTGCCTATGTGTGTGTGTGTGTATATGTGCGTGCACGTGTGTGTGCACACACACATATACAACATATACAATATGTATGCATACATACAAATACATATGTATATTGATATATGTATGCACATGTATGTATGGTTATATATACACATATATGTAAATATCCTTTGGTCAAAACTCAGTGATTCTATTTGGTTGAATGGCATTGGAAAAGTGTCAACTGAATAGTTCACATTGGAGGGAGAACACTGGCTGGCATCTCTAGGGCAAGAATATTTGAAATACCACACACTAAGGCTTATAAGGGAAATAAGCAGATAGCTACCCTTTGGGAATACAGTCCATCAGTGCAAGTCTGATTTGGCAAAGAACTCCAGAAAGAACACTACAATAATAATTACGGTACTTCAATAGAGTATCTAAAACTTGAAAACTTGTGAAGAAAACAGTGGGAAATTAAATTATGAAGATAATATCAGCAACAATAAAAACAAGAGTCTTTGTTTAAGAAATTACAAATTCTGATGTCAGACTTTCAGGAGAATGGACTTTTTTTGCCTTTTGGTGACTATTGCAAATATGGGAATGGGAAGATGATATATTTGGCTCGTTTTTAAGGGAGTTTGTGTAGACAGAAGACCTACCAATAAATTGTGGGGGTTTCAGATTCACCACAGTTGAAATTTTCTCATAAGTGGCTCATTATAAGAATCTTTCCCATATCTGTGCTCCTTAAATTTGTTACAGACAACCAAAGGCATTAACTGTCAGAATATTTTTAGAAGGTTGGCTCCTATTTCCTATAATTTTGAAATAGCTATGTTTTCCTGGAATTCTGGCGCAACTTAAGAGAGAGAATCTGTTTTCCAGATTTTAGTGACATCATAGTACTTTCTAAAACAACACCTTAAAGATGCATTTTTAGAAACAGTTCATTTAGTGTAATGAAAAACAAGGGAACACAAGCTTGGCATTTTAACTCACTTCTAATATATAAAAGGGAATTATTGTATTAAAAAGGATTAAATAAATATTTTTAAAACACAGCTTTAAAATTATTTTTAACTCTATTGTTCAGTTATGAAGCTTTCCAGAAGAATTACAAATCTATGAGAATTAAGACTTCTGGAATTTATATTAATAATTGTTTTTCCATTTTTTCATTAATTTTTTTTCTTATTTCAAACTTGCCAACATGAATATTTCCATATAGAAGGAGGGACAGAAAAAGAGGATTACACAGGAAACCAGGATTCTCACTTAATGTTGTTTATTTTATCTGTATCTATTATGTTATAGATATAACTATACGTATAGACATTCTACGCATAAATTATCTTTAACTGCTTCATTGATGCTCATTTCTGTTTTACTTTTTGGGAGACATCACTGTTACTAGACACCACCTTCTCTTCTGTCCCTGCAATTTGCCAAAACCTTCGTTTATTACTAGTTTATATAATCAAATCATATAACTCTCCACACTAGCTTTATCTGAATGTATCTGTATCATTCTGTACCTATAATCTATCACTTTTTTTTTTTTGCAAGAGGTGGAAAGCATGTTGTATTACAGGTCATCTGAAAATATATTTTATTTTATTGCTTAGCATTCTTAAGCTTTTCAAAGTTATTTTTCTTTACAATGTTGTACTATTTCCACTCACCAAACTCTGCATCAAGTTATACAAATCTTCCCTTTAGCATTGCCTGTATAAAAGAAAGACAGTTGAATAAAAGTTCTGAAAGTACTAAATTGTGGAAGGTGCTCTGGAAGTTTATTAGGGTTTTTCCACCATGAAGTTAGTACTTGATAAGACTGACGTTCTCCCATTTACCTGTAATACAGATTATTTTTGCTTAAAAGACATAAATTCTGACCTTGGGACTTGACTAGCCTTTATCTTTTATGATATGGCTTTCTATTCATCAATGGAGATAAAAAGCACAATTCATTTGAAGTCAGAGACCCCCTACCTTGGTGGATATCTGAAGATCACAAAAGTAAACACATTCTGTCCCCCTGAACAGCTGAGACATGATAAGCTTCACCTTACTACTTTTTCTTTTCTTTCCTAGTGGTTTCCTTTCACTTGTCTTTTATCTCTTCTATTAAAATAAAAAATAAACCATCTCAGTTCCTGTTTGTCTTATCTTGTTCTATCTGTAGTTCTTAAAAATATTGGCATTTTGAAGTATTACCTATCTCTGCTACCCCTATTAGAATATGGCTACTTTATCGTCATTTAGTCCCTTTCAGTTGCTCAAAAATATTTACCTTTCTGGGATTCTCTTACCTCCTGTGTTTGCAATTATGCGTTTATGTATCTGTCACTGATCTTTTCATCAGGAATGTTTTGATGTGTTCTATTCCATTAAAGATCCATTCTTACCTCATGTGGTATATAACAAAGAATTTTTCACGGTAAGTTAATTTTGACTATATGTCAATTGCTTTTTGGAATATGACATTGTAAGTTTTTCTCTCATTTAAGGATTTGCTGCCAAGTGTGTGCTTCCGACTAAGGTTCTTGAATTCTTTCTGTCTGACTGCTTGAAAAAGTTTTTTTTGTTTGTTTGTTTGTTTGTTTTTTAATATGAGCTTGAAGCTTTGTATTTTCGTTCTGCTAGTCCTGTGAGTTTTCATTTTTGGATTTCTTTAAAGAGATTTCTGGAACATTCTTTATTTTCAATTTGCCCAGTAAATCTAAAATATTTTTCTTTATGATTTTGTAAAATAGGGTATCTAGGTTTACTTTTGTCATAGTTTTAGGGGAATTCAATGATTATCTCTTATTGATCTGTTATACAGGGCAGTTTTTTTTAATAGTATATACCTTATATTTTCTTTTCTTTTTTTTTTATCTCAGTTTCATTCTAAAATTTTTGTTGTCTCATCAGCACTATTTTTTAGGGAGTCTGCCTATTACATGAGTAATTTTTTTAATCCATTCTAAGCTATCTTTTTCTCCTTCCAATTGCTTCAGAGCTCTTATTTCACTTATAATTTAATTTTAAAACATCTCTTGCCCCATTTCTTCCAGATTGTCTTCTTTGTGGAAAAATCATTTTATCTTTCTGAGGCTCTACTTGTAGTTGTAATTATTCTTAACTTATGAACTTACCTGTAGGGTATCTATTTACCAATGACATCTCGTCATAGTGTTCAGTGACTTCTGTTTACTCACAATTCCAAACCCAACTTTTGAGTTGGGTTTTTTGTGATAGGTTCAGACTCTACTTCATGCTCATATGATGTGCTCAGGCCCATTTTAGTCCTGACCTTGACTTCCTGAATTCCCAGTATTGGCTACCTTCTGCTTTCCCTCAGTTGTCTGCATTCAGAGGTTTGACAGGCTTCAATATACCCTGTCAGAGTTCAGCTGTTACCTTACGAGGTCAGAATTTCTTGACCATTATTTGATACAGTATTTTTTTCAAAACCATTTTTGAAGTATATTTGGTAGAGTTGGATTACTTTTTGATATTTTTACTCTATGTTCTTACTGGAAACTCAATAATTTTCTTAGAGGCATATTTGAAGAATCTTCAAGAAAAAAATAAACTAAAAGGAGGATCAAAAAGTAAAGAAAATGAATTTATGATCAGTCAGTGATAAATATTTTTTGAGGCATTTTGTAACGTATTCCATGAAAAAATAAAATATGGAAACCATTGAATATAGTAATCATCAGATTAATTTATGCCATAGAAGTTTTGAGTTCTCTTCCTATCTTTCCATTTGAGGTTAAGAATGAATGAGATTAAATTCTTGGAAAGAGGAGAGATACAAACACAGCAAATTCAGCTAAATTAGAATTGATTGTCCTAAATAAGTATATAAAATGTTGTGATAAGTATGTAAGCTTAGGAGTTGGGAAGAGAATTAAAGATTTTGTAAGTAAGAATTGTGCACTAAATCTTTGATTTTTTTCTACCATCCTATGCTTCCCTTTTTAGAACGGGTAAGATTAAGGCCAATATGTAATTCATGAAAATAAGAGTCCAAGTCTCCCAAAATAGCACTATATGTGTGCACATGCATAGTATCTCTATGTATACATAGTTGCATGCATTTATTATATATCATATATATTATATATATTCATATATATGTGTGAAGATCAGTTTAATGTCATTGTATTTCCCAAGAATCAATACAAGTGTTCAGAAATAGAGGATGATGTTGATGGTTATTACCACAGATGGATAGCTAATCAGAAAGGATAGGTTGAAGCCCTCCTCAATTACAGCCCAAGTTGTTACATAAAGCCAATAGTATACTGGAAGGAATATACATTTGTTTCCAATTTCAATAGAAGAAGATTGTGTTAGAGAAAGAGCAGGAGAAAGATGAGTCAAAAAAGAAAGGTAAAAGAATTTTGAAAGTGACTTGAAGGGATTTCAAATTAAGAATGTCAAAGTTTGAATTTATAGAGTAATGCTAACAAAAAAAATATGAAGTATGTTTGTGGATGAAAGGAAAATACTCATGCTGAATGCAAGGAAAGACTAATACTTAAGAAGAATGACTGAAGTTGATAGAGAAAGTTTCAAAATGGAATAGAAAGACAAGCAAAAGGAGAAGAAAAAAAATGAGGAAAAAGATTCAAAAAGTAAAAGAAATGAAAGACAATGTAAAAGAAGGTAAGTCTTTTAGGTTCCAGGGACTAATTTAAGTGATGATCATTCTCTTCTTTCTGCTTCCTCCATTTGATTATAAATGTTATCTTAATGCTGTCTAAATGTATTATGGGCACAGCCTACAGGCAGATCAAAAAATTTAAAAGATAATACATGCACCAAACTAACATGTCTATGATTCATATTGAGGGATAGAACATAGACAGCTTCATCCTATAAAAATGTGATGTATTAGAATATGATAAACACCAGTGTGCCTCTTCTTCTGATTGTACTATTATATTAATAATTATGAAGTTGTGATACATCCCTTTAATTTGATTTCTGTTAAAACTTAACTCCTAAAAAGGTTAGTCAATCTCTGGAGGCTATGGCTGAGGGACTGGGTAGCTTTTAGACCCTTAGGCACATCTCTGGAGGCTATGGCTGAGGGACTGGGTAGCTTTTAGACCCTTAGGCACATGCTTCTTAACTGAGCTGGACAAGGACTCCACCCAACTGGGAAATCCAATTTGTGTTTAGAGTATAAACAGACTTCCATCGGGGAGCCTTGGCCTGGGAGAGGAGCCCCTTGTCCTGGATCCCTTGCTCAGATGCCTTGAGGCTGCTGTGTCTCATAACCAAGCCAAGTTCCCAACAGGAGGAACCAAAAACTTTTAGTCCACTTTCTCATTAAATGTCCCCCAGTCAAGGTTGAGTGTCAGAAAGTCAGGGGGATTTCCTTTTAGAAGGGATTTAAAATGATTCAGAGCCTCTCTTTGTGTCACTAGTTATCAAAAGAAACCACAGGCCATCATTTTTTTTTTTATTACTGGTGAGTCTAATTATTAACTACCCAGAAATTCTGTCTTTTAGGGGTTTTCTTTTGTCACACTAATATTATATATGGTTTTCAAAGTATTTTATATACATTATCTCATTTGATCCTCTTAGGAACCCTGGGAGATATGTGCTATCATTATTTCCATTTTGTAGATGATAAAACTGAAGCAGAAAGAAGTTGAATGCTTTGTCCAGGGTAACCCAGCTGGTAAGTGTCAAACCTGGCTGGATTTGAACCCAGATCTTCCTAATTCCAGGTCCTATCCTTTATATACTCTGTTAGCTAACTGCCTCATACTGATTGGTAAGCTCACACTTGTGTGGAGGGGAGGTCTGCTTTTTGGATTTGCTATAGGCCTCACTGTTTTTCCATATTGCTTGAGATTTTCTACTGTTTTAGTTGGTATAGACAAGGTATAACCAATCAATCTGTCAATCAATAAACATTAGGTGCCTACTATATGGCAAGTTCTGTGCTAAGTGCTAGGGATACAAAAAGAGGTAAAAGACAGTCTGTTGACTCTATTTCCAAATCTATACCTTGAAACTTTTGAACATTATAATTAGTTGAGGGAGAGATGAAAAGGAAAAAAAAAATTAAAGGAAGAGTAAGTACTGACTCAAAGCTCTTGAGTCATACAGAAAAAGCTACAAGGAGCTTCTCTTATGACCTTGAATATGGAGTGACTAACTATATACTGATGACTCTTCCAAAGAATAAAGCCTAAGCATGAAGGCCCTGGACTCTTCTAACCCAGGAATGTAATAAAGAAGAAATAGGAAAAAAATGACATCATCTTTCTGTGATGTCAGTTTATAATTTAACTCAAAACTTCCAAGACCAGTATTCAAATAATAAACCATGCCAAATTGTTGTAATAAGCATTCACTCAGAGGTTTTGTTCTTTACTTCATTTATTGAGGTGTCTTACATTTATGAAGTGGGGTTTCCACTGTATATGGTAAAAGGTTTGTAAGAGAAGAAACAGGATATTGAGTGGTGTGGTTGTCAAGGTTGCAAGGAGTTGAGGAAAGTGGCAAATTCAGAGTTAGCCATTGTAACAAGTAGTTTGACACAGACATTCTCTAATGAATGACTAGCAAGAATGACCAGAACTAAGGTTCTCACAGATGTGGAGAAGAATAAGTTTGCCATCTGTCCTATAATGTGTGATAATTGTATTTCTGCTATGGTAAAGTGACTGCTATCTGTGCTCAAACTGCTCTTCCCTAGTTAAAAAAAAAATATGTAAAAGAACATAGAAGAATATAATTCTCCACATTGTCTAAAATGATCCTTACAAAAATACAAAAAACACGTTAAAGAATCAAAAAAAAAATGAAACCAAAGTATTTAATGGAGAAAAAAGAAAGATCATTAGAAAAGGCAGAAACCCTGGACGGAAGAATATTCTTTGGAGAAGAGGACCAGTAAATACTTGGAGCTAATCAACAAAAACTTAACTCTTCCTGAAGTGGAAGCAGCTCCTATACTACAAGGAATGGTGAGGTGGATCAGTAAGAGTTTTCAGCTGAGATATCATGAATGAATGAAAAAATATTAAGCACTCACATTTTGCCAAGCCTCGTGCCAAACACTGGATATACAAGTAAAAAAGAAAAAAAACATATCTCCAAGTAGTTTACATTCTAATAGGAAGGGATGTGTGTGTTCATCCTTCGTTACCAAAAAAGACCATGCCATCAGAGAAATAACAACATGACTTGCACTTGATTTTGTTTTGAGTGAGGGAGGGCTGTGCAGGTCACCAGCCTCACTTCTCCTCCAGAGCCATCTGAATCCAGTGACTAGATATTCATCAGGATGATTGGAGATGACTCAGGATAAGGCAGTTGGGGTTAAATGACTTGCCCAAGGTCACACAGCTAGTGAGTGTCAAGTGTCTGAGGTGAGATTTTAATTCAGATTCTCCTGACTCCTGCACTGGTGTTCTAGTCACTGCATCACATAGCTGCCCCAATAGGAAAGGATAACACACAGAGGAATGAGGACCAAGGAGGGATATTCCAGTAGGAAAGGCTATTAATACAAGAGGTACAGGGAAATAGATTGAAACATTTTTACTAGATGTGATGACAAAATAATAGTTCAAGAACTGAAAGAGAGGATGTTATTAATGGTGAGGAAGTGGGCCAGCAGTGATTTCAAGAATGACTAGAACCAGGTCTGGATTAGTAGGCAACCACCAATCAGGGTGGTAGAACTTCTATAATGGGGATTATGGGCATGAAAGAGTTAATTCCTTCAACTCTTGATTTGGTTTGGTCAGTATGGTAATGGATGGCAGGAGAGTGAAATAAAACACCCAAAGAAGAAAAAAAAATAGTGGTTGTTCATGGTTCTTTGTAAAAGGTGGCTGAGGCAACTATCTGTCAATCTGTTGATGATAGTTGGGAGCTATACTTTCTTCCAGTGGCATGATTTCCATACTCAAAATGATATTACCTGAAGAAATTAAGGAAGGCTTGCTTTCTTATGAAATATCATGCAAGGAAATAAAGACCTTACTGATATAGGTGGCAATTTAATCACTGCTTCCAATGTTCTTTCCAAATAGAAAGGCTGATTTAGGAACTGAACAGCTGATTAAGAAGATGTTATCTAATAATGAGATTAATATTTCTGGGCATGATTTTCTTGCAGAAAATGAGTGTTGATAGGCTCTTTCTAGTGAGCAAATATGGTTGCCTAGATTCTTGCAGATCGCAATCTGTTTTTACAGGGAGGGAACAAG
Organism: Potorous gilbertii; assembly: GCA_028658325.1. Taxonomy (NCBI): domain Eukaryota; kingdom Metazoa; phylum Chordata; class Mammalia; order Diprotodontia; family Potoroidae; genus Potorous; species Potorous gilbertii. The sequence continues at coordinate 10,120,850 of CM053773.1, read as the reverse complement.
ATCTACTGTGGAGAAAGATACAATGTACCCCAAACTAGACAGAAGGAGCTCCAAAATTGCTACAGTGTAGGAAGTAAAATAGTGGTAGAAATCATCTTAAAGTTCACCACCAACAAAATCTAAGTAAGAAACAAAGAATAAAACTCATATAATCAAGTGTTTATATACAAACTTTTAACAGACATGACAAACTATATATATCAATAATGGGAGGAGATAAATTTTATCTCAGGTATTACTGAGACTTGGTGGAATGACCATAACAGTAATTAACATATTGCCCTACTATGTGCCAGGCACTGCACTAAGTGCTTTACTATTATGATTTCATTTGCTCCTCACAACAACCCTAGGAAATAGACACTAAAGCAAACAGTGAGAGTCATACAGCTAATGAGTGTCTGAGGCTGAATTTAAAACCAAGTCTTTCTAACTCCAGGCTCTGCTCTCTAAAAAGTCACCAAGCAGCCTGGATGACTGCAATATGACTCCAGAAGGTAATACTTATCTGAAAGATACAGACTAGGCATTTTCCAATTGATAACTGGTCAAAGGATATGAATAGGCAGTTTTCAGATGAAGAGATTAAAGTTATCTACAGTCATATAAAAATACTTTAAATCACAATTGATTAGAGGAAGGCAAATCATGACATCTCTGAAGTATCACCCCACACCTATCAGATTGGCTAATATGACAGAAAAGTAAAATGAAAAATATTGAAGATGTGGGAAAATATGACACTAATGCATTGTTGGTGAAGGTGTGAACTGATTCAACTATATTGGAGAGCCATTTGGAACTGTGCCCCATGGGCAATCAAATTGTGCATACCCTTTGATCCAAGAATACTGCTACTGGTCTGTAGCCTAAAGAGATCATAAAAAAGGGGAAAGGACCTACAGGTCCAAAAAATATTTTTAGCAATTCTTTTTGTAGTATCAAAGAATTAGAAATTGAAGGGATGCCCATCAATTGAGGAACGGCTGAACAAGTTGTATATATGAATGTAATAGAAAACTAGGGAGGGTGGTACAAGAAATGAGGAACAAGCAGATTTTTCAGAAAAACATGAGAAGACTCACATGAACTGATGCTGAATGAAGTGAGCAGAACCAGGAGAATATTGTACACAGTTACAGCAACATGCACAATGATCAACTATGATAGACTCAGTTCTTTTCAGCAATACAATTACAAAAGACTCATGATGGAAAATGCTATCCAATCCAGAGAAAGATCTTTGGAATCTGAATGTATATTGAAGG
>CM053773.1:10077005-10119082 GCA_028658325.1 Potorous gilbertii | reverse complement strand
AACAGACTCTTTTCATGGAGCTTATATTCTATTGGAAAGTAACTAGCAACTTAAAAAGTAATTAGATACTAACTAGATCAGTCAAGTGTTTATCCAAGAAAGAGTGAGGAGTTCAGAGATGTTAAAATAATGAAATGGAAGGGGGTGTCAGCAGAGTAAAGAACACTTGAAGGAACATCAGTAGATGCAGACAGTGAAGTGATATTGTCATCAGAATATTTTATTCAGAATTTATTCTGTCATTTATTCAGAAATAAACGACAACTGAGAAACAGATTACAGGTTTGTTGTGATTAGGGACATCAATTACCTGGACATTTTCTGATGTCATCTCACATGCAGTGCAGCTAATATATTCTTTAAAGATCATTTAATTAATAGAAGAACCAGCTAGGTGGAATATATCTTGGATATGACTCATCAAGAAGGAGGCACTGGTTGCTGGGGTGGAAATTATGCAACTTTGTGGGGAAGTGACCACTCCATTTTCAAATCTGTGATAGAGAAGGAATAGAGAGACAGTCATAATCTGATTTTTGGAGAATAAATTCCAAAAAGCTCAGATAAAGAATTGGTAGGCTCCCACATACTAAAATTCTATAGGGGAAATCAGTTTAGGAGATACAGAAATTTTTCAAGGACGAAATCCAGAAAACATAATGATATGCAATTATGATAGGGAGAAAAATTAGGATTTATTCAAAAGTGTTTAATTGGAGAATTTATTCCTTCAATAAGACTTTCAAAAAGATAAGTACAGAACAGAAACAAGTATGGAATAGCATCCTTCTTTAAGAATATTGTCAGAAATACAAAAGAAAAGTTAAGGACAACATAAAAGAGCATTGTTTTTTGTTTAGTTATATTCAGGGGAAAAAAGGGAGATAGAATAAGGGAAAAGATTTCTGTTTGGGGGTAGATAAAATGTAATCATGGGTAGAAGGCTAAGTGGCTCAACCCTTATTTTGCTTGTTTTAATTCATTTGAGTAAACATATTTTAAGTGCGTCCTGTATGTCAAAGACTTGGCTAAGCACAGAGGACTCAAAAAGAGATCCTCCCTATAAGCCCTTACAGAGCTGACATTTCAGTGGAGGAGCTTACAGTCCAATGGAGAAAGACAACACACTGAAAAGGCAGAAGGGAGGTAATTAGGAGTTATCTGATAAGGAGACCTCATGTTCTGTGGAGTTCAAGCTAAGCAGAGTTACAGATGGAAAGTAGAGAACTACCTGAAAACTCCAGATTCAAGTTCTCTATAACAAAAAACTTTTGGAGGAGTTTAGTGCTCCACCTTCCATCCCTCCAACTGAGGAGAGGACAGGCTGACACAGTTTAATATTCCAAGATGAGATATTGTTGTCTGTCTTTCCTTCTAGAAGAGGACCATGGCATCAGATAGCTCTAGAAGAGTCACCAGCCTCATTTCTCTTCTAGAGCTGAGTCCAGTGTCCAGATACACATCCTTCCCTAGCTAAAGTTCCAATGGAAGAAGAGGTTTTGAATGTCATTAGGCTCCTTTCATTTGGCAAAGCACCTGGTGCTGATTCTATTCCAGCTGAGATTTACAAGGTAGAGGGTCCATTGATCATACAAAAGCTGACTGAAATTTTGCAGGTTATATGGCAAGAGGGGGTTATCCCTCAGGAGTTTAAGGATGCCTCCATTGTCCATCTCCACAAAGGTAAAGGAAATAGATTTTCCTGTGACAATCACAGGGGGTTCTCTCTCTTAGTCATTGCTGGCAAGATTCTTGCCCGAGTGCTCCTTAATAGGTTGATCCTTCACCTGTAAGATGGTCATATACCTGAGAGCCAGTGTGGTTTCAGAAAGGGCCGAATTACAGTTGATAATGGTGTTTGCTGCCCGACAACTTCAGGAGAAATGCTAGTAGCAGAACAGAGGTCTATACACAATATTTGTAGATTTGACCAAGGCCTTTGATATTATTAGTTGTGAGTGCTTATGTCAAAATTTGGTTGCCTGGAGAAGTTCATCAGCATCGTATTTCAATTTCATGATGGCATGCTTGCCCGGATTATGGGAGATGATCTTGTGCTTTTCCAGTTACCAATGGAGTGAAACAAGGCTGTGAACAAGCTCCCATGCTTTTTAGCATGTTATTTTTAGCCATGTTGTCAAATGCTTTCAATAAGGATAAACATGGCATTAAGGTCAACTACTATACTCAAACTGAAAAGGCTACAAGCCAAGACCAAAGTGAAGGGAGTATTGGTGCATGATTTTCTGTGCACTCAATACAGCCTCTGAAGCGGAGATGCAGAAAAGTATGGATCAATTCTGTGCTGTTTATGCTAATTGTAGCCTAACAATTAATAATAAGAAAATCCAGATGCTCCATCAGCCACCAACACACCATCCATATGTGGAAACATTAGTTACAGCAAATGGAGAAGTTTTGAATGCTGTGGATAACTTTACTTACCTTGATAATGTACTTTCCAGGCATGTACACATTGATAATGAGGTTGTTGTACTCATTGCCAGAGCTATCTCAGTGTTTGGGAGGCTCTGAAGGAAACTTTGGGAGAGGTAGACTGACTACCAAGATCTACAGAGCCATTATACTGATGTCATTATTGTATGCCTATGAAACACGGAAAGTATACCAGCACTATGCCAGAAAACTGAATTGCTTCCAATTGATTTGCATTAGGAAGATTCTGAAGATCACCTGGCAGGATAAGGTAACAGACACTGAGGTCCTTTCTTGAACTAAATTGCCAAGTATTCAAACTCTGCTTCATAGAGCACATGTCCGATGGGCTGGCCATGTTGTTTAAATGCAAAACATATGCTTGCCAGAAAGACTAATGGAAAACTCACACAGGGAAAACATTCACATGTTGGTCAGAAGAAATGATACAGGGACACCCTCAAAGGCTCTCTTAAGAAATATGGAATTGATTGTGTGAAATGGGAGACACAGGCACTGAACTGCTCAGCATGGCATGCTCACATCGGAGAAGGTGTACTGTATGAGAAAATCAGAACTGAGACAGCCAAAGGAAATGCATGATGCAAAAATTTGGAGTATTCACCCCAAACGTTCACATGGACTATCTGTGCCTGACCTGTGGAAGAGCATTCCAAGCTCATATTGGTTTCATCAGCCACAGTGGGACATTTTGAAACTTGACTCTAGCATAGTGATGACATTTTGGTCCTTTTTGAGAATTAAAGACAACAACAGCACATCAGGACAACTGGACATGGTCCCACATGCAGTGGAAGACCTTGTCCTTTTGAAGCTAAGATCTTTAGTAGCTCTCAGTTTGACTGAGGCAATGTCCATTCAGTGACTAAAGCTAGGTAACAAAAAAAAAATGATGCAAAAAATAGTCTCTTTAACTTGGTCCACTAAAAAAAAAGATCATACTGGGAGGGGAAGACCCTCAGGCTTTCCCACCAAAGCAGAAACAATTCATGTTTACATTCACTCTGAGTCCATCAAAGCCCAAACAAGGACCACAAAATTGAATTAAGGGAATGATGATAAGATGTCAAGTGATCCACTTATCCTGGGTGGGGCACCAGGTTCCAGGGAGTTTAAAGGAAGCAGAACTGCCAATGGAATGGAGAAAATTAGTTTTCTCAGGAAAGGGGGATGATCTTTGCACTGGAAAAGAGGGAATAAAATGCTTACTAGGCATTGATACCCAAGATTTGAACTTGACATCATAACGCCCAAGTGGTTCCAGGATCCTCAGAACTGAAGGAACTTGCTATTTTGAATGCTGATCATCAATGATTTTCTAAAATCACATTTCATTCCCTAATTACATGTAAAAACAGTTTTTAACAGTTAAAAGTTTGAGTTTTCTTATTCTCGGGAGAGTGGAGCCTACCACTAGTGAATGGAATCAGACATTGTCAGGAATCATCAATTCCATCAATTTTCTTGTTGGCAAGGAGTGAAGTGGTCTTTATCCATATAACCCTCCATAGCTATACCAGCTGGACAACACTAGGAAAGTGATAGATTGTCTGTTCTATAGTCTGGTCAGGCTATATCTCAAGTTACAGGTGCTACATTTTATCAGATACTACATTTTAGCAAGGGCATTAATAAGCTAGAGAGTGTGCAGAGTGGGGGAATGACAATGGTAAAGGGTCTTAAGGCCGTTTATAATCAATACAATTCAATTTAATACAAATACATTTATCCTTTAGCATTGGCCAGTTAATTTGATAGGTGCTGAGCATGTAGGAACAAAAATGACATAGCCTCCTCTATTATATACTTCAGTGAAACAAACCATATCCCAGTTCATTAAAAAAAAAGATGCAAAATAAATTAAGTAATTTTGGGAAATTGAAATTAAAGATCAGGAACAGGATTAGGAAGGGCTATGGATTGAAGGTGGCCAATGAACTGAGATTTAAAAGGATCTAGGAACTTGAAGAAATGTAGGTCAAAAGAAAGAGAAGGTCAGAGAAGCGTGAACAAAGTGCAGAGATCAGGAATGGAATTGTTCATGTATAGGCACAGAACTTAGACTAATTTGGTAGGAATATACTGTCCAATATGGTCAAGGTAATAGTGTATTATCAGTTTATAAAGATAGACTGGGGCTAGAATGTGAAGGACTTTATTTAAACTGAGTTTATATATTTTTTTTTCTTAGAGCCAACAGGGAACAGCTGATTCTTTATTAGGTGGCATGGTTATAGTTTGTTGAAAGAGGGAATAACTAGAATCAAGAAGAGTCATTAGGAGGTGTTTGGCTAGATTCTTCAACAGTCTAGGCAAGCAATGATAAAGTTATGAACTAGGATAGAAACTTTGAGAATGAAGATAATGGTACAGATGCTTAGGGTAGAACGAAAGTAGAACAAGATGTGGCACCTTACTGGGTATGAAGGGTGAATAGTCAAGAATATCTCCAAGTTACTGGAATTGTGGGGTTCTTTTTAACAGAAATAGGGAAATTAATAAAATGTGTGATATTATAGGGGAAAAGACTATGAGTATTGAATTTTGTTTTGGACATAATAAGTTTGAGATTTCTGTAAGATATCCAGGTAGATATGTTCATCTGGTTATTGTTGCTATAAGAATAAAGCTCAGGAAAGACATGTGGATATCAGACTCAGAGTATAGAATCAGGATTGATAGGTGAAAAGTTGCAAAGATATAGATGGGTTTCATGTATGAGGAAACATGCTACCAGCTGGAGTTAGACAAAAGATAAATGTGCTGCCTTGGAATCATTGCATTCCCACTTTCCACTCTGTGGAGGTCATCAAGAAAGACTGGATGATGACTTACATGCCATATTAGGGAGGCCATTCTTGCTTAGAGATGGACTTTACAAGATGGTAAGTTCCCTATCGCATCTGAGATTCCGTGATTCTGAAAACCCTGCAGTACTGAAGCAAGATATTTCATTCTCCTCAAGCTTTGAAGTTCTTATTGACACTAGCTCTATGAGGGATCCTCATGGAAAAAGCCCATTAAAAGCTAAAGTGCTGTATGAATTGACTAATTACTGTGTAGATCCTTCATATCCTTTGGAGCTATAAGATTCTGATCCTTTGTGCATGCCACTAGGCATGTCTTATTACAATGAAAAAAATTGTATGGAAGCTGTTACCCTCCCCTCCCCAATATTTGATGACTTTTAGTTCATATTTGTTAGATACTTCAACAGATTTCCTAAGCTTTCTTTTATGCTTTTCTATTAGATTTCCTGTTATTATAGTAGGCTTCTTCAGGATAAGGTCATATTCACTTTTTTGTAATACTTACAATGCTTACGTTCTAATTATTTGTTATTCTTACCTTTGCTCATTATTTGTTTTCAAAGCATTCATAGGTGCTATTAATCTTGTTGATAATCAGAACAGACACCACTAGCATAATTCTGAACAAGACATTATCTAAGAAGTATAATTCAAGAGAAGATGATTACCGATTATTTTAAAACCATAAATAACTTAGGACCTGATTGCAAGAGAAAGAGACTTCATGTAGAATATGTGTATATGCACACTGTATATAATCACTTAATTTTTGCATTTCCTTTCTTTGGGGTCTAATCTAATTTTTGCATTTCCTTTTTTTGGGGAACTAATCTTTGGAAATGATTCTTCTTTTAGGTGTTGGCTTTTAGAAATGGACGTTAATTTTGTTTTTTTTTCCTTCCTTTGCCTCTGCTGCTATGCTGATGATGAAATGTTGATACCATTTTGTAAATGAAACGTTTTTAAATTTCATACCTTCTATATTTATAAGGGTTTAGTATACAGTTAAAGAAGCCCTAAAGTTGTATTAGAGCAATTATCTACATTGTACAAAAAGGAACTTGGAAAGCTAAGGCAAGCTACATTTTTCATACTTGCTTAGAACAAACATGTTTCTAGGGCATCCGGAACCCCCATGGATTGTTGACTAGAGTACAATAGGACAGCCTGGGAAAAAAGAATTTTGTTTTGATAAATGAGCATTCCTGAGGGAGATGCATGCAGATAAACAGGTGCACTTGAAAACTGTATCAGACCTCAGAACTTTCTATTCAATTATTCTCTCTCTGTTATTTTCTTGCTGCTGGCCACTTGATTATTTGGGCAATTCTGTCACATATAGTAAAACTATATTATTGCCATTCTACCCAATAAAATACTGTCTTGTTTGAACAATAGTTAGTCTGAGATTATTTTTGCCTCTTTCTGAATTTGAAGCTTACTCTAATGGGCCTACTATGTTCAGATCCTGGAGGGATGATCTAGGGGAGATACAAGGGTAAACAGCACAAAGGCCCTTTCTTCATGGAGTTTAATATTGTTTCTTAGTGTATTCAATTCAATTCAACAATTATTTAATAAACACCTACTTTGTGGTGGGTAGATTGATAGTACAAACAAGAGTATTCAAGATATTTTAGTTAATCAATGAACATTTAATAGTTGCTTACTATGTGCCAGCCCTGTGCTAAGTGGTGAGCAAAAGTCAGTCTCTTCTTTCAAAGAACTCATAGAGTAAGGAGAGGAAAATGCAACTGACCACTACACACATACACGTACACACAGAGATACATATGTATGATGAATTGGAGACAAGCACAGAGACAAAAGAATTAAAGGGGATCAGAAAAGGTTTCACATAAAAGATGAGGTTTTAGTTGGGCTGTGAAGGAAGTGAGGGAGGCCAGGCGGTAGAGATGAAAAAGGAGAAAATTCCAGGCATAGGGAGAAGCCAGTGAAAATGCCCAGAGTCTGGATATGGAGTGTCCTCTGAGGAGAAAAACAAGGAGGGAGGCCAGTATCACTGGATCACAGAAAGCATGTTGAAGGGAGTACATTGTATGAAGAGAAATGAAAACTTTCTAGTATAAAACTTTAAAGGCATTTTTATATGCAAGCAATTGATATGCTAATTTAAATTAGTATTTATTCATTAAAACATATCCCCTAAGAGGCCCTAACAGGCAACAGCTTGAATGAATAAATGACCTGTGTTCGTCAGTCGGAGTTGCTATATATTTAAAAGGAATGAAATTTCATTCTTTTAAAATTTTTTTTTATATTTATTTTTGCTAATTCACACTGACTCAATTATTCTTAATTAATGAACTTTTAATGTGTCTTGCAATTCATGTTATAATATAATAAATGTAATATAATATGTATAATATAATATAATAAAATTATGTTATTTTTTTTTTGACTGGAACTATGATTTCATTGGTGGATTGGAATTCCTTCTAGTAATAGGGGTTAATTCTTCAAACTACAGTCATACAGAAAAGCCTAGAATCACTGAGAAGTGACTTCCCCAGTCACATAGCTGTTATGTAGCTTTCTGGCTGTAATGCCGCTCTCTATCCACCAAAATCCACGGTGTCATGTAATATCTTATTTTAAAAGTGTTTGATCATGACTTGAATTTTCATAATTATTAGTCAAATCAATATTAAAGGCACTAGAGCAACTTTGCAAGTAGGAGTAAACTACAATTCTAATAAGCTAAAAACATGTTTTGTCAGTTCTGCCTATATGTACCACCTGTAGCCAAATGAAATACAGCAGCATTGTTCTGGGTCACATTCCAAACCTTAATTTTTTTCAGGTCGATGCTTTTTCTCATATCTTGGAGATGAAAAGAAAAGCAGAGGAATGCCATTGTTCCCCTTTGTCTCCTTTGCCCTATTTATTCAGCTATCAGAAATTGAGCATTATAAAAGGAAATTTCATTTTTGCTTTGGAACATGATATAAAGAAAGAGTACTGGATTTAGAATTACAATACCTAAGTTTCAGACCTAGCTTTGCCTCTTATTCTCCATGTGACTTGGGACAAGTGAATTTATTCCTCTGGGTTTTAGTTTCCTCATCTGTAAACTGAGTGGAATTGACCAGACAACTTCTAAAGAACCTTCTCCATTTGATTGTGAACTCCTTCAGAAATGAGACTGTCTTTTGACTTTCTTTATGTATCCAGTACAGTTTTTGGTACATAGTAGGCACTTAATGAATGCTTATAAACTAACCTTTCCATCTTTAAGCTTATGACCCTACAATTTGCATAATTATGCCAATGGCATGCAAGTAATATCTTCAAAATGCACTGATGTGAGGTAACATCTTTTTTTGGGACACTGACATAGAATGTAAGGAGAGTAACTTAAATGACAATTCTAATAGCTGGGGCAAGTACCGTCTTGGGCAAGCAGAGAGGGTAATACTCAGAAACATTAGTACCCATAGGCTGAGAACACAGAAAATAGGGCAGGTTGTAATAAAGAGGAGCTCACTAGGAGAGTGATTATGGGTGGGAAAGAGAAGGGAGGAAATCCTCTAGGTGGGAGGTAATGAGGGCTTAAGCAGTCCCTATTTGAGTAAAGAGAAGGAAATAAATAAAGTAGAAGTGATAAAATTTTACACTAGCTTGGACATATGAGGCAGGGATGAATAGGATGATACTGAAGTTGTGAGCCTGAAAAACTGGGTGGAGGGTGGTGCCCATGACATTAACAGAGAAGTTTAAAAGAAGGGCTAGTTAGGGGGGAAAGATGAGTTCTGTTTTAAACATGTTGAATTTGAGATTCTTATGGGAGATCAAGCTTGAGATAATACAATGTCCATCAGTGATATGGGATTGGAGCTCCATAGGGAGAATAGGGCTAAAATAGAAATCATTTGAATAGAAATAATAACTGAACTCAAGTGAGATAGTATAGAGGGCAAAGACAAGACTGAGGTTGGAATGTTGGAAGACACTCCTGGTTCATAGGCACTGATTGTAGATATTCATAGACTGTGATGAAGATCCAGCAAAAGAGAATGAGAAGTGATGTATCAGCACAGATGTGGGAAAGTTTAAAATATCGTGGTCTAGTACATGAAAACATAGAGTTCACAAGATAGTACAGCAAGCCAGCTTTTGGGGGAACATGGGAGAAGGTGAGCAGAGTCAGAGAGAATGTTAGAAACATTTCTACTGGGGCACTGGGGGAGGGGTAATAAATACCCTTCTGGAGTCCCAGAGGGAAGAGGTCACCCTATCACACCAGACCAATAAAATCTGATGGATTTTTATAGGGTTCTTATTTGGACCTTGAAGGACCGGGCATTTGGGGGAAAGGAATGAGGAGCCCCAACCTGGAGACTAGTGCTGATTCATTCTAATGGAAGGGTAGAAGACTTTGGAAGAATTAGAAGGAGTAAATACTAAAAAAATGTAAATACTAAATAGTAACTCTTTCTGTTTTACCCAGGAACCCTGAGAATCTTCCCCTCCCAGTTGATTTGTTTTAAAGGGGCCATCCCTTGAGTAACTCCTGAAAATGGCCTATTCATTGAATGAATGTATCTCACCCAAAGTGAGAAAGTGATAAGACCTTAGCCTGAAAGGGCCAGGGTCTCCCATTGCATCCTGGGCCATCTTCAGTCATCCTTATGACTATCAGGCCACTGGACCCAAATGGCTCTGGAGAAGCGAGTCTGGTGACCTTGCACAGCCCTCCCTCACTCAAATCAAAGTCAACTGAAAGACGTCATCACCTTGATGTCATGGTCCTTTTTGAGAACCAAGGACAAACACAACAATAAGAAGCTAGTTAATAATCAAATTCCAGTTCATTAGAGAAAGGGACCTGGGGCCAGTGCTGTTGATCTGATTCTGACATGGTGTCTCAGCTTCCCTGACAAGGTTATTTGAACTTCCTGAGTCTTCTTCATTTGGCAGGTCAGAGAGGCTATTATATCCCTAAGTAAGAAAAGAAGGAGAATTGGGAGAGGTTGCAGTGCATTGTACCTAGTGAAAGTCCGAGCATTAAAAAAATATATAATTGAATAACGACACTGGCTATTTGGAGATAATGGTCCTCAAAGTCAATTTTCTTGAGTGTTCTAACAGCTGTCTATAAAATGATAGATTTTCTATGATTGGTATGTTTCTTTTGAGGGTGACATTTCTCTTTTTATAAGCTTTTAATATGCTCTTTAAAAAATTCTTTTAAAGGAGAAATGATTCAGTTGTTTTCCTCTGACATTACAGAGGTCAAGCACTCTAAACTGTGTGTATTAGGAAGTTGAAACAATTGCTCAGTGTGTATTATGTTTTCAAATTAGAGTAGCATTTTGCTTGTAAAACTAACAGCCTCTTCACATTGCTTCAAATTTATCTTCACTTTTTTTTTTAGTAATCCTTTCATTTTAGATCAGTTTCTCAGTTTTTTATAAGCCAGACCCAGAGACTGAATTCATTAAAAAAAAGGTTATAGCTTCAAGTCTTGTCTCCATGAAAAGATTATGAGTTCCTTAAAATCAGGGAATAGATATCCTCTAGGGATAGCATCTACACTATGCTTTGCATACAATTAGTGACTAATATAGATTTGCTGATTTGATGTCATGTGGAAATTTTGTGTATTAATGGAAGTACTATGGTATAATCAAATGAGATCTAGACATAAAATCCAAAGCTATTGCTTTTAATTTGGACTCTACCAGTGACTACCTGGGTGTCCTTGAGCTAGTTACATTGTTCCTAAATTTATATTTCCCTATCTATTAATTTTGCAGACAATATCAATGTACTGACTCTGGAATCAGAGGAACTTGACTCTAGTCTCCCTTCTTATTCTTTATACGTGACCTTGGGCAACTTAACCTATTTTAGGCCTTAGATTTTCCCATCTGTGATAATGAACGAGGTCACCTGTGATATTCCTCCCAGACCTAGATATATAATTTTATGAAGCTTAGCTATGCCCATGGACTCATAGACTTTTCTAAAAAAGCATTTGTCTGAAAAACTTCCCAATCCAGGCCATGTAGAAAATGGGGAAAGACCTGTCCTTCCATTCTGGTTATTTGAACAATTCAATTTAACAAGCATTTGCTAACTACCTACTTTTGTTATGTTTGTAGATCTAAGGCCTTTGATACTGTTAGTCATGAGGGCTTATGGAAAATTATATTAAAATTTGGCTGCCTGGAGAAGTTCATTAGTATTGTACATCAGTTTCATGATGACATGTTTGCCCATGTTCTGGATAGTGAGCAATGCTCTTGTGCTTTCCCAGTCAACAATGGAGTGAAACAGGGCTGTGTGCTTGCTCCCATGTTTTTGAGCATGATGTTTTCAACTGTGTTGTCAAATGCTTTCAGTAAAGATGAACAAAGCATCAAGGTCAAGTATGGTACTGATGGCAAGTTCTTTAATTTTAAAAGGCTATAAGCCAAGACCAAAGTGGAGGGAGTGTTGGTGCATGATTTTCTGTTTGCAGATGATTTGTGCTCAGTGTAGCCTCTGAAACTGAGATGCAGCAAAGTATGGATCAATTCTCTGCTGCCTGTGCTAATTTTGGCCTAATAATTAACACATAAAAAAAACCACAGGTGTTCCATCAGCCACCACCACACCACCCATATGTGAAACCATCAGTTACAACAAATAGAGAAGTTTTGAATACTGTGGATAAGTTAATTTACCCTGGTAGTGTACTTTCCAGGGATGTACATTTTGACAGTGAGGTTGATGCACACATTGCCAGAGCTAGTTTAGTGTTTGGGAGGCTCTGAAGAAAAGTATGAGAGAGAAGAGCTATTAGACTGACTACCAAACTGAAGGTCTACAGAGCTGTTGTGTTGACCTCATTGTTCTATGCCTGTGAAACGTGGACCGTCCACCAGCGCCATGCCAGGAAACTGAATCACTTCCATTTGAACTGTCTTAGGAAGATTTTGAGGATCACCTGGCAGGATAAGGTACCAGACGCTGAAGTTCTTGCTTGAGCTGAACTGCCAAGCATTCAAACCATACTTCAGAGAACACTACTTTAATGGACTGGCCATGTTGTTTGAATGCAAAATGTATGCTTGCCAAAAAGACTATTTTATGGAGAACTCACATGGGACAGGTGATCATATGTGGTCAGAAGAAGTGATATAAGGACACTCTCAAGGTATCTCTCAGGAACTTTGGATTTGACTGTGCAACATGGGAGACGCTGGCACAGGACCCCTCAGCATGGCATGCCCACATCAGAAAGTGTTCTGTGCTCTGAGCAAAACAGAATTGAGACAGCGCTAAGTAAACATAGGATGCACAAATTTGGAGTAGCCATCCAAAATATTCACACAGATTATCTGTGCCCAACCTGTGGTAGAGCATTCCAAGCTCGTATTGGTCCAATCAGCCACAGTTGGACACAATGAAATTTCACTTTATCATGGTGATGTCATTTTGGTCCTCTTCAAGAATGAAGGAGAACAACCAACAAACTTTATGTTATGCTAGGGAATGTTATTCAGTTGTTTTCCATGTCTGAATTTTCATGACCCCATTTGGGACTGACTTGTCAAAGAAACTGAAGAGGTTTGCCATTTCCTTCTCCAGCTGAAGAAACTAAGGCAAACAGAATCAAGTGACTTGCACAGGATCACATAGCTAGCACGGTTTTGAGGCTGGATTGGAACTCAGGAAGAGGAGTCTTCCTGATTCTGAGACAAGAGCTCTATCTACTGCATTTAGCTGCTTGCAAGTGAATGAGGGGAGCAGAAAATGCAATTCTAAACTCAGAAAGCTATAATTATAAACTCATTTATAATTATATAATATATATAATCAAATATATACTTATAGATAATTAGCCCTAGTGATTAGTAAGGATGACAAAGATGACTAAAATGAATGATATGATCAAAGTCATTAATTAGCCCTAATAATTAGTAACGATGACAAAGATTGCCAAATTGAATGACATGGTCAAAGTCAAGTAAGATGTCTACCTGCTCCAATACAGTTTAAATAAACTCCAGCACAGATGTTTATTTGTTAAAATGAAAGAAATGTTGCTTTTTGCCCTTGTTTTAATCTTGGAAAATATGGATGCCAGTTGCCTCAGAGATTTTTCTATGGAAATTTTTGAATATTTAGGAATCAATTCATTTCAATGATTGGGAATGAAAATGTCAGTTTGCCTCAAGTATAACACTTATTGCTATTTCACTTGAACTCTGTGATGTTACTTAGATTATGTGGGTAATCAGCAATTTTAAAGTCTGATGAAAATGAATATGCATTTGCAAACCTCAGGGTAACACTTAGTCCCTTACAGTTCTTCCATAGGAGAGCCTTGAGTTGGTGAATCAGGATTTATGCAGCAAGCATTTTGGCTGGAATGAGTTAATGCTCTTGGATTTTGAAACCTGTCTCTTTCTTAATATAATCAGGTATGTGAGGTTCTGTAAACTTTCTTTGCTTTCAAAGGCAAACGTAACTAATAATTTCTGTAAAGGTCTCAAGTCCTTCCAACATCTGTTTTTAGTTTACTATAAAAACGACGTCTCTGATCTCATGTGTTGAACTACTGTATGTTTGCCACTGCCTATTTCCTGTGAAAAAATACCCTGAACAATAATAGCTTTTGTTCCGAAGGCTCCAACCACTAAAGCAGCTGAACAAATAGCCCTCGTGCTTTCATTTGGAATAATTTATTCCATGGACATGTTTGCGCAGAGTCATTTGGCTTATTGGATGTTTCATCATTTAAAAATCAAATCCGAGAATTTCAGACTACTGAAAACTGCAGTCTAATAGTTTCCTCATGCTTCTAGTAATTCTCTTAACAGCATTTCCTTCCTAATACATCATTATATTTTGTGTACAGCTTTATGTGAGCAGAAACTAAAATAATTTCACTTAAATGAAAAAAGTTAATTAAACAATCTATTCAAGTACTCAAATTTTGCATATCACATTAAAAAGTCAAAATAGTTTGTCTCCTTAAAATAGTTTTCAAAGAAACTTAGCTCCTCTCTTCCTAAAAAAAAGAATATTTTGAGATTTGTAATGATATAAATTATTTTACCATAGTCTTGATTCAACAAACACCTGATGACTTAATTATAGTGGCTAAGATTGGAGAATGCCACATTAGTCTAGTAAATATTTCAAACATTTATTTATTTCATTAACTCCAGTAGCATAGAAAGAGACAAAATTTTGGATTGGTTTTTTCTAGCAAAACCTAAAGTTATAATGTATAAAAAGAGAAAAATTCCAAAATGCTTATAAAGTCAGATTTGAAATAGTAACTTGTTGAAGACTAAGAGTGACAGTGACAAAAAATCTATTGTAATTCTTAAAAGTTTTGAAAAAAACATTGTCATTTACATTTTATATTGAATTAAAAACCAAAAAAAATCATTTAACTCTCAAAGAAAAACTTCTTTATACAGATTATTAGAAAATTTTGAAACATATAATTACTATATGGTATAAATAGAATATACATTATAACTTTAGAAATATATAATAAATAAATAATGAAATTTTAAGCTTTGGCCTATGGGTGGTGTAACATTTACTGTCACTTTTATAGCCTTGGGTTTGTAAGGCCAGCACTTAAAAAGTTGTTTATTTCTCCCTTGAGTACTAGAGATTATGCTGCCATGAGGTGAGCAGTGGTGAGTTATGGTCTTGTGGTTTGGGCATAGAGGACATAGGTGTGGTAAATTGAGAAAGAAATAAGCATGCCTTCTTACTCAATTATGTTTTGAAAATTTAAATATACAACTCTCTAATAAGATTGCTAAGCATAAAAACAATTAGCATATATTTCAAAATATGATGCACATAAGAACAAAATTTAAGTGAAATAAACTCTGAGGCAAATTTAGTGCTTATGATTTAAATCCCAAACTCATATCAATCACTGTTTGATTGAAACCTGTTTTTTCCTTCTCTATTGTCCCTCCCTAAACTTGAGCAGGCTATATCTTCTAACTCACAAATGAATTATCGCATGTTGACTCGAAAATTGTATTTGGCTTTTAGACAACTCTGAAGTGTCATTTTAATGATATTTCTTTCCTTATGGATGTTTGTCACCTCATTTCAACTGAAGAACAATAGTTTTGATTTTGAAGGTTTCAGACTATTTTGTAGTTCTGATAACCTAGGCCTATTTTATAAAGGCTAGAATCAAAGATGTCAAAGTCATCCACTGAATCCTGGTCCGTTGCCAGTCATTGTCACTTTTATGTTGCCTTTGATAGACTTTGATGACTCTGGAAGAGCGAGGAGGATGACTCTGTGTATCTCTGCCCTACTTAAATCTCTCACCTGTGATGTCATTTTTCCTCTTCATAAAGGAAGAAAGCAAGCTATTGATTCATTTTTTATGATTTTCTAGCATCACTCTCATTTCTCTTCCTCATTTTTACCCTACTTCTTTTACTTGATTTTCAAAATCCTTTTTTGAGCTCTTCCATAGCCTGAGACCAACTCATAGTTTGCTTGGAGGTTTTGGATGTAGGAGCATTGACTTTGTTCTCTTCTTGTGAGTATATATTTTTATCTTCCAAACTAAGTTTCTATAGTCTGAGTATTTTTCCTCTGTTTGTTCATTTTCCCAGCCATTTATTTGACTTTTTAACTCTTTGTTAAGGGGGACTCTGCTTCTTTGGTGGAGGACTTACTGTCCTAAGCTTCAGGGGTTTTGTGCAGCTGTTTTCAGAAATACTTCTAGAGACCTGTATGTTTTCAATTCTTCCAAGGTGGTATGATTTCCCGAACTGTACTCTGCTCTGGTTCTGTGAGGAAGATTTCCTTTCTACTTCTGTTACAAAATCTGCCATGCCAGCTCTCCTTCTTGCCCCAGGACTGCCACCCAGGCCTGTGGCCCAGATGCAAGTTAGGGCAAAGCAACAGAATCCTACCTCAGTACCAGTAAAAAGACCTGTAATTTCCTGATCAGTTGTTTGATCCTCTTACTATCTGTGGGAAGAGAGCTCCAGAAGCAGTCACTAGGCCACACCCATTGCCATCACCACTGCCACTACCACTGCTGTTACCTTGCTACTGTTGCTCCTGCCCAGTGTGCTGGGGCCAGGGCTGTACTGCTGTCCTCTCTCACCCAGTTCTGACCTTTCCCACTTACCTTCTAAGTTTTCTTTCACATTTGTGGGTTGAGAAATCTGGAAATTGCCACTGCTGCCTTTGATTCAGACCCTGGAGGCCTGCTCTGGGTTCTCTGGAGTCTGGTCTGGTCTGTTCTTGGCTTGCACTGGACTGAGTTCCTCTCCTAGCCCTGTGCAACAGACCTTTCCTGTAGACCTTCCAGGTTGTCTTGGGTTGGAAATTTGTTTTACTCTGCTTTTTTGGGGGGGTTCTGTTGCTCTAGAATTTGTTTAGATTCATATTTTACAGGTATTTAGAGGGATTGAGGGGACAGCTCAGGCGAGTCCTTGTCTCACTCCCCCAAAAAGTAACAATTCCTCCCCTGATTATTTGCTTTTTGGTTAATTTTTAATCTCTATTTGGTGCTTTATAAATATAATTTTATTTAATTATGATCTTGAAAGGATGCATTTAACATTTCTGCCTTTTATCATTTGGTTGTAAGGCTTTTGTACCCTAATACATGGTCAATTATTGTGTAAGTGCCATGTATTGCTAAGTAAAAGGGATATTTCTATTTTCATTCAAATTTTTTCAGAGATCTATCATATGTAACTTTTCTAAAATTTTATTCATTTCCTTCACTTCTTCTTGTTTATTTTTTAGTTAAATTTCTCTAGTTCTAAGAGGGAAAAGTTGAATTGCCATACTAGTATAGTTTTACTGTCAGTTTCTTCCTGTAACTCATTAAACTTCTCATTTAAAAATATGGATGCTGTATCATTTATTTATGTTTAGTATTGATTCATTGTTTATGCTACTTTTAAGCAAAATGTAATTTCCCTATTTATTTCTTTTAATTAGACATATTTTTGCTTTTGCTTTCTCTGAGATCACGATTACTGCCTTTTTTTTTTACTTTAGCTGAAGAATAGCGCATTCCGCTCTAGTTCATTACTTTTTTTCTGTATATGTCTCTCCTCTTGCAACATGTTTCTTGTGTACAAGATATAATAGGATTCTGGTTTTTAATCCATTTTTCTCTTTGTTTCCATTTTACTGGTGAGTTCATCCCATTCACGTTCACAATTGTGATACTAACAATGTATTTGCTTCCATCCTGGTTTTTACCCATTCTTTCTTCTCTCTCTCCTTTCACCTTGTCCCCCCACAAAATTTTTTGTTTCTATTACTTTCCCCAATGTGTTCTCCTTTCTATCAGTGTCCCCTTCTTTATTCCTCTCCCATCCTACTTCTCTATATGGTAAGACAGCTTTCTATACCCAACCAAATATGGATGTTATTCCCTCTTTGAATCAATTATAATGAGAATAAGATTCAAGCTTTGCCCGCCATCTCCCTATTTTCATTTTCACTGTAAAAGTTTTTTTGTGCCTCTTTTACTTTAACTTACGTTATTCTATTTTTCCCTTCCCCCCTTCTCCCAGTGCATTTCTCTTTCTCACCATTTTTTTGGCTATCATCTCATTATTGTCAATTTGTATCTGTGCCCCTTGTCTATTTATATTCCTTTTATCTGCCCTAAGAATAATTAAGTTTTTCAGAGTTACAAGTATCATTTTCCCATGTAGGAATAGAAACACTGCAATTATTGAATTCCTTACAATTTCTCTTTCCTAGTTACCTTTTCATGATTATCTTGAATCTTGTCTTTGAAAGTCAAATTTTTTTATCCTGCTCTGGTCTTTTCATCAGGAATGCTTGAAAACATTCAGTTTCATTAAATATCCCTGAAGGATTATACTGTTTTTACGGACAGGTAATTCTTGATTGTAATCCTGGCTCCTTTGCCCACTGAAATATAATATTCCAAGCCCTCCAGTCCTTTAATATAAAAGCTATTAAATCTTATGTTTTCCTGAGTGTGGCTTCCCAATATTTGAATTGTTCCTTTCTGGATGCTTGCAATATTTTCTCCTTGACCTTTTGTAACAGTAAGCACCCTGACATACCCAAGGGGACCTGTTATCACAGGTTTTTTGATTTGCTTTTCTAAAAGGAAAGGCAACTTTTGAGGACTTAACAATCTCCTTAATCTTGCAAGCATAGATATCATTCACTTAGTTCAGGAAATCAGTAGACAGCACTTCCAAACTATCTGCCATAAGCAATACATATCACAAATCAGCAGTCAGGTCCAGCTGTCTGACTAAAGTTGCCAGGGAGGAAAACTCTAACATCTGTGTTTTCAAAGCTGGGGGCTCCTTAATGGCTTCCAAGGGTCTCATCTGGCACACAAATCTTCTTCTAAAAGCTAAGCCCCAAAGCAAAACCTCACCCTCAGACTATTTATACCTTTTATAGATCCAGAAGACCTCTCAACCCTTGAGAACCAGTGCCTCATTAACAAAAGGTATCTTCCCTAGTCAAACTCCCCTTAATGGGCAGATCCATTAGTGGGTGAAGAAGATCTTCAATCACATTAACAATCCAAGTACACATACTGTTTCTAGTTAAAGAACTCTTGTTTCTGTACTTTACTCCAAGTAATAACTCAGGTTTATAAAGGCAAGATTCAGTCAGAGGCACTTGATAGTATAAAACAAAACCAACAAAAGATTCTACTCTGCTTGCTCTGGGAATTCTGAATTTGGCTATGATATTCCTAGGAGTTTTCACTTTGAGATCTCTTTCAGGAGGTGATCAGTAAATTCTTTCAATTTCAATTTTAACCTCTGTTTCTAGAATATCAGTGCAGTTTTCCTTTATTATTTTTTTTTAAATGATGTCTTGGCTCTTTCTGTGATCATGGTTTTTAGGCAGTACAATAATTTCTAAATTATATCTCCTGGATCTGTTTTCCAGGTTAGTTATTTTTCCAATGAGATATTTCACTTTTTCTTCTATTTTTTTTTTTTTAATTTCACCCTATTGCTTCTTAATGTCTCATAGAGGCATTAGCTTCCACTCTCCCAGTTCTAAGTTTTAAATGATTATTTTCCTCAATAAGATTTTGTACCTCATTTTTAATGAATTCTCTACAGGGAATTTTTACCATCCTTTTCTATTTGTCCAATTTTGCTTTTAAAGGAGTTCTTTTCTTCAGTGGATTTTTATTCCGCTTTTTACCATTTGTCTATTTCGTTTTTTAGAAGTGTTATTTCCTTAAGGTTTGTTTTTGTGTATGCCTCTTTCAAGTTGTTGCTTCTTCTTTTCATGAGTTTCTTACATCATTCTCATTTCTTTTTCCACTTTTTCTACTATCTCTCTTATTTGATTAAAACAATCCTCTTGATCTCTTCTGGGGACTGAGATCAATCACCTTTTTTAAAAGGCTTTTCATGTAGCTGTTTTGATATTGCTGTCATCTTCTGAAGTTATGCTTTGATCATTCCTGTCACCAAATTAACTTTCTATGATGAAGTTCTTTTTGTTTATTTTTTGATAACTTTCTCAGCCTATTTCTTGATTTTTAACCTTACATTAAAGTTGGGTTCTGCTGTTGGAGTGGAGGGGCTACTATCCAAGCTTCAGGTTTTTAATGTTGCTATTTTCAGAGCTAATTCTGGAGGTATATATGTTTTCAGTTCTTCCAAGGTGGTCATTGCTCTTCTGGCTTGTGTTCTAGTCTGTGACTGACCACAAGCACTCTTTCTGCCATGGAAGTGTGACAAAGTTGCCTATTCCTGCTAGTGCTCATCCTGTCCCTGAGGCCATGACCTGAAAATACATATGGACAATGCAACAGAGATCTGCTCCTAGTGCCAAAGTGTCCCTTTAAAGCTCCTTTTGTCCTGTTGTTTGAACTCCTTACAGTTTGGTGGCTGAGAACGCTGGAAGCCACAGCTGATTCCCATATCCCGAAGGCTGGCTGTTGACTTGTTGGGGGCAGCCTGCTCTGAACTGGATTCTAATCTCATCCAGTGAGACAGACCTTTCCTGCTGATCTTCTAAGTTGTCTTGGGCTAGAAACTTGTTTCACTTGATCCTTTTTTTGGTTTTGCCCTTGCAAAATTAATTTTGAGGCACTATTTTAAGGTCATTTGGAGGGAAATTTTACAGAATTCAAGTGATTTCCTGCCTTAATCTGCCATCTTGCCTCTACCCTTCCATACAATTCCTTTCCACAAACTCTGGGCACCCATGAAACAAGGTTGTTCTTTGCACTCTCAAAATACCTTGTGCTTTCCCACCTCTGTCTTTTGTTCATGTTGTTCCCTCTGAGTCACATATTGTCCTATTATCAGAGTCAGAGAAGCAGGAAGCACATAGGCTTCTGTGCTTATAAAGATTATGTGAAATCAAGGAAAGTCTAGGCTGTATGAACTGTACCCTTTAATAAGACTGTAGAGTTTATTGTGTTATAAGGAGGAAGAGTAAGGATGCCAAGTGAAATTCTCTTGTGACAAAACAGTGGCATTCTGGAGAGAATGGTTGCCTATGTAAGCTTTTTCTTACCTGTGTTTTTCTTTATCACCCCCCCCCCCACCTTTTTTTTTTTTGGTTGGTTCCTAGGGATATCGTTAAACATAGGGCTATGGCATATGCTTCCTGAGGTCACAGGCACACAGCACACTAAAAGGAGAAATAATGGTGTTTCCATCAACATTGGCTATGACCTTAACAGCCACTTTGGGGCTTTTCTTTACTGTCTCAAACAGCAAATGCCAGAGTTTATAAGAACCTAGAAGTCACTGGTGATGGAATCCTTATGCCTCCCACTTTCACCTGTTGAATTCCTGTTTTAAAGTCTAAAACAAATGCAACTTTTAATCATGAGGTCAGAATTTTATGGATAATATTGACAAGACATGGTCATTTTATTTAATTTTTAAGTTTTGATGTCAGCTTTACAAATATCTATGAACAATGCGTACAAGTTGGCCAAGACATATTTTTTATTGCTTTTGGATACTCCTTTATTCATCTCTCTATAAAGAGGTTGTGATTCATAATCCTTTTAGCTTAATCTTCCTCTTATGGTTTCATACAGAGAGTTAGAATTTCAAGACTAATATGAATCAAGTCTTCACATATTCATCCATTTGTTTGTTACTAGATAATAGGCAAATTAAGGTTTATAGATGGCCTCAGAATCTAGGTGACTCAATATTTTGTGTTTCTCTTTCTATCTCTCTACCATAAACAATATAGAAGCATAAAGAGGCAGTGTATACTGGCTATTAAAAAGAATTAGCTCTCTGAGTTGCCATGGCAGCATGGCAAATACTTCTTTGCCAAAATAATCTACTTGTGAAGAACTCCATTTATCTTGATTGGTCCTTGGAAAGCTGACAGTCTATTGCCAGGATTGATCTCAGAGCCTTTCCAACAATGTAGAACCCTAGAGAGTTTAGCTGTATTGATATAACCTTCAAGAACTCAAGGTCATAAGTCTTTGAATTTGTTAAAGATTTACCTTATGTTAAACCAAAATCATCCTCATTGTACTCTCTACCAGTTGGTCCTTTTGGGGGGCCTTTGGGACCAAGCTGAACAAGTGTAATATGTCTTATATTTAACAAACCCTACTCTTATATGAAGATAGCTATTGATAAAAGCTTAGGCCCTTCCTCTACTCTTTCCATGTAGAGCTGTGTCAGTGTAAATGGACTTAGATATCATACAAGCAGCAGAACTTGTTTGCTTTGACTGTTGAACTCTTTTAGAGTAGCCATTAGGTGCCAAAAGCACTTTTCAATCTGAATGTACATTTTCTTTGTGCCTCCAGATATAGTTAACTTTCAGGCCACATGTAACTGGGAAAGAACATGGTGGAAAGTACTGTGGAAAGAACACTACCTCTAGAGTCAGAGAGCCTAGGTTCAAATCTCACCTCCATTATTTACTATTTATTGTACTTTGCATAAACCACTTGACCCTAAGTTTCCTCACCTATCAGATAAGAGGATTCATGAGAAGGTTTCTGATGTCTGTTGAAACTCTAGAAATGTGGTCAAATAGTTTTATCTAGCAGATATCAGCCATCTAGGTTGTACAGTAGATGAAGCACTGATTCTAGAGTCAAGAAGACTTGAATATCAGGTCTCAGGTGCATATCAGGTACTTAAGTGACCCTGCATAAATCACTTAACCTCTGTCTGCCTCAGAGTTGTTGAGAGAATCCAATGAGATAATATTTGAAAAGCACTGTGCCTGGCATATAATAGGCACTTAATAAATGCCAGTTTCTTTCCATCTTTCCTTCCTTCCTTCCTTCCTTCCTTCCTTCCTTCTTTCCTTCCTTCTTTTCGTTGTCATTTTGCCAGGTTTCCCTTTTTCATTATATATCACTAAGTATAAAAGAGCTCTAAAATCACAGGACCATTTCCATGTATCTCATTGTTCCAGAAGGGCTGGTCTGTTCCGAAAAATGTGCCATCCAATTTCCCAAGGCTAGAATTAGATATCTGGGATCTAGAATGGTAATGAGACTAAAGAGCACAGGTATTCTCCAAAAACTTTATCTAGCATATCCATTGGTGTGCTATAAATAAATTGCGGCAGTTTAATTAAACAGGAACCAAGCTTTGGGAATCCTTGAGAAACCAGACTAGATTCTTAATTATTATGCTCCCATCATGGCTTCTTTTCTCCATACTCTAGTTTGAAAAGCACACCCATAATTTGGTACTGAATACAGTCCTCTATACTTAGTGGGCTCTTTATAAATGTGTTTTGAATGTCGAAATTGAATTTCAGAAATTTAATAGCTAGTAAGTGGTGGAGCTGGTGTTTTGACTTTCAATGTAGTGCTCTTTGTATTTTATAGTCTTTTAAAGAAGCTATTCTTAAGTTGTGGGTTGCAACCCCCTATGAGGTGATGAAAAATTTGGCAACAGTGGAAGGTTTCTGAACATGTAATGGTCAAAAATTACTTCAAAATAAACTACTCCACATCAGTGAAATCCTGGATCTAATGAATTACTGAAATAGAAAATCGTAGTGTGGTGGCTATATCTCATCATACAGAAATGCAGCTAGATGGCACAATGAATAGAGTTTGGGACCTGGAGTCAGAAAGACAAGTTCAAATCCAACCTCAGAGACTTACTAACTGTGTGATCTTGGGTGAATCACTCGTCTTTAGTTCCCTCATTTGCAAAATGGGAATATTAATAGCACCTACCTCACAGGTTTATTATAAGGCTCAAGTGAGGTAATATTTGTAAAGAACTTAGGATGATGCCTGGCATATGCTAGATACTTAATAAATGCTTATTCCCTCCCCTCCTACTCTTATAATATGCTACTGTTAGCTTCTATGTTTCTTTAGGGATAGAAATGGTTCTTACCTAAGCTCTCTCTTTCCCTCAAAACAAAGCACAGCACTGCTTACAATATAGATGTATTTTTTGAATGAATCAATGGAGTGGTTTAAGCTACCCATTGGGGGTGTCCTGGCTCTAATGCTTAATACTAATGCACGTAGTACATTATGTCAAATAGTTTAACTTCTCTGGATCTCAGATTATTCATCTGTAAAGTGAGGAGGCTGGGGATGGATGATCTCTTAGATTCCTCATTCTAAATTGTATTATACTATGATACTGTGAAAATTAGTGCTCAGCACAGTTCCTGGCACATAAACTGTCATGTAAAATGTTTATTGATTGATTGAAAATTATACAGGGATTAATCACAATAGAAATGTCATTTAAATTAAAGTCATCCTTTAGATTGCATTTGAATGGGTATCCTTATACCACAAACCATGAAGAATAACAATGATGACCTTTTTCTACTGTAGCACCAATGCAATATTCACAGCACCCACAGTGGTCATGAATATGCCAGGGCAGTTCTGAATCACAAAATACAACAGACTCTCCATATGGAAGACAGAACCAAAACATTTATTCAGACACCAGAAAGTCAAATTCATCATAGTAACAAAGAAATCTATACAAAGTAACAATGCAGAGGACAATACCATCCCCAAACCTTCCCCCTGCTCCCTTAAACAACTCCCTTAAACCAATCATAGACAAGCTCTCTCACTCACACTAGCCAGTTGTCTGCTTGCTTGCATTCTTCTAAGCTCTGACTAGAGTCCGATAAATTTCCTCTCAGCTCTGCTCTAGCTCCACCTCTTCTTATTCCATGTGACTTACTCATGTGACTCAAGGTTCCATGTGACTTAAGCGGGTCACATGGGCCTATTAATGGATGGGAAGGATCTTCCCATTAAGAAGCAAAGTTATATTAAAAATAAATAAAATGCATTATCAATACATCTACTTAGAGTAGGAATTCAGATAAGCAAATTAATTTATGCCTTTCTTCTTATGTCTCCCTATGCTTATATTGCTCATTTACAAACATTGCTTTGTTTTGCAAATTACGTCCCATAAAAGAGTCCTGTGAATAGGTAATGTGTTGTCCCACTTTTATGGCTGAGAAACCTAGTCTCAGAAATTAACTTCCGAGGGCCACATCACCTAGGGCCACACAGGCAGAAGTCCCGGAACCTGATCTTCAGACTCTCAGACTGGTTCTCTTTCTGTTGCTCCATTTTATTCGCAATAGAAATCTAAGGAATCTATGTAATATCAAGCTATAATCTTTTTTTTGAATACATAGCATAATAACTGACACCTCTTCTACTCAACTCAAACAAAATGTAGGGGAACCCTGATAAAACATTGTTATAGTGAGGTGGCAGAGAATTGGGCATGGAGTCAGAAAGACTAGAATTCAAATCTAACCTCAGACACTGACAAGCTGGGTGACCCTGGCCAAGTCCCTTAACCCCTGTCTGCATAAAACTGGAAGAGGAAATAACAAAACACTCCAATGTCTTTTCTAAGAAAACCCCATGGACAGTAAGGTACAGAAAGTCACAGAGTCAGACATAATGATGACTGAAAAACAACATGAGTATAGAGAGAAAAAGCAGCCTTTTTCTTGTTAACAGATTGGAATCCTTTGAGTCAAAACAGATTTTTTCTACAACAAAGGACATCTCCAATGGTCTCGGAAAGCAAAAAAAAAAAAAATAGATGTTTTCCCCAATCTTGAAGGTGGGGTAGAAGGAAAATCAAGGGAGTCTTTAGCACTGACCTGACTACCAGCACTGGATGAGGTGAAGTTTGATTTTTAAAATACTTTCTCAATTTCTCTTCTTCCTGATAGAAAGAAGTGCATAAAACCATTCACTTTTGCTCTTGCCTTGACCCTTTTTTCTTTTTTTCCTTTACAAGGAGAATAGAGCAGCAGGAAATTGAACTTCTCCTTACCCTCTCTGTGGGAGACCCTTCCTTGGTCCTCCAGTCTTTGGTAGCAATGACATTCTATTATTCTATCCACCTGACAGGGAAAGTAGAGGCTAACGTCACCCATTGATGAGCTTATTCTTATCTGGTACGTTATAGTGGCAGTTTCTTTCCACTGTGGTCTGGAGTAAATAGGCATTGAGTTGCTTTCTGACTTAGAAATTCTGTTTCTGTGAATTCAAAGTCAGTCATCATTACGGTACCATTATGACCACTATACCATGAAGTCTTTTCACCTCTCCTGATTCTCCCAGAGAGACTATATGTTCTGGTTTCATTTTTCTTCCTTTTTTCAGTCTTGCCCCTACAATTAACTAATTCAAGGAGAGAAAAATATTCATAATTGGCTAACTATGGCTAACCCATAAAGAAGGAGCCTGGGTATTATTTGATAGAAAAACTGATGACCAGTACAGTAGTGGTCAGGAATAGATTGAGACACAAGAAAGATTATTTTGGCATTTGTAGGATGGGAAGACCGGAAAACAAAGAAAAAGAAAGTAGAAAGTTCTATTAGGGAACTACTGTAATAGTATAAGTAGCTAGTAATTGCAGTTAGGGCATTTGTAGCATGAATTAAAAGGAAAGATTATAGAGATGTTTCAAAGGTAGCATCAAGAGGACTCATAAACTCATAGAATCTCAAAGTTGAAGAGACCTCAGACAGAATCTAGAGCAATTCATATCTAAACAAGGATTTCTTCCATAACCTAACTCACAAGTAATCATCTAGTTTTTGCTTAGCACTGCTATAAGAGGTAAGTCACAGTTTCCTGAGTTAGCCCATTCCATTGATGGATAGCTCTAATTGAGAGGATGCTTTTCTTGACATTCTCCTTAAATTCATCTTTTGATAACTTCCATCCATTGCTCCTCCTTCTGCTCTCTAGCTCAAACAGAACAAACTGAATTACTCTTTTCGTGAAGTAGTATGAGAACTATTTATAAGAAGTGAGGAAAAGGAAAGAGTCAAACAAAACTGTTTTCAGACATGGGAGATTGAGTAAATGGTAAGTTAAAAAAATAAAATTAGCCCAAAGGATTTATTTAAATGCTTGGATACTGTGAATATTATAGAATTCATTTCTGTTGTTGCTGTTGTTTAGTCATGTCTAATTCTTTGTGACCCCCATGGGTCATGACACATCATGCCCTTATATCCTCCACTGTCTCTTGAAGTCTTCCCATATTTATATTTTATTCATGTTCATCCTCTGCTCTTCCCCTTTCCTTTTGGCTTCAGTCTTTTCCAACATCAGGATCTTTTCCAAGAAGTCCAATCTTTTCATAATGTAGCCAAAGTATCTAAACTTCAGCTTCAGTGTTTGTCTTTCTAATGAATATTCTGAATTAAGTTTTTTTAAGTATTGACTGATTTGATCTCCTTCCTTTCCAAGGGTCTTCTCCAGCACCACAATTCAAAATTGTCAATTCTGTCATGCTCAGGTTTTCTTATAGACCAACTCTCAAGTCATACATTTCTACTGGAAAAATCATAGATTTTATTATATGGAGCTTTGTCAGCAAGGTGAAGTCTCTGTTTTTTAGTATGCTATCCAGATTTTACATGGCTCTTTTTCCAAGGAGCAGGTCTCTTTAAATTTCATGTCTGCAGTCAATGACTGCAGTGATCTTTAAGTCAAAGAATATAAATCTACATTGTTTCCACTTTATTCTCCCTCTATTTGTCAGAAATTTGACGGGACCAGTTGCCAAGATCTTAGTTTTTATTTTTTATGTTAAATTTCAAACCAACTTTTATACTCATTTTTCATTCTCATCAAAAGGCTTCTTAATGTCTCTTCACTTTCTACCATCAGAATGGTATCTGAGATTACTGATATTTCTTTTGGCAACCCTAATTCCAGCTTTTGATTCATCCAGTCTGGCATTTTGCATGATGTTTATGTGTACAAGGTAAATAAATAAGGTCATGGTATACAAGCTTACCATATGTGCCTTTTCCAATATTAACCAATCAGTTGTTCCATGTTTGCTTCTAACTGTTGCTTCTTGGCCTGCATACAGGTTCCTCAGGAGACAAGTAAAATAATCTGGCACTCTCTTCTCTTTGAGGACTTGTCACCTTGTAACGGTAAGCACTCCAACATACACAGGGGTCCGGACATACTACAACAGGTTCTTAGATCTGCATTCATAAAAGGAAAGCAACTTTCAAGGGGTTAATAATCATTTTAATCAAGCACAGGTATCAGAGAAAAACAGAGTCAAAATTTTAGAGAAATCAAAAATCAACAGACAGTGCTTCCAAAATGCCTACATCTTTACCAGAGAGGGAAGCACCAGTATCTTGAGTTTTCAAGAAACCTGGGGTTGGGAGAAGGCTGCTTAGCAGTTTCTCAGAGTCTAATCTGGCACACAGACCTTTCAAAAAATAAGCCCCCCAAAATAAAACCTCACCCTTGCAGCATTTATACATTTTTTAGAGCCAGAGGGTATAACCCTCTGACCTACTGCCTCAACAGAAAAAAACAAAAGGTACTTGAGACCCTCCTATGAAATAACTCCCTTACTCAAGCTTCCCACAATAGGCAGACTTATCAATGGGTAGGAAAGGTCCCAATCACATTATTCAATCAGAGGCATGTTTAGTAAAACAAAAAGAGCAAAAGATCCTAATTTGATTGCCATTGCACACTTTTTGTTGTGATCTACACAATTAAAGGTTTTAGTGTAGTTAATGAATCAGAAGTAGATATTTTCCTGGAATTCCCTTGCTTTCTTGATAATCCAGCAAATGTTGGCAATTTGGTTTCTAGTTCCTCTGCTTCTTGGAAAATCAGCCTGCTTTCTGGTAATTCTCAGTTCGCGTATTACTTAAGCTTAGTCTGAAGAATCTTAAACATAACCTTACTGATGTGTGAAATAAGTGCAATTGTTTGATAATTTGAACATTCCTTAACATTTCCCTTCTTTAGGATTGGAAGGTAAACTGATCTTTTCCAATCCAGGGGCTACTATTATGTTCTCCAAATTTGGGGCATATTGAATGCAACACTTTAACTGACTCATCTTTAGAATTTTAAATAGCTCAGCTGGAATTTGTCATCTCCACTAGGCTTATTGCTAGCAATTCTTCTTTAAGGCCCCCTGGATTTCATTCTCTAGGATGTCTGGCTATGGGTCAGTAACTACACCATTGTGGTTATCAGTGATATTAAAATCTTTCTTGTATAGTTTTTTCGTGTATTCTTGCCACTTCTTAACATCTTTTGCTCCTATTAAACTGCTAGCATTTTTTATTTTATCATTCCCATTTTTGCATAAAATTTTCTTTTAATATCTCTAATTTTCTTGAAGAGATTTTTGTCTTTCCTCTTCTATTGTTTTCTTTTCATTGCTCATTTAAGAAAACTTTCCCTCTCTTTACTATTCTCTGGAATTCTGCATTCAGCTAGATTTATCTTTCCCTTTTTCTTTTCCTTTCCCTTTCCCACTCCTTCTTTCCTCAGCTATTCGTGAAGCCTTGTTAGACAACCATTTGGCTTTCTTACTCTTCTTTTTCTTTGGAATGTTTTCTGTTGCTCCCTCCTGTACAATATCTTCAACCTCTGTCTATAGTTCTTCAGGCTTTCTGTCTACCAGATCTAATCCTTTAAATCTATTCATCACCTCTACTTCGTATGCATAAGGGATGTTATTTAAGTCATACCTATGAGGTCTGATAGTTTTCCCTACTTCAATTTAAGTCTGAATTTTGCAATAAGAAGTTCATTATTTGAACCATAAGCTCCAGGTTCTGTTTTAACTTATTGTACAGATCTTCTCTACCTTTGGCTGCAAAGTATGTAATCAATCTGATTTCGATATAGACCATTTGGTGAAATTCATGTATAGATAACCTTTTGAATTGTTGAAAAAGAGGGTTTATTATGACCAGAAAATTATCTTGACAAAACTCTTTTAGAATCTTCCATGCTTCACTTTTTACTCCAAGGCTAACCTTGCCTATTATTCCAATTATGTTTTGATTCCCTACTGTGGCATTTCAATTCCCTTTGATAAATGTGACATCATTTTTTTGGTATTATTTGGAGTATAGACATATCACTGTGATGTTGAATGGTTTACTTTGGATTCAAACAGATATCATTCAGTCATTTTTGAGATTATAGCCCAGTACTGCTTTTCTTACCCTTTTATTGAACAAGGGCTACTCCATTCTTTTCTATGGGATTCTTGTTCACAGTAGTATATGTAGAGATCATCTGAATTAAACACTTGTATTATGTCCCACTGGACCATATTCAACTTACCACCTTACCTTACAATCCAGGTTCCTATACAATATTGATCTTTATAGCATATGATTTAACTTTCATCACCTAATGTACCTGTAGCTGAGTTTACTTTTGGTTTCACCCAGCCACTTCATTAGTACTGAGCTTTTGGTGATTGTCCTCTGTTCTTCCCCCATTGTGTATTGTACACTTTCTGATCTGAGGGGCTCATCTTCTGGTGTCATATCTTTTATATTTTATATTTTTTTCACTGTCCATGGGGTTTTCTTGGCAATGATACTGAAGTGGTTTGCCATTTCCTTCTCCAATGGATCACCTTTTGTCAGAATTCTCCACTATGTCCTGTTAACTAAAGTACACAAACCTGTCTGCCATAATAAGACAGTGATCCGGGGGTATATAGAATTCTTTGGTTTTGCTATTTAGTAGTACTAAGTTCTCCATTTTTTTCTAATAATTTGCATTGGTACTTTTTGGTAGAGCTAAATCTAATTAGAAGGAGGAGGAGAAAAAAAGTTTCCCCTGTCCTTAAAAATAACTGCTTGAATATGTTTTGCAGAAATCACTAATGAGTCCACTCAAGCCACACAGTGTAAGAGTATAAACACCTGTGTACAAGTTCTCACTGTTTCATTTATTTTGGTAAAGTCACTTTACATCTGGGTAGTTCAGCTTCTTTTTGTTAAGCTGCTGAAAAGCTACCTAATTCTATTCATTGATGAGCCCAGAGGCTAATATTCCTGTGTTTCTCCTGTTGTTGGTATGTAATGCCACTCAGCATCAGAGGGTGCTCCTATAAATTGCCAAATTCTTTATGGTTCTCAGAGACCTGGTCACTTCTATTCTCTCTTTTTGCTCCTTCTGTGTACATATTATTATGATGAAATATACATATTATTAACCTACAGGGTGCTGTTTATGGTTTTATTCGATTAGATTCTTATGACAGTTGATGTATTCAGTCCCTAGGAGATGCCCTTTTTTTATCCTACTAAATTTCAGTGTACTCCAGTGAGAAGAACATGGCATAATTAAACCATGTACACAAATATGACTTAATTGCAATAGTTCCTTATTTCATGACCATGGAAGCAAAATAATATATTAAATAGATCAAAAACAACTACTGTTTAATCTTGGCCTCCCTACTCTTCCAAGACCCAGTAGCCAGATCATCTTATGATTTATAGACAAACAGATCTAGGAGTTTAATGAGACATAGCTTAAGTGCTCAAATTCAAACCTCATCAGTGTCTGTGGGAGATGCCTGGGCCAGAAGTTGAAGGGAAATAGGAAGCTTAGATTAACATGCCCCCTCCTTCAGCATTAGGGACTCTGTCACTCTGCACTAGTATCAGCTGCCTCAGTGTATTAGGTATACTGGATCTCAACACTGCTGCTTTTCTGCTTGCTGTTCTTCTCTGTATACCAGCAAATGCAAAGAAAGCATATCCTACTCTTTCCAGCTTGCCTAGAGGCTGGGGGATGCCTCCTTTGCCCCATCTTCTATTATTTCTTCTCAAATTTGCTCACTAATACATGATAAATCACTTCAGCTTCCAGATTAATTCCTCTTTCCATTCTTAATTGTTCTCATCTTGTAGATTCTACAGCTAAACCTAGTTTCTGGTGTTTTATGGGTAGGGACAATTTGAGTTGTGGGCACTAGTTTGGTTAGCTGAAGGGATGAAAATAAAACATAACTGCTTCACCAATTATATGGAAAACAATTGAGTAGATGATTGATTGAATAGATAGCGGATAAGATGACCTCTAAGGTCCCATCCAGATGTAATGATGGCATTTAGAAGTCTAAAACAAGAATCATTCCCAATTGGAAAGAATAACCATAGCCTAAATATTGTTTGGTCTAAAGATTAATTTTATATTAATTTCAGTAGGATAAACTCTAGCCCTCCAAAGCACTTATTTGGCCTTCCTAATCCTTTTTTCCTGACTCTGGAGTCTTTCAGTTCTGCATTAGACAATTTCTTGTTTAGACTTTAGAGTCTTGTTATAGCCTTTAGCTCTAGTCTGCCATTTGAACCCTTTGGCCATAAAGAGTCCTCTTTTCATCTTACTTATTTAAAATTGTAGAGACTATATCACTTTGTAGAAAATCAAGCTGCTTCCTAAGGAAATTCAAGAATTCTCTAATTTATAGACCATTTAATTAAATTGTAATCCCCCAAATAACCACCAGATTTTAAAAGCAAATATCCATCATAGACCTTTTGTTTGAAATACCCAAACTAGGCATTTATGAAAACTAAGTGAAAGACAGAGTTTTGAAATCAATGCAAAGAAAGAGTCAAAGTGATTAGCATAACTCTACTTTTTTCTTCATAATATTGCTTAGCAAATATGTCCACTAAGTAATGAAATACACTGGACCTGTCTATATGACTGATTGCATTTAAATCATGTAAATATACTATGTAAACATTACAGAGGCCATAATGACACAGAATGCCAAAACATTCCACAACTATAACAAATGCACTATTACTTTATATTTTACAAAATCATATTATATTGTCAATGCAGCACCAATATCTATTAAGTTAGAATATAAAATAAAATTTACTGATAGAATAGTTTTCCTCTGTTACCAGCAGAAATGGATTACTACATCTAATATAACAATGAAGTACTAATAACAACATCTTACTACATAATTAAAGTTTATTTTTAGGGATTGATGTTTTGAAATAATCCTTGATGAGATCCTGCTCTCCAATCCACATCTGGTCTATATTTTTTTGGAGAAGGAAAAAAAATACAAACTTGGACACAGAGATTGGCAGTTTTTCTAATTAAGAAAACATCATAACATTCAGTACATTCAATTGAAAGTAATATAAACCTAGATCTTATACTTTTACTACTGTGCCTCATATGATACAATCAAATCCCAAATAGAGTGAATTACCTAAATTACTTTGTTTGCCGACTTTTATTGTATTAAGTATTTCTTGGTCAGGATTTTAAAATATTTTGGTTAGACTGAGGTGATTATTATACTAATATTTGTTATAATGGAATTTCAGACACAAAGCTTTGATCTCTTGGCCTTTTCCCCATCTCTTACCACTAACAATGCATGTCTAGATTGCCAGAGAAGCTCTTGACAGAAAACAACATCAGTAACAGAAAAATTATGGTTATATGTTTATACAAGAGTCAGGGATTGCTTTGGCCAAGTCTATGACTCCTTGAACTACTTCTCTACCTCTTCTCCAGGAATCTTTTCATACTGGCAACATCCTTATGGTCACCTCCTTCAATTGGTGAGTTCCCCCCAGGATTTTCCATTTGGAGAAGTCTTCATGTCAGTTTTGCTCACTTTACATTCAGCCCATCCCAATACTCCCTGGATGACTTCTCAACCTTGCCACAGTGCAGATGCCTCCTCAGCCAACCTCATTGTCTACTCCTTTTTATGTGTTGTCTTCCTTTAATTGACTATTAGCTCCTTGAAGGAAAGCTCTATCTTTCATTTAGCCATGTGTTTGTATTCTAAATGCTTAGCACAATGTCTGGTAAGTAATAAATGTTTCACAAATGTCCAATGTATGTATGTATGTATATATGTACATATGTATCTATCACAACAAAACTTCTATTATGTTCAGATTATGCATTATTAAACACGAATATCAAGAATCCATTCACTTACTTGGTTAAAACCAACAGGTAGGCAAAAATATTTTTCCACAATGTCTCTGTTTGTTGGAATACTTTCCCTTTCAAATTATCTTCTATTTACTTAGTAGTGAATAGAATATTATGTTTCCCAATGAAATGTAGCTTTCTTCAGGGAAGGCAGTGATGATTTTTCTCTTCTTTATATCCCCAGTCCCTAGCACAGTGCCATATACACAGTAGGTATTTTAATAAATGCTTACTTGAACTAAGTTTAATTGGATTGGTTGACTTTAATGTAGTTCAGTGCTTTATTGAAAGTTAATTTCCTATCTTGGATCAATGTCATAAGAACACTGCAGGAATGAATCCTAACTCAAATACCTTTCAAATTCTCAAAGGGAAGCAAGAATTTTAAAGTTCTTGGGGAGTTGAGAAACGGATCTCTTGGGTTATGATGAAATTCGTATTGCTGTCAGTTGCTTCCTCAGTATTTTGGATTTCTGATTCCAAAATATGACACTTTTTTTGGCATGTGTGAAATGTTTTAGACATCACAAAGATATGAATGGAGCACATGGACAGCGTTTCAGTTATCCCTCTCTTCATGTGACCATGGTCTTTTTTAAACCATATTTTTTTTTTGGTAGCATTTTTCACTCTGGCTATTTTTTTTTAAAAGGACCCCATTTGTTATCTGTTACAGCCTTCTCAAACCCATAGAATATTAGATATTTGCACCCTGTGTCTTCACACATGATTTTGAACTTATAGGAAGACTAGCTGATTCATACAGAATGGGCAGGTGTGAATGGTTTACATTCTCCATTTTTGGAGGGAACATCCATGTCAATGAGAACATAGATCTGAATATTTAAGTAGTTTATGAGGCAAGCATAGTGTCCTAAATTGTGTTTTCACAAGAATTTTGAATAGGATGGGATTTGGTTGATTAAATTCGTAATGTCTTTCTCATGTAACTACATGGTAAAGACAGGAACTTTGATTCTGCCGCTCACTGATTGTTGCTGACATTTATAAAGAATAGCAATGATGACAATGATGATGATGAGAATTTTTTATTTCCTATGAAATGTTGACCATTCCCTAGTAGGACAAGCCCTCGGCATAGGCAAATAACTGCCCTAGTAGATTTGAAGTGTACCACAAAAATTTACAATACAAAACTATCATTTCCATCAGGTACCTAAATGAAATATCTTAAATTAAAAAAAAATTAATTTGAATTAAGATATCATCTCTAAGACCTTTTACAAATCATTTAGATTAATTGTTGTTAATTTAGATTAATTAACGAAGGTGATGAACCTTATTTGTTCATGATATGTTTGTGAGGATTTTGATTACTTCCCATTTATTATGGCAGCAATAGATTGGCTTGTACATCACAAAAACACTGAGGATAAATCGGTAAGGTTGGATGTTATGGATTGCAACCTAATTGTCTCAGGACCAAAGTGACTGATGGTGGCATTGAGGCAAAAGTATATGACAGCTGCAGATACTTTCATGAGCATATCCCAAGAAGAAAATTCTGGGATTTCAAATTCCTAGATCTAGATAAGAGCCTAATGTCTCAGCCTGAAATATCCAGCTGTGGAGAGGGGAACCATTTGACCAAGTAGTTTACCCAGTCTTCTGGATAAAGAAGGAAGGATTCCCTGAGCTTCTCTAGAAATTTCAAGTTAAAAAGTTTAGGCTCAGACTCTCAGAGACATATTTAGAATTCATGGGTAAAGAAATATCATGTACATAGAACTTCAGAAGTGCAAAGTGATAAGCCATAACATAGAACCAAAGACCTAAACTGTGTTTTTCGTTATTACTGTGTGTTATTCAGGCAGTGCATTTCTGATCTATCTGCTTAAAAGATAAGGTAAGCTTAAAAGTGTGTTGTAATACTGGTACATACACTTTTTTTGGGGGAGGGGCAGGGGATGGAGATCTGTTTGTTAAACATTAACCCCAAACATCCCTGGAAATTTCCCATGGGTAACTGGTTGAGGGTGACAGTAGCCAAAGAGAATGACTTGGCAGAGGTGGGAAGAATGCTCCTAATATTGAAATTTGTCTGTATAAATTCCGAGCCTATTTTCCTGGGTCACAGATTAGATCTGTTTACATATTATACACACACACACATGTACATGTGCACACACATGCACACATGCGTATTTTATATTTGTGCGTGTTTGTACACACACATTATACACATATATGTATATATTTTTTCTGGGAGCTGATGCATTGCTGAATTATTTAACTATTCATTAAGCATCTAAGACATATCTACCCAGGGTTGTTGTGAGAACCAAATGAGATAATTGAAAAGAACTTAGCCCAATGCCTTACACAAAGTAAGCACTATATAAATGTTTCTTCTTTTCTTCTTCTCCTCCTCCTCCTCTTCTACTTTCTCCTCTTCCTTATTTTCCTCCTGATTCTTCTTCTTCTCTTCCTCCTCCTTCTTCTCCTTCTCTTCTTCCTCTTTTTCTTTCTTGTTCTCCTCCTCCTTCTCCTCTTCCTTCTCCTCCTCCTTCTTATTCTTTTTGTTTTTGTTCTTTCTCTTCCTCCTCTACTTCTCATATTCACACCCATTAATTAATGTGAATTAATTCATCAGATTTGTTTATTTTCATCTAATAAAAAATGTTATGGTTTGAAATAGTCAGATACGAGTCAGATATCACAAATATGGGGCCTTAGCTATGATTTAAATATAGATAGGTCATCACAATAAGGGGTAATGAGAAGGACTTACATGAGCTACTCATTTGGTGTGGGAGAGCAGAAAAGATGCTAAAAGAGGAATGGGGCTCCATTAGAAACATATGAAATTTACCAAAAACATATGAAATTTACCAAAACTCTTTTATTTCAAAGTTTTGCTTCAGGAAGGTTTTATTGGTTACAATTAACAGTGTTGATAATATTGTTTTGATTGATGCCAATTAAAACTTTGGCACTTGCCCCAGTAGGTAAGAATATATAGTGATATTTGTCTTGGTGACAGTTCTTTTTTTTATGGGCTCCATCTTTCAGATGTAAATTTAGCTCTCTTCCTCCTCCAGTGTCTTAGAATGATGCCTCAATGTGTGGCATACATGATCTACTGTTCTGGAAGGCTATACCAAAAGAGTCCAAAGTCTGGAAGATCCCACTAAATCACAATGGCATAAAGTACAACCCCCTAAATGGATATCTGTCTGTCAGTACTAACTTAAGTTTAATTATGGTTGGTCACTGGGAATAGTGGTCCACCTCTAATCTCTGCCACCAGAGAGTATGAGTTTTGCAAATCTCTTGAGCTCCGGAATTCTGAAGTAAGTAGGTTAAGTCTATTGAGTGTCTGCACTAAATCTGGTACCAATGTGGTGAGTCCACAGGAGTAGTAGAGCAGAGGAGCACCAGGATGCCTAAGGAAGGGTGAACTGGTCTGGTCAGAAACAGAGCAGGTCAGAGCTCCTCTTCTGGTCATAATAGAATTGGGCACATGAGCCCAATTGGGTGAGTTGAGATGGGGAATCCTAGTCTTAAAAAACCAAAATCCCTCTCCCTCTCCCCCCAATACCTCCCCCCCAAAATGCTCCAATTTTGTCCACAGCTAATGATATTTTGTTTTGTTTACAACAACACTATCTACTGATATATGGAAGGGATAGCTATCTGTATCCATGAAGGGAATATTCTATTGATGAAATAATGGCTCTGAAGTACTAAAGCAAGATTTCTAGAACCAGGCACAAAAGGAAAAGATTGACTCAGGTTTGGTATAAAGAAAGACTTCAGACTGGAGCAGGAGGGATTGCCTCTCCTCCCACTGGAAGCTTTTAAAAACTGGATGACAAATCATGCATATCATAAAAGGGTTGTACTAGATGGGCCTCTGAGGGCTCTCCTTACTCTGATATGTCAGTCTGTCAAGAAACATTTATTAAGCTCCTACTGTGTGTCAGGCACTATGCTAAATTCTGGGTTAGAAAGGCAAAAAATAATCCCTGTCCTCAAAAAGCTCACAGTCTATGGGGGTAGACAACAAGCAAATGACTATGTACAAACAAGCTATATGCATGATGAATTGGAGATCATCAATTGAGGGAAGGCTCTATATTCTGACTCTCTGTCTCCCATAAAAAACTTGTAATCTACTCCTATGTTTTTGGAGTCTAATAGGTGAACTTTTGTCTTATCTTGCCCTGGACTCAGGAGTGTCTCTCAAGAGGCAGTTATTAATTTTTCATGGCTAATATGTTTTGGAAATCATCAAATGCTATAAACCAGGATTTATCTTTTTTGTTAATTGTCTAGACATAACAAAATGATGCAGATTAAATTTAAAATTGTCATGAGTATGTTTGTTTTCTTTTTTAATTTTGGAAGCTTATTATTAAATACTCCAATACTTAAATACTGCACAGTTCTGCATAGCCCAGACCATTCCTTTCCCTCTGATTTCTGTATTATTTTCTTCATATTTGACCATTCTCCTCCTTCCTCTGAAGCTTGAAATCCACTCCTCCTTCCTATTCTCCAGACTTTCCAAGTCTAGTTTCCCTAACAAGAGTCTTCCCCAATTAGTCTCAAGTACTTAATATAGTACCTGGCACTTATTAAATGCCAAATTAATGCTTTTTCATTCTTACCTGTGTGTTAAGAATTTTTGTGACATCTTTTGTTTTAGGTAGTATAATTAGAGATTGAAAGACATTTTGAGTGAAGAAACATTATTTACCAGACAACATGTGAATTCCGTGAAAGTAGTGATTGATTGTTTTCCTTTATTTATCCCAGTACTTATTACAGTGCTTATCACATAGTAAACTTTCAATAAATACTTGTTTGTTGACCAATGAAGTGATCATCTAACACATCTCAATAAAGTGAAATGTTAAATAAAATATACCTACTTCATTTTCCCCAAATAGATGGAATTCATTCCTTAATTTTCTTATCTCCCAACTATTCAATCATACAACTAGCTATTCCCCACAAATCTTCAAGTATCTCTCTCTATTATGCAGATGGTAGCAGAATTAAGATGAGGGAGGCAAAGGAGAAAGGACAAGAGTCTGCTCTGGTCATGTCTTAACTTCCCATTTTCCTTTCTTTTTGTGTTACACACCTACAACCATGGTAGGGAGAGGAGACAGGGAATAGGTATCTTGATCAGATACATTTTCTAGACTTCTTCAAAAATGAAATGGTCCCTGACCTCAAAGAGCTTACTTTATACACTGTGAGGAAATATATGCACATTAGTATAAGCATGCATGTATATTAGTATAAATTTGTAGTAAAATGCTAATTGGGGGAATCAGGAAACGCCTTAAAAAGGAAGTGGTTCTGGAGGTGATCTTTGAAAGAAACTCAGCATTCTGACAAGTGGAGATGAAGAGGGAATGCAGTCCATTTATGGGAGATATTCTGTGAAAAAGCACAGAGAGGAGAAAGGAAATAGTGTGAGAAACAGAAAGTTAGATAGAAGCCAAGTTGTAAAAGCTGCAAATGCCGAAGGAGTTTGTAGTTTTTCCTGGAAGTAATAGGGAATCACTGGAATTTATTGAGCAGGGAAGTGAGATGGTCAGATATTTGTTTTAGGAATGTAACTTTGTTGGCTATATGGAGGTTGGATTGGAGAGTAGTGTGCCTGGTGGGGCAGCTAGGTGGTGCAGTGGGCAAAGCACCAGTGCAGGAGTCAGAAGGACCTGAGTTCAAATCTCACCTCAGACACTTGACACTCACCAGCTGTGTGACCTTGGGCAAGTCACTTAACCCTAACTGACCCTCTTGGATCATCTCCAGTCATTCTGATGAATATCTGGTCACTGAATTCAGATGGCTCTGGAGGAGAAGTGAGGCTGGTGACCTGTACAACCCTCCCTCACTCAAAACAAAGTCAAGTGCAAGTCATGTCATTATTTCTCTGATGGCATGGTCTTCTTTGGCAACAAAGGATGAACACACTTGAAAGGTACCTGGTATCTAGTAAATGCTTAATTGATTAATTATCACTTCTACTTTCCCCTGGGTCCAGATAATTTGTTATATAGGAGTATGGAAATGGAACACGTAATTTGTTTCTCATTTTCCCAAAAGGCTTAGAAATTAAGAAAGGAAGGAAATGGCCAAGACAGGTTTTTAGGAAGAATGCAGCAAGGGATGACAGTACTCCAGTGTGGACTCTGATTAGAGGATAATTTTGGTTTCTCTGGTGGGAAACTTTCAGTGAATTCTCATAAAGATGGAACATTAGAAGGTTGGGACACAGAGGAAAGGAAAAGAAAATGGACAGAAGGAGGAGAGACCAAGCATTTATATAGTACTTACAATATGCCTCGCACTTTTTATAAATATTATTGTCTCCATTTTACAGTTGAGGAAACTGAGGTTAAGTGACTTCACAAAGATCACATAGCTAGTAAGCATCTGAGGCTAGACTTGAACTCAGATCTTCCTCACTATAGGCCTAGTGCTCCATTTACTGGGCTATCTCATTGCCAGAAATCTTCCAATGCTGAATCTAACTCCTGACACATGTAAGTTTCCCTTTCTTCCACCATATTGAATGCATACACACTGCTTGCCTCATCCCTTCGAACCTGCATCCTTTTCTCTTCTCATACCCAATAAAAAAACAGCCGACTCCACCTATATCCAGTGTGGAGCAGCAGGCAGATAGCCAAGGACTGGTACCCCCAGTCTTTGCCCCATAATACCTACTCATTTAGACTATGAGCAATAAATGCAATTTATCATCCATCATTTTTGCACTTCACAGAATTTAATTTTTTTCCAATTACATGTAAAGATCATTTTCAACACTCATTTTTGCAAGATTTTGAAAGAAATTCCAAATTTTTCTCCTTCCCTTCCTTACCCCTCCCCAAGACAACAAGCAATTTGATAAAGATTATATACATGTACAAACATCTTAAACATGTTATAAAAGAAGAATCAGAACAAAAGGGGAAAAAACATGAGAAAGAAAAAACAAAAAAGGGAAAACAAATGCTTCAATCAGCATTCAGACTTCATAGTTCTTTCTCTGGATGTGAATAGTATTTTTCATTATGAGTCTTTTGGAATTGTCTTGGATCATTAGCATCCACTATTACCCCTATGGGTAGGTTGGAAAACTTCCACCGTCTGTTACTCTTGTCTATACATATACTGAATCATTGTTTACCCAGGAGTAACCCTTCTCTCTCACCCTGTTCTCGCTCAACTGTCCCACTCCAGCTATAGCAGCCTCTTTCAGAGTGCTCTTTGTATTTCCCATTCCATAGTGATCAAACTACTATTTATTCTATATTTGTCTCATATGCCTTCTATTTCCTTAATCTGCTTAGATTTAGTTCATGCCTCTGGCCCTCTCTTCTATCCCTGACTACTTTTACCCACTACACACCACATTGGTCCTGGAAAGAAATAAGAATTATTAATTCTACCCATTGCCAATTCCAGTCTCTTTCTTGTTACCTCCCAATCCACCTTTCTTCCTCTGAAATTTACTCGATTAAACTTTTTCACCCTAGATAGAGTACAGAGGCTGTTGCTTACATTTCTCTTTTTTCTTCAGGAGTTCAGCACCTGATCTTTTGTTGTCTTCCTGGCTTTATGCTGGGGGACTTCATCATTCATGCTGTTTCCTCAAACATCCTAACATTCCCGTTCATCAGCCTCCTTAGTTTTCATGAACTCTACTTTTAGCCACAAGCAGTGACAGTCACACCTTGGATCTCATCGTTATCCTTAACTGTTCTATTTGCTTGCTCCAAAACACGTCCTTCTGTCAGACCATATTCGCATATTTCCTCCTTTTCTTTCCTCCCCTCTAAACTTACTCAGTCCTCATCATGACATACAATCTCTGTCTATCTCATAATGTTTCTCTCACTTGTCTCCCCCACCTCTCCCCACACCCCAACCTCTACCCTATAGTTAATTCAACCCCATACTGACCTCTACTCTTAAATTCCTCACCCTACTGGTCATGCCTTGCTAACCCTGCCCCCCTTAGAAATAGATTACTCCCACCATCCATTTCCTCCTCCACTACTTCTCACATTCCATTAAATGGAATTGGAGGAAGTTACACCTGTGTGCTGAGTGGGTTCACTACCATTTTATTCCATATAATATCAAATGGGCCCTTGCTAAAGCATGGCCATCCTTTAATTTCTCCCTAATATCCCTATATCACTTAGAAGCTATTCTAAATCTTCTTTTCTCTTCTCAAGTCTCTCTTATCACTTCCTATCATCATCCTCTTAACAGAGCATCTAATCTCTCCGTTTACTGAGAAAATAGAAGATATTCAATGGGATCTATTCCAAAGCCCCCTCAATCCCCCCTGTTTCAAAATCCCTGGACATCTTCCCCTGCTCTCTTTTCCATCCCTTCAGTGTCCAACACTGAGGTTAGCCTTTTCCTTGCCGAAGCCACCCCTTTTTGATATTTTCTTGATCCTCCTCCCTCTTCTTTACTGAAATTTCTCCTCAACTACCTCCCTCTCTCTAATCATTGAACTCACTCTAGCT
>CM053773.1:10032322-10071140 GCA_028658325.1 Potorous gilbertii | reverse complement strand
GGCTTTTGGTGCTGTCCTGGGACAAGAGCTAGTTCCGATCCACCTGACATTGTAGGAGCAGCAGGAAGAAGAGTGTACTGGTAGCTTTGTTACTCTTTCTCCAGAGCTATTAAGTATATATTTATTTAACTAGTCTCCTTTATTAGAATGTGAGGTCCTTGAGAGCAAGGCTTGGTTTTGCTTTTCTTTGCTTAGTGCTTGGCAGATCTCCTGCTACTAAGTGCTTATTAAGTTAATTGTTTGATTAATCATCATAGTGATATTTGCAGACACTTGGTAAGTGTCCTTAGAGCAGTGATCTATTTCATTTCTTCATTCCCCATGATGTCCAGTAATGTGTTTCATGTGTTGTTCAGTGACTATTTGTGAAATTTGCTTCTTTAATTGAATTATGGAGATCTAAAAATTATTAAAACAAAGATCATTCTGCTTATTTCTTCATACTTCACTTACACAAGAAGGCTTGAAATGGCTAAATAATACAAGACAGTAGAGAATCCTAGAATTTTCATATCTGGAAAGTTATATTTCTGAAAAGGATTCACAAAAACAGGTTCATAAAGAAAAATAAGACTGTTCCCAGTCCTTTAGAAAGATCTAATCCCAAGAGATAAATCATATCT
The DNA here is from genome assembly GCA_028658325.1 of Potorous gilbertii. Taxonomy (NCBI): domain Eukaryota; kingdom Metazoa; phylum Chordata; class Mammalia; order Diprotodontia; family Potoroidae; genus Potorous; species Potorous gilbertii. The sequence continues at coordinate 10,070,517 of CM053773.1, read as the reverse complement.
ATCTCCCTAAGCCATCTGACAGGCATTCTGTTCACAGAAAGGAAAGGTAAGAAAAAGAGGACACAAATTAGTAACTTAGCTAACCAAACAAACAAGGAATTGTTTTCAAAGATGGACAGGCCAAGTCAGGAACATAAGGAACTGATTAGAAACTTCAGGCAAACCTGAAGGATGGTTCAGTATTGGGAGGTATGGGAAACTTTAAGGGGAAGGATTTGAAAATGCAGGAAGATTAGAAGGGGCCTGCACAGGGAGAGATTTCAGAAGAAGAGAGCTTTGGCAAGGAAGGTGCTTTTGAAGAAATGTTATAGTGTCTATGGCGAATAACCATGGGCATGAAATTAAACTGAAACAAAAACAAAATTCAGTTATTGTTACATATCAACTTACAGGTTCCTATGTAATGCTTATATTTATATGACTAAATTATATTCTATTTTTATTTTTTAATTCCTCTTTGTACAGGTTATTCAACCAGATGTAACAGGGAATTACAGAATGAGTGGTTGATAAGGACCTTATGTTGAAATAGCACCCACTAAAAAGTGGCTGTATGTTCTTTGATTTTCACTTCAGTTTCTACTCAACTTTTCCAGCTTCAGTAGAGATTTTACCCTCAAACAGTATTCCATTCAGCGTCTCAGTTATCCTGAAATGTGTTCAATACATAACTCAAAGGAACTGCAGAAACACAGCCACACTAATGTACTGTAGGTGAATCTGTGAAATGGTCTATCCAACTGGTTTGGAAAGCAATTTGGAATTGTACTTAAAATGAACTAAAATACCCACATCCTTTGATCCAGAAAACCTAAGGCTATGCAAATATCATAACCAGATACAACTGAAAAGGAAAATCCTATATACATCAAGATCATCAGAGTAGTACCTTTTTTCCCCAGGTAACAAATAAATTGAAATAAATTAGATGTCCATCTACTGCGGAATGGCTAAATAAATTATGGCTCTTGAATGTGATGGAGCATTACTTTTTCCATTTAATTTTACTTTCTTTCTGAATTTAACAAGCACCAAATAAAATGAACATTCTCATGTACATTGTAGGATAGAAGAAGAAGATTGTCCATGAAACTTCAAATCTCCATGTGCTTACTTTTCTCTTTATGTGTATAATAAATTTAGAACATAAATTTCAAGCCTGTCTTGCTTAAGATTAGTTTGTCCTTGTGTTCCTTCTGTGTTCTTTCTGTCTCTCTCTCTCTCTCCTTCTCTCTCTCTCTCTTTTTCTCCCTTGATGAATGGTGGTTTAGAATTTGGGGAGACATGTTCCTGGCCACCACCTTTCTACCTGTACAAAATAGTAAAAACAAAGCCCACAAAATTTGTTTAACCAGTATATATAGCAAACCAATACTAATTCCCACATTGGCCATTTAAAAAATAAATGTCTCATTTTACATCTTGAGTCCATACCTTTCATTAAGGAAGGACCTAGGTGACACATCTCTTCACCAGTTTTCTAGAGTTTTACTTAGTCCTTTCATTCTTTAGAATTTTTAAATCTTTCAGATTTCTTTTGTTGTTGTTGGTTTTTTTGATCACTACACAAAGTGTTCTCTGAATTTCTTCATTTCATTCTCATAGAAGTCTTATGAGGTTTCTCTGAATACCTCCATTTTGTCCATTCCTGTGACATAACGATATTCTGCTATATTCAAATACTCTAATTTATTCAGTCATTTCCCTTTTGATGGCTCCCAATTCTTTGAAAATTGACAAGAAACTGCTAAAATATATTTGTATGCATGAGTCCTTTTCCTTTTCCTTTGCTGTTTTTAGGGTATAGGTGTAGTAACAATGTTGTTGGGTGAAAAGGTAGGTAAAGCTTATTAACTTTAGGGTTAAAGTTCCAAACTGATTTCCAGAATGGGTCAACCAATTGTGATGGAATATTATTGTGATGTCAGGAATTATGACCAAACTTGGCCTCCAAGAAGAGATAAGAAAACTTCTTTGCAGGAGTGAAAGACTCCGAGTGTTGAATCTTTTACAAAGTACAGTTGATATTGGTCCTGCTGAACTGTTTTTGACCTTTCTTTTTGTTGGGAGGGTATATATGGGATGACTCACTTTTGAAGAATATTTTTCAGATATGAAAGTTCTATCTTCAGATATGAAGATAGAACATATCAATAACAATTATATGTATGAATATATTGTATAGAAGGATGTACACATATGTAACCCTAAACCTTCATTCAGATTGAAATGGCATCAAAAGTATGCAGAAAAAGCATATGACTGCTCACTTAAACCAACATTATAGTAGGAGTGAACTTCTCTGCATGGCAAATGCTCTTTCAATTGTTTCATCATATAATTTGATCAACATAGAGCTACTGTAACTGTCTCTGAAATGTCAAAGACTGGAAAACCATAATTTATTATCACGATAATTTTGATTACCCATAGTTATTGTCTCATTTGAGATTTTTCCTATTCCATTTACTGAGATCATGGAGGAAACACTATACAACATGGTGAGAATTATGTAGAGTCTACTTTTAACCCAGAAATTCTGGACTTCGGCATTGCCTTCACTACAACTTCACAAAATGCCTGAGACCTTTGTTGTGGGTTGCCTCAATAGAAGCCAGAAGTGTAAAGACAACTTTGACCTTTGTTGTATAGTGACTAAATTATCAAAAGGTGCCATTTCAACAACCATTGCAACTCTTTGCTTATTGACAGAAAAGAGAAAAGGTGAATTCTCCAGCATTTTTATGTGACCTATACCATTTTGGTGGGTCATGTTAGATGATAATTCCCACCAATGGTCCCAAGGCAGAAGAATTTCATGGTACTTTAGGGTCATTTTTATGAAGATCAATATATTGAGAGTTGGACATAATTTGTGGGACCTTATTTCATATCTCTGGGCTTCAATCTAATTATCTTGTTGGAAAAGACCTTAGGAACAGTATTCCTCATCCCTAAAATTAAAGCTTGAATTAGATATTTTCTAAGGTCTTTTTCAACACTAAAATTTTATGATTCATTGGGTAATGAATTCAAAAGAGAATGCAAAGTATAGAATTTAAAAGTGGTACTGGTAGGAAAAAAGAGACTGTTTAGTGTAATCCTCTAATTTTTATGTCAAGACCATGGCAAAGATTGGTTATATGGCTTTGCTCAAATTCACAGAGGTAATTACTATCAAATCAAAGATTTTAGCCATGGTCAGAGGGTAGAACTGAAGATGACTTAGGCCAAGAGATTTGAAGTGAGTTGTTCAAGGCTCCATAAATTGTCAGCCAAAACTTTTATTAAGTGTCTACTTATTATGTGCCATACCCTGGGCTAAGTGCGAGGGATGCAAAGAAAGGTCAAAGCAAAGTTCCTGGCCTCAAGAAGGTCACAATTTAATGGAAGAATATAACACACTGAAAGAAGCTAAATGGAAATGAGGAGAGGAATAGAGTATTTGGAGCATGGTAGGGATATGTTGAAGTCTCGTAGCTTTGTGGTGCCACGGGTCCCCCTGTTTAAATGGAGAGTCTCAGAAGTCTCCTGTGTTGATCCACCCTTTTACCTTCTCTAGTCAGAAGGGGAGAGAAACCCCAGGGGCAGAGGGTGCTGAGGAGGTAAGAATTTCAGAGTTGATTTGATTTTGCAGAGAGGAGCATTCCTGGAGACAATGCTAAATTTCAAATGAAGACCAGGTAGAGATGAACGAAGGCTGAGATTTGTATTTACATTCTCTTATGCCACAATTTTCCCCTCACTTTGCATAAAATTTACGAAAACTACTTTGCATAAATGAATTTTTAAAATACTTACCAGGAATAAGAGATTCTTCTATGAGAAATATGTGCCAGGAAGGAGAAAAAGTATATAATCTACACATATATTTTTGATCAGGTGAGGCAGATCATAAGGATAAATACTGCTGAAATCAGACTGGCTAACATGATGGAAAGGGAAAGTGACAAATACTGGAAGGAATGTGGAAAGACTGTGTAACTAATGCACTGCTGGTGGAGCTGTGAGCTGCTCCATTTGTTCTGCAGAACAATTTGGAACAATGCCTTTCACCCTTTGATGTTACTAGCTCTATATCCAAAAAAGATTTTTTTAAAAATAGAGAAGGACCTATAGGTACATACATTTTTATAGCAGGTCTTTTTATGATGGCAAAGACTTGGAAATTGATGCTATGCTCATCAACGGACTGAACAACTTGTGGTATACAATTGTGATGGAACACTACTGTGCTATAAGAAAGTATAATCCGAATAATTTAAGAAATAAAGTGGAAAGACTTAGTGAACTGATACAAAGTGAAGTAAGCAAAATCAGAAGGACATTGTACACAGGAATACAAATATTGTAAGGATGATCAACTGTGAAAGACTTAGCTACTCTCAACAAGACAGTGACCCAACACAATCCCAAAGAACCCATGATGAAAAATGCTATCTCTCCACCTCCAGAGAGATATGATGAACTCTTAATGCAGATTGAAGCATATATTTTTTTACTCTCTGTATACATGTATCTATATATATGCATATCTATATGTACACACACATATATATTTTTTATTTTCTTGTTTGACTTTTCTATCTGTTAATTTTTGCAACATGGCTAATATGGAAATATGTTTTGCATGATTTTACATGTATAATTGATTTCAAATTATTTTCAAATTGTCTTTTCAAGAAGGGAAGAGAAGTGGAAGGGATGGAGAAAGTTTGGAACTGAAAATTTAAAAAATTAAATGAATGTTAAAAAATTTTAACATGTAATTTTTATATCTAATTGGGAAATATTTAATGAACTAAATAAAATATATATTGAAAAAAATACTACTGAAGCAGCCCCAGTGGTTAGCTCTTTGTGGCCCATAGTAAAAAGGAGAACCTTTTATGTGGTAGAAGGCAAACCAAAAAAACAGTATGTCTTGGGCCAGAAGGTCTAGATATTTCAACATTTTTAATCTATGATTCTAGAATTTATACTTAGGCATCCCATGCCTTCTCTCTCCAAATATATGAACACAATTTTTAAATGTATATATTCAATTAAATAAATTCATATTTCTGTGTAAATGTGCCTCATAAAAAGCAAATGCTTTTTGATTGCTTACATGCTTGTTGATTGGGAGAGAGTAGGAGAGAGAAAGGCAAGAAAAGGAGAAGGCACAAAATGCCAGATCATTCACTAGGGTGTGTTAATCAGGGCTTTTGTCCCAAGGCAGAGTAATGTATAAACTCTTGACTACATTGTATGCCTTGAGCAGGTAGATGTTACTCATAGTTAGCAGAAATAATTAAACAGGAAACAGCCAGATGGCACTTCCTTTAAAACATCATGCTGGTGTACATGTGATATGGGAGGTGGGGGGAGTAAGGGGGAACAGTATATGGATAGAGAAGATAGTCTACAAGGAAATAATTCTGATCAATTATGTCTCTAACCCAACTATTTTTAGCTCCTTTCAAAAACTGTCAATTCTACCTAGACATTAACAGAAACACCCTGCAGAAGTGGATCTTGAAACATTATCCTTTCATGCATGGCTACACCTAGGCAGACCAGACCTCCAAGAGAAAGAGACTATTCGATGATATTCATTTCCATGTTTAACAATGTTCAATCAGAAAAGTCATTCTTCCATCCAATATAAATCCTTCATGCTCATTGACTCTAGCTCTGTCCACACTGGAAATATAAGAAACACAATCTACGTGTTTCTTTTAGTAACAATCTATTCTCTTTTAATTGCCAGAAAATTGCCCGTGGTTTACATAAATTAAAATGATTCAGATTTTTGCCTTCGAAGGAACATCTTTAAATCTTCAATAGCCAGTGTTGATAATACTTTTCCAAATAGTTATATGCCTAAAATATTCAGGGTATTTTTTCTCTACAATAATTTTCTCTTCATTATTATAAATAGAATATAAATTTCATGATTATTTTGAATTCTCTTTTAGAAAGAACTTTAAAATATAGTGTCCGAATTGTTTTTATGAATCTGATTATATGTTGTTTTGTTGTTTTTTTTTTAGTCTCAATAATGTCTTTTTTCTGGGTGTGGAATAATTGTTTATTCTATGCATTCCAATCCACACCACTTCTAGCCATGATGATTTCTTTTAAAATTTCACTAAAAAATTTCATTTTTCTGGATACTACCTACAGTAAACAATTTTTCCTTGAGCCCTTAGGCCTTGCTCTGGAGGTCTGTTTTTCTCTCTTTTAGATGTCTTTACCTAGACAATATCACAGTCAGACATCATTTCAGTTGAAAGTATTCCACTTCAGTTTAGGGGCCTAAGAACCTTGAACTTACCAACTTTTCAACTTATAAGAAGGGAAAAAAGGGAAAAAGACTAAGAAATTAAATGTAACCGCAGTCAATCAGTCAGAAAAACTCAGTCTCTTCACTTCTAATCATCACCATCTGCAGGGCAATTAAACTCAGCAGGTGTTTATAAGAATTATTTCTTTAAATCGAGAAAGGGGACTTCTGGAAGATTCCATTTAAAAATAAATGCATAATACCTAACATTAACAGCTAAAAACTTACTTATGAAAGGGAACTGGGGAGTTAGGACATAAATATGTCTGTGTTCTGGAAAGTATATTGCTAATTTACCAAGAGACAAACAAAAGCATCCTCTTTCCTTAACACAAAACAACATTTTGTGTACCAGCAGGAACTTTCTTCTTTTTTAAGGACCAAAAGACTGGTCAAAATTAAATAGCTGTGTGTTTTCCTTTGACCTGTGAAACTACGCAGCATGTATTTACTTTCCCCTTGGTTTTACTTTTTTCAGTTTGCATGAAATGTTCATCATCAGAGTTCGTCATCACCGCCAGGTGGTGAATTGTTTTGACCACAGTAACTCATGTAAACCACCTACTACTGCCAGGAGGGAGCTTTACTAATGTGTTATCAGAAGAGGAAGTATTTATATTAATGGAATTAGAGATCCTTGAAATGTTGGAATACATGACCTTACTTTCTCCTATATTCATAATCAGAAATATCATTCGGATCACTTTTTACCTTTCCCTATCTATAATATTCTATTTTGTACTACATTTGTCTGTGTGTGTGTATGCATACATGCACATATGTATATGTTGTATGTTCTTTACGAGATTATAACTTGTGTGAAGTTAGGGATCATATCTTACTCATCCCTGTGTCAACATGGCATAGTAGACAGGAAATTACCCCCAGGAGTCAGGAAGAGCTGTGTTCAAGGCTTGCCTTGGTGAATCATTAACTATGTGACCCAGTGCTAAGTCAACTAACTCCTTGGCAACCAAATCTACTATCTAAGAGATCACTTTTTTAAGTGCCCATCTTTCCATCTTGAGGAAGGTCTTCACCAAGCACTCCTTAGGTTGATTGAATCATAGATCTAATCAAAAAAACAAAACAAAACAACAACACCAACCTTCCTCTCAGTGCTTTGAATATATTAAGCCCCTAGTTACCTCCACTTCTGAGGATTTTTGGTATCCTTTAAAACTCAACTTCAAATGTCTCATTTAAGGTGCATCCAGCTATGAGCTCCTTCCAGTGCAAGGTTAACTTGAATCTGCTTTATATGTGTTTGTATATGCCTGTAAATGTACAAGTTGCCTCTTTCTTTTAAATGTAAAATCCTTCAGAGCAGGAATTCTTTTGTAAACATCTCCACCATGCTTATGCAGCATTATATAATGATAAATAATATAAACATTCATGCTTAAATTGTAAATATCCACTGCAACTGCACAGTGAGATATACCAGGGAGATGATGTAAACTTCTGAGGCTATTGCTGGTATTATGTCTTCTTTATCTGTTGCCCCAGAAAGCAGATGGGCACTGGTCAGTGAGTGGGGAAACTTTAGAATTGAATGCACAAACTGGAATGCTGTGCATGCCTTGATGGGCCCCCATCAAAGCTTGAGTGGAATCTATGTTTGCTTCAACCTGCCCCCAGTGAGACTTGAGGGGATTTAGGGGAGTGCCAAGTTGTGACCCCCATGGAGATGTAGGAGTACTTCCCCCGCCTTCTTGTTGGCCCCTGCAAGAAGGATGAATAGGGAATGCTGTAGGAGTTGATGTTCCCATTATTAGTAACTTCCTTTGAGAAGACTAGACTAGAATAAAATAAGATTATTAACCCCTCTGAAGCTGTCTTCCTGTCTGTAAGACAGGTAAACACAGCACCCAGGGTGACTGTTAGCACAGGGGCACTCTTGATTTGGTCAGAAAGGAAAGACAGTACGAAGGAGTTAATAATCTTAATTTATTCTAGTCTAGTTGTCTCAGAAGAGGATTGCTGATCACAGGAGCACAAACTCCTATAGCATTTCCTAATCACCCTTCCACAGGGACTGGTAAGAAGGGTGGGGGGCAACTACCTCTATCTCCCAATGGGGTCTATTGAGACAGGTACAACTTGTGTTTCCCCTGAATGCCCTCAAGCCAATAGGCATCAATTGAGGCAAACAGAAATTCTCCCCAAGCCTTGATGGGGGCTGATCTAGGCACACAGCATTCCAACTTGTGCATTCAACACTAAGTTTCCCCCCACCCCAAGCCTCAATGGGGGCCAGTTGAAGCTCACATAGCACTTGTGCATTCAAACCTCAGTTTCCCTTTTCACTGTTTAGTGACTCCCTGTTTTATTGACCAACAGACTAAGAAGGCATATAGCCAGCAATAACCTCACAAGTTTTCATCACCCCATCCCTGCATTTCACTGTACAGCCGAAATGGATTTTTATATTATTTATCTTTATATAATGCTGCATAAGCATGGTGGAGATGTTTTGAACCATAACTATGGGAGCTCATATCTAGTGCTTGGGAATAGGAGATTGTTATAGCTATGGATCCTGGGAAATGGAACTCTGAGAAAAAATAACAGATATTCACTTTACACACACTAAAATCCACCTTACTTACACTAAAATTCACCTTACATACACTATCCTCTCTGTCTTTCCAGATAAACAGTGAACTTGCGCTAGTAGCGCTTCTGTGTGTTATAAGCATCCCAAGACCTTCCTAGTGCAGCATGTGAACATGGGTCTTATATAACTTCAGAAACTCTGGAAGCAATTCTTGATCTATCCAAAACTATCCACATTGCATTGGGTAGGCATTTTCCTTTTGCTCATTAGCATTCCTTCCTGGTTTGCATTATTTCAAATATCAGTAGTGAAGTGCCTTTGAAACTATAAATGAAGAGGTTGATCTTGTTGTCTGGTAATGAGGAAGGCCTGCAGGGTTTTTAAGGTTTAAGCTCTCAAATCTGAAATGAAATTCAAATAGCAAATGTCCAAAAGAAATAAAATATGCATTTCATTTCTTGTATGCACTAACCTCTCTATTCCTGTATTTGCTTTCTTAGTTTTCTTATTATGAAGAAATGTTTTTCAAAATTCCATTTGTAGGGTTGTGTTCTTGTTGTCAATATGTATTGTAGAGGAATCAGGCAGTTTTGTGTGTTACTGTATAACTTTGTCTAAGTGTCTTTAATTCTGTCACTCAAAATCTGTGACCATGAGCAAAAAACACAATAGGGACTCAATAAATATTTGTTGAATGAATGGAATAATTCATATATACAAAAAAGGAGTTCTTGAAAGTTGCATGCAACATAATGTACAAAAATTGTGAGTATGAGAGAAATTATGGTTGTGAAGGACCTTGAATTTCTTAGAGACAGATTTTGGTAAAAGCAGAATGTAAAACCTGTTCCTTCAGCAAATAAACAATACAGTGAGGAAATTATTCAATGAATTGCAATGAATTATCTCTTCCAGGGCATCAAGGTACCATTTAGTCTATAAGAAGAGGGCTTTTTATTAAATGGTACTCAGAGCCTTTGAAGTTAATCCAATTCACATGGATGAGATGTTTACATTCAGAAAGTATTTATATGGTATAATGTCTTCTTTTCATGTTAAATTTATGCTTTAAATATTTTACTTACTGGATTTGTGTAGCTGCCATTTTACAACCACTGTAAATAATGAAAAATATTAACAACAAGGTGTGCTTTTTCTCCTGATGCAGCTAAAATGACATTTTACACTACAGCCTAAAAATTCACCATTGCTGTGCTGGTGGGGATGAGGAAAGTATAGGAAAAAGTATATGCTTATACTCTCTATAAAATATTTAAATGAATGTGTCAATTGTTTTAATGAAAAGAAGAAATTTTATAAAGTATTCAAGATTAATTCTAGATAGGATTCTTCATTCTCACCCTCCACCCCCTTTTGATGATGATTTTCAGCTGTTAATATCAGCCCTTTCCTACATCAACCAATTGGCCTGACATTACAAGTAGAACATTATACTATAGCTTTAGGTAAGGAATAAATTAAGAACAGATGAAATCCTAATAACAGTCTTCTCTCATAAAAAATGTTCATGAGTAAAGAATTATTAGGAATGTGAAAATACACATGTGAAAACTCATTTTAAAAAAATTTTTTGAGCTATGTTCCTAAGGTAAATTAATGAAAGTCCACATGAATCTCTACATGCTAGAGACTGAATGTTGAAATTTTGAAAGGATATTTTACGGTGCTGTGTTTGCAGTCATAAGCATGATAAATCTGTTTTTTTGTAGGAAACTTTACTCATCGGATAGAAGATACATTGTCCCATCTAAATTCAGAGAACCAAGAGTAACTATTTAAAACACTAAAAAACAAAAGTACAAAACTAAACAAAATATAAAATATAAAACAATATATTAAGAATGTAAATTTTTGCTATAGATATTTCTGATAAAATTTGACATTGAAAATTTCTAAGAAATAGACAAATATTGATAAAATTCCTAATAGTTAAGGGTTAAAACTATGTGGATAGTTCAAAATTGGAGAAATAAAAATTATTACTATCTGAAGGGTTGTTTTAACACTTCTACTCAGAGAAATGAAAACAAGAACAAATCAAAAACAAAACAATTACTTTATAGTAATTACATGGCAAAGAGTTTGAAATGAAAAAATTCAGTGCAGGTGGTGATGTGGAGAAACAGGCACTTTCGATGGTGGTATTTGTGAATCGGCACAATCTTTTCGTAAGACAACAGCTTTATGTCATAAGATCTGAAAAGTTATTCTTTCACTTTGATTCAGTGAGTCTAATACTGAGATAAAGGATCTTATTGGCAGAAAAATATAAATAGGTGTACATTCTTATCTGATTTGTTTGAAATAATCTAAATTATCTCATGTATTCACATTCATTTCAAATGAATAAGAAATAATCAAAATTAGAGAAAAGTCATGTATTCATTGGTGGCATAGTTAAACAAATTTTGATATATTAATTTTATTTTATTATTATACCATAAGTAATGCCAAATAATAATGTAAAAATATGGGAAAAGTAATATGATGTAATATAGAGCAAAGACAGTAAAATTAAAAAATTACATACACTTACATGAAATTTACAAATAATAGAAACAGCAAAACAATATTGGCAACAACACTGACAAAAATGCAAAGAAGAAAAATTCAGGAGGCACGTGTATTGTTAAGGACAATATATAATATTAAATAGGAATTGTAAATAGCCTTTTAGAACTTCATATACATTTTTAAAATTCTTGTGATTTTAAAAGAAGTTAGAGATGATTAAGTTTGAAATATTGCTAAAATACTTTTCGTAATGCCAATCCTATATATTTTTTTACTTACAAGAAACAGAATAAACAAAACACACATTAGAGGGTATTTGTGAGATGACTAGACACTGGGAACTTTTCAAAACTTTCACAATCATAAGAATGAGTTCTCACTTAAGTAGGAGTTTATTTATTCTGTTTATCTCAAGTCAGAGCTAATGATACTAAATGGTCCCAAGTGGTTCTCTTCATTTATCCTGAGTTAATCTGGCTATTTGCAGATAAATAACAAACTAAGACCTGAAGAACCTGACTGAGAAATTGAAAAAGTAGATTTGTTTTAAAAGGAGGATGTTCAAATGAGATAAATTTAAAGAAAAAATCATTAGATTTTTTGTTTTTTAAATAGATTTTATTTTTTAGTAAAATAAAAAATGTGTTAGATTTCCCCTAATATCCTTCCCAGTGCCCCTTCCAGAGAGACTTCTATCATAACAAAAAATATTTTTGCAAAGGAAAAGAGGAAGATAAAAATTTCAGCAAAACATGACTACATTAAAGAAAAATCTGATATTTTTCAGTGTTCCACAGACATGGAACCTTCTCCTCTGCAAAGGAGAAGGGGAAATTCTATTCTTATATGATTTATTTGAGCCCATGCTTACTTTTATAACTTAGTGTAATTTATTTTGGATTGTTTTATAGTGCTTTTTATTTACTTTCATATTGTGGTTTATTGTGTATATTTTTTCTTCTTTCTACATACTTTCCTTGTATGTGGGTGGGTTACTTTTCTATTTACATTGATTTAGTTCTTTCGCATCTTGTTTTCTTGACTCTACTTACCTTGATCTGCGTTATTTCATAAAGATCTTTCCATGACTATCTCTATTCATCTCATTTGTTTTTTCTCATACCACAGTAGTATTCCATTACATGCATGTACCAGACATTCTGTGTATCCATTCACCAACCAATGGACAACTACTTCATTTTAAGTTATCTGTTCCTATTAAAAAAATACTACCATATACAGTTCAGTGTATAGAGGTCCCTCTTTTTTGTCATTGATCTTCTTGAGGTATATATCTAGCTATGTAATCTTCAGAAAAAGTGATTGGTACATTTTAGCGACCTTATTTGCATAATTATGAATTGTTTTCAAGAACAGTTGTGCTATATCCACAGGTCTATCCATAAAATGTTAGTGTACCTATCTTTTTATAACCCTTCCAATATTGATTATTCCCATCTTTTGTCATCTGTAATTTTGCAGAGTGTGAAGTGAAATCTCAGAGTAATTTTGAATTATAGTTCTCTGACTATTAATTATGGTAAGCTTTCAGAATTTGCAATTCTTTTAAGAAATGTTTGTTCTTATTTTTCAAATATTTATCTGTTGGTAAATGTTTTTTTATCTCATGTAAATATTTTATCTATGTTTTGGATAACAAACCCTTATCAGAGGTCTTTAATACAAAGACTTTATCTTATCCTAGTCACATTAATTTTGTTCTTGAAAAGATTTTTCAAGTTTATATAATCAAAACCATATGTTTTCTCTTATGATTGTCTTTATTCTTTATTTTGTTAATAATATATCTACTATTGAGAACTGTAAAAGAGGATGACTTGCTTCTCTTCAAATTTTTAAATAAAATTTTGGTTTAATGTGAAATATAGTGTAGTATTTTGGTATAAGTCCAATTTCTGCCAGACCATCTCACAATTTTCTCAGTAGTTCTTATTAAATGGAAAAGTACTTTCCCGAGTTGTTTATGATTTTTTTTGTTTATTAAACATTGTTTTTTTAAAGTCTATTATTTACTCTTTTTCATCTACAGGCTTTATTAAACAGTTTAAGGTGTGGAAGTGCTATTTCCCTTTCATTCCTACTTTTAAGAATTATTTCTCTTGATATTATAGATGTTTTTTCCTCTGAAATGAATTTTATTATTATTTTATGTAGCTCTGTGAAATATTACTTTGGTAGTTTGATTGATAAAGCATTAAATCTGTAAGTTAACTTTGTTAGTATTTTAAGGCAGGCAGATAACAGACATCAGTTAAACACCTACTATGTCCTAGGCACTGTACTTAGTACTAGAGATTAAAAACAGTGTAAAAAATAATCTCTGCCGTTGAGGAACTCACAGTCTAATGGGGAAGGCATCATGGAAATCATTTGTACATACAAGTCCAATTTATAAGAGAAATTGGAAATAACAAAAAGAAAGAAGGCCCAAGGATTAAGAGATTACAGCAGGCTTCTTGCAGAAGGGATCTTTTAGGACTTGTCTTAAAGGATGGGAAGAAGCAAAGATGAGGGAAAACAATCTATTCCTGGAGGAAAGCCAATGAATATTTCCAGAGCTCAGAGATAATAAGAAATATCAAGAATTCCTCTTGATCTGGCATGCTCCACATCCAATCTGTTGTCAAAGTATGGTGATCTGCTTTGCAACATCTCTTGAATGTACCTTCTTCTCTCCTCTCCTCCTACATGGACTATTACTATAGCTTTCTTGTATGTCTGCCTGCCTCAAGTTTTTCCCCACTTCAATTTGTCCTCCATTCAGTCACCAAAATGATTTTCCTAAAGTGTAGGTCGGACCATATTATGCCCACCTACTCAATAAATTCAGTGACTCCCTAATGCCTCCAGGATCAAGTACAAAATACTTTGCTTCTACTCAAATAGTAATAGTGTAATCCCTTCCTACCTTTCCAGTCTTCTTATACCTTTGATTCAGTCACATACTCTTCCCCCCCTTACTTTTATTTTATTTTTAAAATATAATTTGTTTATTCTTAGTTTTCAACATTCACTTCCACAAGATTTTGAATTTCACATTTTCTTCACATCTCTCCTCTCCCCCCACCACAGGACAACATGAACCCCAACCATGCCTTTTTCCAATTTGCCCTTCCTTCTATCACTCCCCCTTCTCCCACCCCACTCCTCTCTATTTTCTTGTAGGGCAAGATAGATTTCTATACCCCTTTGCCTATACAACTTACTTCCCAGTTGTGTACAAAAGCAATTTTTAACAGTCTTTTAAAGCTTTGAGTTCAACATTCTTTCCCTTACTCCCTCCCCACCCACTCTCACTGAGAAAGCAAGCAATTCAATATAGGTCATACATGTATAGACACACAAAACACTTACAAAACAGTCATATTGTAAAGACTAACCACATTTCCCTCTATCCTGTTCTGCTCTCCATTTATTCCATTCCCTCGCTTGACCTGTCCCCCAACAAGAGTGTTTGCTTCTGATTATTCCCTCCTGCAATTTGCCCTCCCTTCTATTATCTGCCCGCTCCTATCCCCTTCCCCCTTGCCTTCCTGCAGGATAAGATAGATTTCCATACCCAATTGAATGTGTGTTATTCCCTCTTTAAGCCAAATCCAATGAGAGTAAGGCTCATTGTTTGCCTTTCACCCCCCCCTTTTCCTGCATTGTAAAAGCTCTTTCTTCCCTCTTTTATGTGAGATAATTTACTACGTTTTACCCCTCCTTTGTCTTTCTCCCCATACATTCAACACTTAATTTTATTTTTTAGATATACTCCCTTCATATTCAGCTTACTTTATGCCCTCTATCTATATCTATGTACATAGACACACATACAAATATATATATATATACTTATACATAAATACATATACATATACCTACACATATATAATATATACAAACTCACACATATTCCCCCTAACAACCCTAACACTGAGAAATGTCTCATGAGTTACAAATATTATCTTTCCATGTAGGAATGTAACAGTTCAACTTTAATAAGTCACTTATGGCTTTTCTTTCTTGTTTACCTTTTCACGTTTCTCTTGATTCTTATATTTAAACGTCAAATGTTCTATTCAACTCTGGTCTTTTGAAACAAGAATGCTTAGAAGTCCTCTCACTGAAGTTAATTTTTTCCCCCTGAAGTATTATACTCAGTTTTGCTGGGTAAGTGAATCTTGGTTTTAATCCCAGCTTCTCTGACCTCTGGAATACCATATTCCAAGCCCTTTGATCCTACAGTGTAGAAGCTGCTAAATCCTGTGTTATCCAGATTGTATTTCCACAATACTTGAATTATTTTTTTCTAACTGCTTGTAATATTTTCTCCTTGACCTGGGAACTCTGGAATTTGACTACAATATTCCTAGGAGATTTCCTTTTGGGATCTTTTTCAGGTGGTGATTGGTGGATTCTTTCAGTATTTATTTTACCCTCTGGTTCTAGAATAGCCTGATATTCTAGATAGTAGTTTTCCTTGATAATTTCTTGAAAGATGACGTCTAGGCTCTGATTTTGATCATAGTTTTCAGCTAAACCAATAATTTTTAAATGATCTCTCTTGGATCTATCTTCTAGGTCAGTCATTTTTCCACTGAGATATTTCACATCATCTTCTATTTTTTTCATTCTTTTGGTTTTGTGTAATGTCTTGATTTCTCATAGTCATTAGCTTCTATTTGCTCCATTCTAATTTTTAAGGAATTATTTTATTCAGTAAGCTCTTGGATTTTCTTTTTCATTTGGCCACTTCTGCTTTTTTAACACATTTTTCTCCTCATTGACTTTTTGGACCTCTTTTGCCATTATCTGGATTAGTTTATTTTTAAAGATGTTATTTTCTTCAGCAATTTTTTAGGTCTCCTTTAGCAAGCTGTTGACTTATTTTTTATGATTTTAATTCATTGCTAATATTTCTTCTACTTTTCTTACTTGATTTTCAAAATCCTTTTTGAGCTCTTCCATGGCCAGAGACCATTTCATATTTTTCTTGGAGGCTTTGGATGTAGGAGCCTTGTCCTTGCTGTCTTCCTCTGGTTGTATGCTTTGATCTTCCTTGTTGTAAGAAAATACCTTTTTTACCAAGAAAATAACCTTCTATGGTCTTTTTCCCCCTCTTTGGTCATTTCCCCAAACAATTACTTGACATGAGATCTTTGTTAAGTAGAAGGTGTACTGCCTCATGGTTAAGGTGTTTTGTGCAACTGTTGTCAGAGATATCTCTAGGGATCTGTAAAGTCTCAGTTCCTCCAAAATGATATGATAAAAGGAGAGATGTTTCTTCCTCTCCTGGTCTGTACTCTGGTCTGTTAGCAACCACAACAACTCTTTTCTGTCCTGAAAATACCAGTAGGGTTCCCTCTCCACAGCCACCACCAGGTCTGTCTCATCAGTGTTCCTCCTTCCCCTAGGACTGCTACCCAGGACTGTGACTCAGATCAGCTGCTCAATTCCTCACTGTATGTATGTCAAGACCTCCAGAAGCAGACTGTGCTGGAACAGTGGATGCCATCACCTGGTGCTGGGATTAGCTTTTTCACTGACCTTTGAAGCTGTCTTTGTCATGTGTGGGATGAGAAGTCAGAAAACTGTTACAGTTGTCAGTGATTCAGTGCCCTGAGGCCTGTTCCAGTGCCATCTGTGCTTGTGTGGCATGCTGGGCTGTGCTTCACTCCAGGTCTGGTGCAATAGACCCTTCCTGTTAACCTTCCATATTTTCTTGGGCTGAAAATTTGTTTCACTTTGCCATTTTGTAGCTTCTGCTCCTCTAGAATTTGTTTAGAGTAATTTTTAAATTTTGAGGAGTTTGTGGGAAGAGCTGAGGCAGGTCCCTGCTTCTACTCTACCTTCTTGGCTCTGCCCCCCAGTCTCATGCTCTTTGATCACTGATGGACCTCTTGGTTTTCCATGAACAAGATGTTCCTTTTCTCCTTTCTGCTTTTTTTTTCTGACTCTCTCCCATGCCTAAAATTGTCTCTGTCCTTATATCTACCTAATGGCTTCCTATAAGTCCCACCTAAAATCCCACAACCTCTCTTAATTCTACCATCTTTCCTTTTATTTCCTTCCTGTTTATACTATGGTGTGTATGGAGTATTCCAAAATGACTAGCATCACAGGTATGAAGGCTCATTAACTACCTTTCAGGGTTGCTCATGAACCATTGGGTATCTACCTTTCACCTAACTCTCAGTTGTGGCTTCAAGAAGTTGTCAAACATGTAAAGGACATACCCTGGCAAACCAGACAGGCTAAATCAAACTGAAGGTAAGCAACAGTCCTCAAACCTATTGGTGAGTTGGGGGAATGTCTACCCCAGGCATGTGAAGACTTCTCTGGTCAAATGGGAGGATAAGAGCAGTTTTTTCTAACAGTGGTGAAGGTGGCTGAAGCAGAAGTTGTAGAGACTTAGAGTTTGGTCAGATATCAAAGACACCAAAGTCATCCTCTATGTCTGAAGCTATTGTCATCACCTTGACTTTTTCTTGTCACTGGTCTTTGATGATTCTGGAAGAGGGAGCGAGGCTGATGGCCTTGTGCAACTCTGTCTTACTTAAAACCAGTTAGCACACAAGTCAAGATTCACCTTGTGATGTCATTGGTCCCATTTGAAAACATAGGACAAAAAATTATTCATGCTATACGTAACTTATTTTGTACATATTTGTCTGTTGTTGTCTCCTTCATTAGATCAAAATTTCTTGAGATCATGGACTATCTTTTGACTCTTTATATCCCTAATGTTTCTGACAGTGCCTGTCACACAGTAGGAGCTTCATGTAGGAGCCTTGTCATTGCTGTCTTCCTCTGGCTGTATGCTTTGATCTTCCTTGTTATAAGAAAATACCTTTTTATCAAGAAAATAACCTTCTATGGTCTTTTTTTTGACTTTCTATTGATTAGTCATTTATTTTTTTCATGTTTCTCTATTTTGTTAATGATATGACCTTTTGTATATAGGTCTTTTATACATCTGAAGCTTATCTTTGTATAAAGTATTACATGTTCATCTAAATCTAATTTCTTCCATACTACTAAAGAGGATCATGGAAGTTAAAATGGATCATTTTGATTATATGAAATTTAAAATGTTTTATGGGGGAGGAGTCAAGATGGTGGAGTAGAAAGACTCACATATGCTAGCTCCGAACACACAGCCCATAATTACCTATAAAAAGAACTCCCAACAAATTCTGGAACAGTGGAAACCATGCAGCAATGGGGTGAAGGATATTTCCGTTCCAGAGAGGCCCTGAAAAACCAATCCCAAAGGTCCATCACACACCAGATGGGAGCGGAGCCCAGCCCTGCCCTGGCGGCGTGGCACAGAGAGCAACAAATCCAGCAGATCCGAGCAGGCTGTGAAGGTCCCTCCACCCACAAACACACAGGTCAGTGAGAAAGACATCTGGACGAACTGAGAGGGGAGTAGGATGTCTCCATGGAGGGTGCACAGTTTTACTTTACTTTGTTAAGAGAGTTCTCAAGAAGAGGAAATAATTTGTAAATTTATATAAGGTTAAAAACAAAACATATCAATAAAACCAAAAGTAGCAACAGAAAAGAATTGATATTCCTCAGATATATTGGTCCAGAGTTCTCCTGTTGTCCTTTATACTTCCCTGATGTCGATATTCTGATTATGTATTTTTTTTTATCATAAATGCAGCTTGGTCTAGTGGTTTTTCAAATTTTAGGGAAAAATTACATAGCACTGGTATTATGTATTTAATAGTTTAATAATTTTCTATCTAAATCTGTTCCTTTACATATTGTTTTATTTTTTTTCTGAGATTGGATTATAAAAGGTATCTATTTGATGTTCTGATATTTTGAGTATTTGATGTTTTTAAGGTAATGCTTCATTTTTTTATTTTTACTTTTGTCAGCATATAACTTTGTAGAGTCTGATTTACTCTGATTATATATATATATATATTTTTTTTTTTTACTTTTATTTCTTTGGGATATAGACTTAGTGGTGGTATTGCTGAGACAAAGGGTATGCCTAGTTTTACAGTCCTTTGGGCATAGTTCCAAATTGTTCTCTAGAATGATTGGAGCAATTTACAACTCAATCAATAATTCATCAATCTACCTGTTTTCCACATTTTTTTCCCCTCATTGTTTATTTTTTTTGTCCATCATGCTAGCCAGTCTAATAGGTATGAGAGTATATAACAGTACTGTTTTAATTTGCAACTTTCTAGTTATTAGTAATATAAAGCATTTTTATGTGATTTTATTTGTACTTTGACACTCAATTAGGAATTTATTATCTCCATTTAGTTCTGCATCTTCTGTAACTGTTCTCTGCATTGATTACCATTTTTTATATTGTGTTGTAGTTGGTATAGAATGCTTATCATTTCTGCCTTTTTACATTTTCTCTGAAATTTCTAAGTGCCCAAATATATGGTAAATTTTTGTAAAAGTGTTACAGAAACATTTCTATTTTTTAGTGATTTCATTCAGACAGTACTCTCAGTCTTTTAATTCTTTTTTGTTTTTGGCAATTCATTTAATTATCCAATTTTATTTTGTTTTTTTTTCTTTCTGTTGGATTTTTTACAACTCTGAGAGAAGAATATTAAAGTCAGCTAGCACTATTGTGCTGGTCTTCTTTACAAAAATAAGTATAGTTTTCACTTGCTAATTTATGTTCTGTTCTATTTGACATATATGCATTTGTTATTTATATTTCTTTGTTTCCTATGGTTCCCTTAAGGATTAGGTACTGTTTTTCCCCTCTACATTGTTATATTTTGTGATTGCTTTTTCATATGATTATAGCTCTTGTTATTTTAGATTAACTATTGCTTGTTAAATTTTGTTCAAGACTCTCATTTCTATTTTTTTTGTCTTTGAAGTTTAGATGTGTTTCTTATAGACAACAGATTTTGGGTTTTTATGTTCTTATCCAATCTGTTATTCTCTTTAATTTTTATTGACTTGTTTAATCCATTCATATTTAAAACAATGGAAGTTCTGTTTATGTTTTCTTCCTTTCATCTTTCTAATTTTTAAATTTGGGAATTTTTTGGCTTCTCTTCTTTTAAAATCTTGTCCAAATAATTAATTTTCCTTAATCTACTTTAATGCAATTCTATTTCTACATGCTATCTTTCCCCATTCTCAATCTCTCTCACACTGCTACTTTTGAATACTTTGCTTAATGTTGTAATTTTTAACTTTAAATTAATTTTTCTTTCTTTTACTTAGTTACCCAATTACTACCTTCCTTTATACTCCTCTTTTTTGTTCTCTCAACTATATAGGCAGTTCAAAAATTTCACTCTCCTTCCCTCCCATTTCTTTTGTTCACAGATTTTTCTTCTTTTATGAATTTTTTGAGGAGCAAATTCCGTTCTTTGGCTTATGTTTCATATACTTAAATATTCCTTTTCAGTCACTTTGTGTTTATCATGGTATTTAAGCTTCTAAAATAGCAAAATAGAGTTCCTTATTCTAAACAACTTCTAAGTTATTACCTTGTAGGCATTGCCCCCCTCACACTTTTTCTGTTGGGCTTCATTCTTATAAGGATTAATTTCCAGGAGAGAAAAATGAAGAAGGAAGCATTGTTCTATGGTAGAAATCTTGCTACTTTCCAAATTATTTAATCTAATTCTTCCCTACACTTTCTCCACAATCACTCTCTTTCTCAGTTTTCATGCAGTCTACTCTATCTGTCCATATCCTCTCAAGATGTGGGTGCTAGCTGTTCTTAGGAATTTATTTCCTTTTTGCTAAGTCAAGATATTGTCAAACATCAAATGAAATATTTGTATAGGGCTTAGTACAGTCCCTGGCACTGAGTTAGTGATATATAAATTTTATTTCCTCCCTCTCTTCTTTACTTCCTTCTTTCTTTCTTTTTTTCTTCCTTCCTGGCACAATACTCTCTTAAAGAATGTGTCCACTCAGCATAATTTCTTGTAGATTGGGCCTGTTGCAATGTCTGTATTTTCCATTAAAGAATACACCTAATCTCTTTTAGTAAGACTTTCTACCACCATTATGCCTACACAATTTCTACCATTTCTTGAATAGAAAGTTCTAAAATATTTAACTTTTTTATTATTTCTAGAAACATTTGATAGCTGATAGTTAAAAATCGCTTTAACATTTATGAAGTACTGCTGCACAGAGGAACACCAAGAGAATTCATTCAATTTGAAATAAGACAACAGAAATACACAGGATTGGACTAAAAATATGGTAAAAAACAAAACAAAAAAAAAAAGTTTTCCTGTCAAGAAGTATGAATTGGATGTGAGTAAATAATTCAGTTCCAATTTGTTATTCATCATCCTTACGAACTGCATGTAAAAAAAAAAATGTTTTTGAAAAATTCAACAAAATGTTTTGAACATTCAAATGAACTGTGGATGATTAGTTTAAGGACAGAAACTCCCTGTCAGGAACAAGATAAACATTGAATTTTAATTCTAACAACATTTTGGTGACATTTAGTAAGCTTTCAAAAGCATTAAGTATACTTAATATTGAATGCAAAGCTTTGTTGAATATATATTAAATCTAATGTATAAATCAACTTAGAAGTAAATGAATGCTCATTAAGTTACATATTACTCCTTAAAATAATTTTAAAATACAACATAAAAGTTTTAGAGCGCAACCTGTAAATACTGGTGTCCATCCAACAGAATAAAAAGTTCACATAGCCAATTTTTATTTCCTATGTTTTGAAAATTAAAGATGCAGTCTTTCAGTAGCATTGTAGTTATCTGCTCATAAATTCTTTAGATTTCTGTGTGGATGCATTCATGAATGGTTCATTTTTTTTTAAAGGTGTGTGTGTGTGTGTTTGTGTCTGTATCTGTGTTTATGTTCTATATTGTTCTAGGGAATTATCCTTACCCTAAGGTAAACTCTGTCTTTTGAATGAACCCAGACCTGGGAGAGAGAATCAATCAAAACCAACCAGCACTTATTAAGTGCCCCATAATGTACTGTGTACCATACCACATACTAGGCACTGAGAAACTAAAGACCAAGAGAAATAGCCTTGTATTCAAAAAGCTTAGATTCTGTGAAGGACAAATGACAAGTAAATAAATAAATATATAAATGATAATTTCAGGAGGAGAGTAAGAAAATTAAAACTAAGGAGATCTATAAAAGTGTCCCTATGAGAGATGGCACTGTTAAAAAAAGCATTGAGGCAAAATGTGGATTGGTGAGTTCCTCACAAAACAACTAAGACAATTGGCCTGGAACTTGAAGTGTACCAAAGAGAGCGTGTTATGCAGTAATTCTTGATAGGTAGACTGGAGGTGAATTACAAAGGACTTTAGATGCCAATCAGATGATTTGGATTTAATCCCAGAGAAATAGTAGCCCCTGAAGTTTCTTCAGCAAGTGAGTAATATGGTCAGAGTAGCCAACTAAAACTCTGAATTTATTTAGCATTGACTTATTTTGTGTATGCTTTACTTTTCCCAAGGGAATGCATGCTCATTGAAGGTAGAAGACCTCCTCTTTTCACTCCCTTCCCCTCCCCTGCATTCTCTTCTCTTGTCCCTATCTCTGGCACTTAACACAATGCCTATTATATAGTTAATGCTTAAGGAATTTTTAGTAATTGGTTGATTATGTTACAATTTTGTCAGGAGTATCTGGGAAGGTGGAGAAACTAATTCAGAGGTGATTGCAATAGTTCAGCAGAGAGATGAATTAAGATCAGAAGAGAAAAAGGTAAAGATATGAGAACTTTGTGGAAATAAAAGTAACAAAATTTAGCAACTGATTGGATAAGAGGGGATGGGGAAGAATAAAACATCAAAGATGACTCTGAAGTTGCAAACTTAATGACTAGAATGACGGTTGCACCCACTATAGAAAAACAAATAGTAAATTTGTTCAGCCATCTTTTCAGTCATAGTCTCTACATGACCCCATTTGGGATTTTCTTGGCAAAGATACTGGAATGGTTTGCCATTCCTTTCTCCAGATCATTTCACAAATGAGGAAACTGAGGCAAACAGGGTTAAATAATTTGTCCAGAGTAGTCATAGGTAGTCAATGTCTGAGGTCAGCTTTGAATTCAGGGAGATGAATCTTCCTGACTCCCCGCCCAACACTATATCCACTGCCACACCTAATTGACCTAAGGGTGGGTTTAAGTAAAAAAGAAAATAGGTCAGGATGGTGGATTAGCAGAAAGAAGTTCAGTCAGTTCTGTCCTCTCTCCTTCCTTCCTTCCTTCCTTCCTCCCTCCCTCCCTCCCTCCCTCCTGCAAAAAATCCCCCAAAATCCTTCCATTAGATATAGAAATTACATCATTACAAATCTTGAGAGGGAAACCCAAGGGGAAAAAATGTCACAGAATCATTTTCTAGCACACTTCCACACAGAGACACTAACAGGGAATTCAGTGGACATTGGGTGAAGGGTGTGGATAGCAATACTACCAAGAACATTCTACTATAGAGAGATAGTGTACATTGGAGCCAGGGGAAGACTCTAACTTAATCAAGCATCATGACATGATGCAGGACTTGGCAACAGTTGCTAACTGGCAGCTTTATCCCTCCCTATCTAATTCTGGGGATATCAAGGGCATAGATCCAGGGAAGACTGAAAAAAATCATATAGAGAGGGTTTGGCTGGTAAGGAGAAAGTTAACTTTTTTGTGTGAAACAGAAGTGAAGGAACACATAGTGACAGAAGATATTTTGGTGATGTGCATTGAGGAGGAGAGAAGAGGGAGCTCCCTTTGAATGGCCTCATTTGTTTCAGTAAAATATGTGGAAAGTTGCTTGGCTGGGAGAGTAAAGGGATAGAGAACTGTAAGAAATTTGACCAGGGATGAAATGGATTGGAAAAGCTGTAAATGGTACTGTGAGTCAGTTAGAGAGATATAAAAGGATTGTCTTGCAGCACTTATATAACATAAAATTAGAATGGGTGCACTTAGCACAGTTTCATGATTTTTCAAGCTTCATTCAAAAGCATATGCACAGGAGTAAAGGCAGTAAAATCCAAGAGTGATCTAATGCTGAGGTATAGAAGGGCAAGATCAGTGGTATGATAAGGGTGCAAAGAATAATTTGAAGATAAATTGATTGATCAAGGGGTTCAGTTGGGCAAAGGAGCAGTGTAACTCTTGTAGGGGTGATTGCTGGGAGAGGAACAGAAGAGGTCTAGCATTAAAAGTCATGGTGTAGGCCTGTTAGAGTATTTGTTGTATTGCTGGTGGATCTCTGAATCAGTATAGTTATTTGGGAAAGTAATGTGCAATTATGCAAATAAAGTGATTTAAATGTCTATATACTTTGACCCAGAGATTCCATGACTTGGCTGACATCCAAAAAGCTCGATATACACCAAAATATTTATTTATGTTTTAATTTTTCATTTTTAACACAATTTATATCACATGAAACAATTCCAACTTTTGGTCAGATTATATTTCTTTTAAAGTATTTACAATACAGACCACAAATGAATTATTTTTTAACATTAACCAATTGAGACACAAATAATAACTATGTATGCTAACTTCTCAAGCCCTTAACCTAATAGTCTCCACACTATTACTAAGAATGAAAGGACCCTAACTTATTATTGTTGGTCTAAAGTCCTATGCCTAATAGCTTAATTTTAGACTTAACCTTGGATGTTCCCCTACCAATACTCTATAATTTAATGGATCTGGTATTAAGCTTACAAACCTTTTGACTATAGGAAACTGCCACTAAGAGTAGGGACATTTCAGGGAAACAATATCTCCTTAACTTCATGTCAATTCCAGGCAGGAATAGATTGTTAACTTGCATTCAGTCAGGCTTAAAGTCTGTCAGGTGTCAGTGGGAAAATTGAGTCAGGAGAATCCTACTTCAGCCCAGGCTGAACAGCGGCTCTCCCACCCTTCCCATGAGTTCATCTTTTTCAGTTCATATCAGCATCATGGCTTTCTGCCATCATGGATTGGAGGCTCAGATAAGCTTTCTTGCTATCCATACCTGGAGTTAGACTCAGAACAGTCAATTAATAGTCTCATAGAATCTTAGAATACCAAGTTCCAATAACCAGGTTTCAGATATGACTATAATTTCATATTGGCTAAGGACCATCTTTTGAGGAAAGTCTTAAGTGGCTTATGTGCCTTTCTATAAAAGTTCTAGTTCCTGACTAAATAACAATTATAAAATCAAATTTACCATTAAAACCTTAACTTTTCCCATCAATGCCCAATTTTACCCAATGTTACCTGCCTCTAGGAAACAGACTAAAATTCTTTCCCCGAAACTAAAGATGTCTCTGATTTAGCCTCAATAATTAATTCAGTCAATTGTTTTAATGATAATTTCTTTTACATCATTTTGTGACATGTCCAATTTTTCTCCCCATTTCTCCCCTTCCCCACCCCCTAATATTTTGCATTCTGATTACTCCTTCCCTCAATGTAACCTCCCTTCTATCACCCTTCCCCTTCCCTTATCCACATCTTCTCTCTTTTCTTGTAGGGAAAGATAAATTTCTATACCCCATTATCTGTGTTTCTTATTTCCTGGGAATATGCAGTAATAATTCTCAACATTCGTTTCTAATACTTTGAATTCCAACTTCTCTCCCTACCCATCCCCACTGAGAAGACAAGCAATTCAATACAGACTTAATATATGTTGTTTTGCAAAAGACTTCCATGGTACTCAGGTTGTGTAATACTAACTATATTGCCCTCTATCCTACTCTAGCCCCCCTTGTTTTTTATTCCTTCATTTGTCCTTGTCCCTTCCTGAAAGTGTTTCTTTCTAGTTATTCCCTTCTCTCATTTGCCCTCCCTTCTATCATTCTCCTCACCCCACTTGTTGCTTTCTTCCTTACTTTTCTGTAATGTAAGATAGATTTTCATACCAAATTTTGTCAGCATGTTATTCCCTCCTTAGGCCATATGTGGAGAGAGTGGCTTCACTTTTCCATCTTCCCTTCTCCTTTTTCTCCTCTATTGAATAAGATTTTTTTATCTCTTTCATGAGTTATAGCCTGCCCCATTTCATTTCTCCTTTTCTTCTCTCAGTATTTTTCTCCCTCACCCCTTAATCTTTATTATATTTTTGGGGGTTTTCTTCATGTGGATATCATCTCTTCTGATTCAATACAACCTGTACTCTGTGTGTGTGTGTGTATGTATGTGTATGTACAATACCTCTACCTACTCAAATACTGAGAACAGTCTCAAGAGTTACAAATATTTTCTTTCCATGTAGGAATGTAAACAGTACAGTTTTAGAAAGTATTTTATGACTTCTCTTTCTTGTTTACCTTTTTATGCTTCTCTTGATTCTTGTGTTTGAAAGTCAAATTTTTTCTTCAGTTCTGGTTTTTTCATCATGAATCCCTGACAGTCCTCTATATCATTGAATCACCATTTATTCCCTTGAAACATTACATTCAGTTTTGCTGGGTAGGTGATTCTTGGTTTTAATCCCACTTCCTTTGACTTCTGGAAATGTCCCTCTCCAAGCCCTTCGATCCCTTAATGTTGAAGCTTCCAGATTCTGTGTTATCCTGATTGTATTTCCGCACTACTCAAATTGTTTCTTTCTAGCTGTTTGCAGTATTTTCTCCTTGACCTGAGAACTTTGAAATTTGGCCACAATATTCCTAGGAGTTTCTTTCTTTGGGTCTCTTTCAGGAGGTGATCGGTGGATTCTTTCAATATTTACTTTGCCCTCTGGTTCTAGAATATTAGGACAGTTTTCCTTGATAATTTCGTGGAAGATAATGTGTAGGTTCTTTCTTTTTGTTCAAGGCTTTCAGGTAGTCCCATAATTTTTAAATTGCCTCTCCTGGATCTATTTTCCTTGTCAGTTGTTTTTCCAATGATATTTTTCACATTATCTTCTATTTTTTCAAACTTTTAGTTTTGTTTTTTAACTTCTTGGTTTATGTCACAGTCATTAACTTCCCTGAACTCAGTTCTCTCTTTCAAACAACTATTTTGTTCAGTGAGCTTTTGAAACTTCTCCTCCATTTGACTAATTCTGCTTTTTAAAACCTCCTTCTCCTCATTGGCTTTTTGAACCTCTTTTTCCAATTGAGTTAACATCTTTATAAAGGTGTTACTTTCCTCAGTTTTTTTGGGGGGTCTCCTTTAGCAAGCTGCTAACTTACCTTTCAAGCTCTTCTATGGCCTGAGTTCAATTTAATTTCACTTTGGAGGTCCTGGAGGCAGGGATCTTGACTTCCTGTGATAGCATGCCTTGTTCTTCTTCATCTGAAAGGATGGGAGGAGACATCTGTTTACCAAGAGAGTAACCTTCTATGGTCTTATTTTTTTCCTTTTTTTGGGCATTTTCCCAGCCAGTTACTTGACTTTTGAATCCTTTCTCAAGAGGATGGTCCAGTTGCCCCTTCTCTCCCTGCTATCATGCTGAAGGCTGAGATTAGACTCAGCTGCTCAATTCCCCTGGGACTTTGGCTGGGGGTGAGGCTATCACTGAGGGCTGAGGTTTAGATCAGCTGCTCCCTATGGCCAGAGGTTTTAGGCTGAACTGCCTGGACAATGGACCCAGGTTGCTTTCTGGCCACTGTAGCTGTCCGCAGGTCATTGCTGCTGTTTCTGCCATTAGGAACCCCAGTCCCCTCTTGCCCTGGTGGGAAAGCCCCCCCACAGTGACCTTTGGAGCTTTCTTTTTGCTTGTGAGTTGAAGTATCTGGGATCCTCCCTGCTGGGAGCTCTGCCCCAGAGATCTGTTCAGGTCCTGTTCCTCTCAGTGCTGTGTGGCCAGGGCTGGGCTCTGCTCTGCTCAACTTCCCATGGGAAAGACCTTTCTTGTTAGCCTTCCAGGTTACTTTTGTCTGGAAACCTCTTTTGCTCTGTTCTGTGGCTTCTGCTGCTCTAGAATTTGTTGAGAATCATTTTTTACAGGTATTTTGTGGCTTGTGGGGGAAGTGCTAGGGTATATGTGTCTTTCTACTCCACCATATTGACTCTGCCCCACAAAATCTTTATAATGGCACTTTTTGTGATAGAAAATTATTGAAAGCAAAGTATATGTGAATTAAAGCAAATAGAAGTTAAGTGACTTGCTCAGGTTCACATAACTAGTGAGTGTCTGACACCGTTATTGAACTCAGGACTTCTTGAATCCTGGCTCAACACTATATCCACTGAGTCATCTAGTTTCCTCCCACACAATCAGTACAGCAAGATAAATGGAAAGAGCAATTACAAACATACACACAAATCCAAAATGAATAGTGCAAAATGGTAAAGAATATGCATCATTTGAAAGAAGAGATGTGAGAAAATCACTATCCCTTTCCAGAGGTGAAAGATCCATAAGTGATCACACTGCAGATATTCTTGATGTGTTCAATTATGCCTATTTTTCTTTTATCTTTTCCTTTTCTTATCTTTGAAAATATCATTTGTTATATTATTGGTTTGTTGAGAGAAGAAGTATAAAGGAAAGGAATATTGCGGGATACTAAAGTGATATACCAAAATAAAAATCAATAAAACTATATTTTAAAAAATGAAATTCTATCATATTGGCATTTTTACCCAAGACATAAATTTACAAGTTTAGATAAAGAGAATATGGGCACAAGTTCTACTAGAATTCCTGAAAGAAAGTAAATAAGGTTTAAAACTAGTTTAAAGAATTTTTTTTCTAAATGAAATGAAAATTCTTGAATAAAATTTCCAAAAGAAGAAATATTGAAGAAAGAATTGGAGAGAGAATTAATTGCTTGACACAAGAAGTACAGAATCTTGATGAAGCATAAATTCTATATAAGTTAAAATGGACCAAATGAAAACCAATGTCTGTATGAGACAGTGTGCAATATTAAAACAGTTGAAAGACTTAAAAGAAAGAAGAAAATATCACTCTCATAGTAAAAATAACTGACTTGTAAAACAGATTAAGGGGATAAAAATCATTGGAATACTAGAAAGCCCTGACCAAAAAAGACCACAGACATCCTATTTCTAAAACTCTTAAGAGAGGACTTCCAGGATTTTGTAGAACCAAAGGGTAAAGTAGAAATAAGAACAATTCAATGGGCACTTCTTGAAAGAAGATCCAAAACAAAAATTTCTATGAAAGCTAATTTCCATTAGCAAATTTTCATTAAAGCAAAAATCCATAGCTTCCAGGTCAAAGGAAAAGTGCTGCACACATCCAGAAAATGAAATTGGGTACTGGTGGTTGACAATCAAGGTCAGATACAATTTACCAGTCAAATGTAAAGGAGAAGAGAGCTTGGAATAGGATATTCCAGAATGCAAATCATGTTAGTCAGGAATTACTTACCCATCAACATTGAATATAATCCTATAGGGGAAAAAAATAGACTTTTTAATGAAACAGAGGATGTCTAAGCATTCCTGATGAAAAGATCAAGTTTTCACAGCAGTTTTGAAGTTCAAACACAAGAGCTAAGAAAGCATAAAAAATAATGTCAAGAGTTAGGAGATGAACTGTCTTATTAAAAAAAAAGCAGCATTTTTTCCCACTTAAGGGGGACTGCATTGTCCAAATATTGGTATGTCTCATTGTTGTCATTACATTTAATCAAATAGTTCTTCCTATGATTTTTTTTGTCCCTAAAATTCCTTAGGATTAAGTTATTTGGTCTCCAATCAATTTTTATCCTTTCCTCAGTGTTCCTTTGTTCAATATCACTTTTATTTATTTAGGTCAGTAAAATACTTACTTAATGCTTCCTTTTTTTCCTGCTTTTGTCTGTAATATTATTATGCCAAAAGCAATAATCCATTTTGTAGAAGTGCTATGAATAGATGTGAAATATGTATACTGCTTTCTATTAACATTAAATAATTACCAAAGTTCTATAATAGCTAACTTTTTCCAAACTTCATTTCATCTTCTTACCTTTTTTCAAAGCTAGTTTTCCTTTGCAGTTCTTTCTTGGAAAATCTTAGTGTATTGTTTCATTTGTAAGAGTCCTTCCCTTCAGATACCCCAACAGCTGGTGTCAGCAGGCTTCTCATTGCAGGAGCTGGATAATCAGTCCACGCACCCTGCTCTGTGATTCAGGAATCAAGGCAAGAAGCCGTCTAATGTTTTAGCTCACTATAAAACAGACAAGAAATCACCAACCTCCATTACTTCTAGTTCGTACTAGATCCCAGGCTATGCTGAGATCCTGAATTCAAAGTTTCTATCTCTTCATCTTTCTTAGTAAAATAAAGTCTATTGGATTCTCAATTTGAATTATATACTCCATTGCCAACTTGAAGAAAATGTAACCATGGAGAACTAAACCAATCCAAAACTATTCATTTCTTAAGGACAAAATAGTTTGCACACTAGATACTGGACTGTTGGGACTTAATAGATCACAGGCAGTTGCTCAATAAATGTTTTGTTTCTTCATTTTTTCCTGAAAGTTTGTATTATATATTTGCTTTCCTATTTTATGGTAGGAGTAAAATTAATTTGTGGTTTTTATGCATGCATACTTCTGTGGAGATTTAACTCTATTACACCAAACTCATGTGACTAGGGATCATTGAAATGTATATGTGTGGTTGTCCTTCATTGCTGAAGAAGACAGTGTCATCAGAGAAATAATGACATGACTTGCACTTGACTTGTAAGAAAGAAGGTAGAGTTATCCCATTGGAAGGGATTTGATAGCTCATTTCTGATAGGGTGAATCTTCAAATTAATACATAGATTTCTGTATTCTTTAAAAATAAATCATAATTGTCCCACTGATATGGGTGGATGAAATGGATAGAAAGTCACTAAATTTCTAAAATCTATAGGGAGCTTAGCAAAGTTACTTAGTTATTTATGCCCAAACCATTAGGGGAGGGATATAATTACGCAGAATCACAAAGCTATTACCCTAAAAAGGATTAAATGAATTTTTGCCAATGGGACATACTTGTTAAATAAGGAAATAGAAATTTGAAATTACACATTAAAAGAGGAATAATAAATTTTTGGTTCAGGGAAGTAGAAAAAGCAAAGGAAGAAAATTAGAGTTCAATCAAAATGTCTAAGAATATTACTACCAACACTAATAATACTACTTTAAAATAAGTTGGTTAAAGTTATAATAGAAAAAATATAATGCTAAAGAGAGAAGAATGAAGGAATGAGTTTATGAAGGAAGCCACACAATATAATAGAAAGGATCTGGAGTCAGAGGATCTGAGTTCATGTCCCAGAGCTGCCGGGACACTGTTGGCAAGCCATTTCACATCTCTTGGTCTTAGTTTTTTCATCTATAAAAGAGAAGTTTGGATTTGATGACATTTAAGGTTTCTTTCACTTCTGAATTTATGAGCCTATGATCTATTATATTAACTATTGGTATTAATGACACAGCAAATGTGCATAAAATTAAATGATACATTTTTATTTACATATATCTGCTTGGATGTAAGTTTATATGAAACATCTTATTTGAAGGAACTGAGCTAGAGATGATTTAGGGGAAAAATGACTAAAGACTATTTAATGATATTTCTTAAGAAAAAGCAACTTATATAAACAGGTGCTCACAGTTTTTAAATACAATACTCTTTATTTTTGTATACTGAAATATTTGTGTTTGATAATAACTGATAAATACAAAATAACAATTTTTTTTAAAAAAAAAAAACAAAGACTGCTAGTTAGAAGAGTAACCAACCAGGTAGAGATTTCCACTCTTTTTCTCTCCTTTGCTTGTGGATCTTTTCCAGGACTAATTCTTCCTGGGGCCATGATTTGCACTTCCCCACTCCCCTCATTTCTGTGGGTGTAGATTTCTTTCAAATCTGTCCATAGCCAAGAGGATTATGGTGACACCTGCCGAGGTGTGTTGCTAAATGTTTGGCAGGAGGTTCTCTGTAAAAAGAAGATATACGACACATTCTTAAAGTTTAATCTGTATTATTCATATTTTTACATCACTTTTTAAAGTCTAGAAATAAGCAAAATAATAAATCAAATTCTGACCTGTAGTTACTGATTTTGGAGGTATAAATACTCAATAAAAAAACTATAAATTTAACAATCGCTCTCAAGAAGGTATAGCTGGCTCCAACCCAACTCTACCCTCCATCCAGCTCATCCTAGGCAGCAATAGCTGTGATAATGGACTCCCTCTATCCTAGGAGACATAACCATTTAATGTATTCTTTCTTCTTTGGCATTCAATAAATCCTTTTATTTTCCTTTTGTGAACACAAGTTTTAAGCCCATGGATAGTGTTGAATCACTGGTTTTTATCTAAATGCCTTTATGTAAATTTGTGACATCTATTACACTTGTTCTCAAGTCTTTCTTGCCTACTTCATGGTTCTCAATTCTGCTGACATAGATGGGACTGCTGGATATCTGAGTTGCAGGTGAGTTTGGTCTTAGATGAGAGACCTCAGTGAATTTTAAGGTGATTGACTCAGAAAGGCAGGAAAAAAAGTCAAATAAAATTTTTACATTAAGCCAAAACTACAGGTTTTAGTTTATTGGGATAATTTATTAATAAGTACTGAAAGGATCATGCACTCCGAATCAAATTTTTTTTTTAATTTTCATGAAAGATCATTTAAAAGTCTGATAGCACCAATTAGAAATTTAGATAGTTTAGTTGTCCTTCAGTATATTTATGAACCATCTACAAAAAAGAGGCTAAAATCTACACATTTTTCCCCGACTATGTTTCAGCTGTAGATAGATTATTGTGATAGAATATATATGTCATATATAGAGAACCATCCTTGGAATCAGTAATACCTGAGATCAAATTCTGACTTTGATGTATACCATAATTTTTAAAAATCTTGGGCAAATCACTTAATTTCTTTGTTACTTTGACAATTCTCTAAGGCTATAAGTTGTAGAAAAAACATGCATATTATATATACACACACATACACTTTCATATATGCATATACACACATACATAAAAATACACATCTATATGCACATGTTTAAATATATACCTATGTATTCATAAGTGGATATGTGCACATATATATATGTATATATATATATATATATGTAGTTATATATTATCACTTTTAAACTATGTGTTCATTTGATTTTTCTCTAGCACTGAGCTTCTGTTATTATAAGATCTTTCCAAAGTCTTAAAAAAACAGAAAAAGAACATAAATGAAACTTTAACTCTATAGTTTGGAAGCTTTCAAAATTGAAGTTATAGAATTTGGCTTTAAAAGCAACTTTAAAAATGTCTACTAGATGTGTGGATTCATTGACTCTATCGATTACTTTGTGAACTCACTGAGAAATACTTATGCACTTAGTCTAGCTGTTCCAGTGGCTTTCTGGTTATCTCACTGCTTCCTGCTGAGTAAAGTTCTCAATAATTGATTGAAATGTAAATAAACTGGAAGGCGCATTTTAAGCTTGAGAGAGAAATATTTGTTAAACGTTTACATAAAAAGGATCATTGGGATGACAGTAAGGGCAACACAAGATACAACAGCAGCAGGAATGTGAAAAAGAAAAGATTTATTATTTGACCATGGACAGCTCTTCCCCCACCCTGAGCCAGAGCCCTTAGTGAACTTCTGATTGTTTTCTGTCATTACTGTATGAGTAAATTTTTAACCATTGGCTCGTTAGACCACATGTTGTATGCTACTCTTGTTCTTTTCATGCATCAGTGGAGAAATACCCATCTTTCTTTAACATTAACTCTGATTATTAGACTTGTTTAAATAAGCTCTGCATCTTTTGTTTTAAAGGAAACGTGAAGAAAGGCACACCAACTAAATTTAATTAATACTTCTGATGACATAGCTTGAAGCAAAGTTGTGAGACTAACTTGTTTAGTCCCATAGCATCTTACTGTCTTTTCTGTATACTTTTCTCCCTCTGTATATTCCAAGTATCCTATATTTTTATAACTTGTCACTAAAATTAATCATAATCCACTTATGACATTCTATAAAGTGACAGTCATCTCTTGCAGAGTATTTATAGCTGAAGCTTTATATCCAGTTTTGGGATGTAAGTTGTATGAACTATCAAAATAAACTTGGGCTTCATTTGGAGAGGGAGACATTTTTGTAGCCAGAGGTAAGGAATTCTTCTTGGAGTTCTTGACATCACAGACCATTGTCAGTAGCCCACTTTGTGTTTTTGTCAAGCTTGATTGTGATACCTCTTCTTTTCCCTTCAAAAAGTACATAAAATTTTCGAGGGATAGATATTATTTTCTTCATTTAGGCTTACCATTTTTAGAATGTCTGCTAGTAGGAATATCCCTTCCTCCCTATGAATGTGAGAAGCAAGCATGGCCAAAAGGAATAATGTGGGATGGCTGTATGATGATGGAGGATGTTTTGGTGGCAGACTTTAATTTTTAATAGTATCAATTTAATAGTATTTTATTTTTTCCCAATTACATATCAAGATAATTTTTAGCATTCATTTTTACAAGATTTTGAGTTCCAAATTTTTCTTCTTCGCAACACCTCATTTTTTCTTCCTAAAATGCTAGGCAATTTGATAAAGATTATACATGCACTATCATGTAAAACATATTTCTATATTAGTCACAATTGAAAAAGAAGAAACATATCAAAGGAAAAAACACAAGAAAGAATAAAGTGCAAAACAGTATGCTTCTTAAAGTAAGTGAAAAAAGTATGCCACCATCTACATTCAGAGTCCATCAGTTCTTTATCTGGATTTGGTTAGTATTTTGCTTCCTGAGTTCTTTGCACTAACTGAGTTGTTGAGAAGAGCTGGGTCATTCATTGTAGATTATCACACAGTGCGGCTGTTACTGTGTAAAATGTTTTCCTGATTCTGCTCATTCCACTTAGCATCAGTTCATACAAGTTTTTCTAGGGTTTTTCTGAAATTTGCCTGTTGATGATTTTTCACTGCACATTGGTATTCCATTACATTCATGTACCACAGCATGTTTCACCATTTCCCTATTGATGGGCATCCTCTCAATTTCCAATATTTTGCTATCATGTAAATTATTTTTGTACATATAAGTCCTTTTTCCCTTTTCTATGACCTCTTTGGGATACAAACCTGGTAGTGGTATTATTGGGTCAAAGAGAATGCTCTGTTTGATTGCCCTTTGTAATTACAAATTCTTTTCTCAAATGTTTGGATCAGTTCAAAACTCCACTGACAATTCATTTGTGTCTCATTTTTCCACATTCTCTTCAATATTTATCGTTTTCCTTTATTTGTCATATTAACCAATCTGATAGGTATGAGGTAGTACTTCAGAGTTGTTGCATTTTTCCAATCAAAAATGATTTAGAGCACTTCTTCACATGACTATAGTTAACTTTGATTTCTTAATATGAAAACTGCCTGTTCATATCCTTTGACCATTTATCAACTGGAAAAGGGACTTGTATCTTATAAATGTGACTCAATTCTCCTTATATTTGAGAAATTAGAAGGAGTCTGGTTTTTGTTCCATTCTGCTATCCACTTCCATTTTATGTGAGAGTTTATCCCATTCCCGTTCACAGTTATGATCATTTCCTTTCATCCTATTTTTTCCTCTTCTTTAGGACTCTTTTCTTTCACCTTTCCCTCCTCAACAGTACTTTGCTTCAGTCTACCCCCTCCCCAGTCTGCCCTCTCTTCTGTCAGCTCTCATTCACCCCAACTTTACTTAATTTCCTTCCCTCCTAATTTCCTGTCACCTGATTTCAACTTATTGTGTATATTATTCCCTCTTTGAGCCAATTTTAATGAGACAAAGGTTCAACTAATGCCCACTGCTACCCTCTCATCTTTCCATCAACTGGAATAGGTCTTTCGTGCCCCTTCATGCGAAATAATTTACCCCATTCTACCTCTCCTTTCCTTCTGCACCCACTGTAACCTACTTCTCATCTCTTAATTTTTTTAGGTCATTCCCTCAAATTGACCTTATACTTCTGACTGTATATATTTTTTCTAATTGTATTATTAGTGGTGCAAATTTTAAGAATTACAAGTACCAGCTTCCCATGAAGGGATATAAATAGTTCACCTTCATTGAATCCCTTGTTTTCTCTTCCCTTTTTAAGCTTTTCTTGGGTATTGATATTGGAGATCAATTTTATTGTTGTTTATTTCTGGTCTTCTTCTTACAAAAACTTGAAATCCTTTTTCACTGAATGACCATTTTTTCCTCCTTGAAGTTTTATGTTAATTAATGAACTAGGTGATTCTTGGTCATAGACCTAGATGCTTTGCCTTCTGGAATATGATGTTCCATCAACTGATCCTTTGATGATGCAGCTGTGAAGTACTATGCAATCCTGATTGTGTCTTTCAATTGTTTCTTTGTGGCCACTTGTAGTGTTTTTTTTCCTTGTACTGATCTGAAATTTGACTATGATGTTCATTGGAGTTGTTTTGGAATCTTTTTCCTGAGGTTATCAGTGGATTCTTTCAATGCCTATTTGCCCCCTGGTTCCAGGGTTTGAGGGCAATTTTTCTTGTTAATTTCTTGAAAGATGCTGTCCAGGTCTTCCTTTTGATTATGGCTTTCAAGTAGTCCAATTGACTGACATTGTTCCTCTTGGATCTATTTTTTCCAGGTCAGGTGTTTTTCCAATGGGGTATTTTTACATTTTCTTTTATTTTTTTCATTCTTTTGTATTTGATTCTCAATGTCTCATAGAATCATAAACTTCCAGTAGAACAATTGTAACTTTTAAGGAGTTTATTTCCTCAGTTAGTTTTTGTACTTTCTCTTCCATTTTGCCAACTGTCCTTTCTAAGGAATTGTTTTCTTCAGTGGATTTTTGTATCTCCTCCATTTGTCTAATTCTACTTTCTAAGCAACTGTTTTCTTTTCTCATGCTGTTGATTCTTTTTTCATAATCCTCTTGCATTGCTCTCATTAATTTCCCCAATTTTTCTTTTACTCCTCTTACATGATTTTAAAATTTCCTTTTGGAGCCAAGATGGCGGAGTAGAAAGACTCACCTATGCTAGGTCCGAACCCACAGCCCATAGATTTCCTGTAAAAAGAACTCCTGACAAATTCTGGAACAGTGGAAGCCACACAGAAACACAGTGAAGGAGATTTCCGTTGCAGAGAGCCCTGAAAAACTGACCGCAAAGGTACCCCCGACGGGAGTGGAGTCCTGTCCTGCCGAGCGCTCCCCACCCCCACCCCGGACACGCAGCACTGAGAGGAGCAAGCAGACCCAAGCAGGCATCAGGGACTTGAATCTCCGGCAGCTGCGAAGGTCACTCCACCCACAGACATACAGGTCAGTAAGAGAGACGGGCTGAGAGGAGAGCGGGGTATCTCCGGGACTCGGACCCCCTGGGAGGCCGCCACTGCGGCAGAGACAGCTACGGGCAGAGCAGGCTGGAACTCGACCACAGCTCTGGTACAAAAGTTCTCGGTATAAACCACCTGAGGGAACTGAGACTGAGAGGCGGCCCTGCCCCGACCTGAGGCTGGGGAGCAGCATTTGAATCTCAGACCCCAAGCACTAGTTCGGGCAGACTTAGGCTGGGGTGGAGAGGACTCTCATAAGTCAAGTAACTGGCTGGGAAAATGCCCAGAAAATGGAAAAAAACTAAGACCATAGAAGGTTATTTTCTTGGTGACCAGAGGATTGCGCCATTCCTCTCTGAGGACGAAGAGATATGCTTACCATCAGGTAAAGACATAGGAGTCAAGGCCTCTGTATCCCAAATATCTGAAATAGATACCCCATGGGCTCAGGCCATGGAAGAACTCAAAAAGGATTTTGAAAATCAAGTCAGACAGGTGGAGGAAAAACTGGGAAGAGAAATGAGAGAGATG
>CM053773.1:10015884-10031822 GCA_028658325.1 Potorous gilbertii | reverse complement strand
GAAATATAATTAGTCTTACACAACATGACTATTATGGAAGTCATTTGAAAAACTACACTGATATGGCCTATATTGAATTGCCTTCCCTCCCAAAGGGAATGGATGGGGAGGGAGGGATGGGGAGAAGTTGGAACTCAAAGTTTTGGGAACAACTGTTGAGTATTGTTCTTGCTACTAGGAAATAAGAAATACAGGTAATGGGGAATAGAAAGTTATCTGGCCCTACAGGACAAAAGAGAAGATGGGGACAAGAGAAGGGAGGGACAATAGAAGAGAGGGCAGATTGGTGATAGGGCAAATTAGAATGTTCAGTGTATTGGGGTGGGGGGAAGGGACAAATGGGGAGAAAATTTGGTACCCAAAATTTTGTGAAAATGAATGTAAAAAAAGTTAAATAAATTTATATTAAAGAAAGAAAAAAACAAAATCTATTTGTAATTTTTTTATTTTTTAATGAATTCAAGTTACATCAAAACTATTATGAACAATGATTTTGTCTATAACAATGTTCTTCTGGATGTTTTATTGAGTTCTCCAGGGAATTTTAAGGACTGAATTTGCAGTATGAAGATTTGTCACCTATCTGTCAATGAAAGCCATCAAGGTTGTGATGTATGATTCTTGCCACAAGAGTATGTCTTAATAGGTATTTGACAGATTTTTCAGTTTGTTATTATTCTTTTATCTTTAATAGTGTGTTAGCTGAGGTGTTGTACAATTTTTACTGTTTCCTTGAACAGTTTGCTTCTATCACTACATCTAAGTCCTTTAATGGGAACCCTTCTTTCATCTCTGATGTCAATGACCTCATCCTGAAATGCCATTAAAAGTCCTTAGTTGCCATACACTAATTTGTGTGACTCAGCATTGCTTTCATATTATTGATTGACTTTATAGTAATCTTGCTGAAAACAGCCCTTTTGATTCCATCCTTGTATGATAACAATTTCTTAGAGTGGATTCAGAAATCAATCACATAAGTTTAAATGTGAAAAATCCAAAGAAATATGTTTATTATTACTCTAAACTATTCCTTGGTGAAGTGGTGATTGCTTATTTCAAAAGGATTTCACTAGGTTCCTGAACTATTTATCATATGATTTGAGAATATCTCTTCTTTTCCTCCTTTTTAGTGATATGTTAAGCTTTATTTTTTCTGACCTGTCTCTGATTCAAGCTTTTATCCCATTAGTTTATACTTCATATTGGAATAAAATTAAATAGGTCACGTTTAGGTCATTAATCAATTACCAAAAGGACACTTATATAAACATAGCAGGAGAAAGATATTTAATAAATATATGCATTGAATATATCCCCAGATGATCATCTGAAGCTCCCTTACCAGAGCCACCATTGTCTCCAACTAGCCAAGCATAATGGAAGCTCCTTCTGGCTATTCTGAACTCAGCAGACCAGGAAATAATGTGAAAAGCCTGAGGTTTTAGTCCCCAGAGCCAATCAAGTTTTAAGGATGATTTCTCCTTTTAAGGAAAAATTAACCTATATTTCATAGGGGTAGACATTAAAGTATTGCTCCCAACAATTCTTTTTTTTGACTTGTTTAGGGTGATGAGTCTTGCTTTACATTAATATTACATATGTTGTTTATCATTGTCATACACAACAATATCATCATTTGTGGTTTCTCATTCCTCTTGCCTTATATATTACATGACAATATACAAATTTTTATTCCATCTTTCCATCATTTCTACCTCAGGAAAAAAAAATGTCCTCTTCACTGTTAAGGATGAAATACAAAATAGAAGTTCCATTCATTTATCCTTCCACTTTTTGAAGGATGATATTATCATATAAGGAAAGTCAAAAATTATCAGCTACCCTGCTTTTGGCAGCAATTGATCTCCAGCATATGTGAAAATAATTAAAGTCCCTCCCAAATACATTCTGTCATGTCAGGTTTGTGATTTGTTTACCAAACTCTTCAACTATTTCCTCTTTTTATACAGATGGTCTGTAGAAAATTCCAAATACAATATCACTTTTGTTTCAGTGTTTGTTGATCTTCCTCAAAAGCTCTCCACCAAGCTTCCCCACTGAGATTTCTGGAGTTCCTCATCTGTATATGTCTTCTGAATATGTAATAGCATAACGCTCCTCCTTCTTTAGCTACACTGTTCTTTTAGAATGAGGCATATAGTACCTACATAGAGCCATATTCCTCTCAGGAGTTTCATCCCACACAGTATCAATGATACTTATGACTAATTCTAGCCTCCAATATACTAGCCAGTCCTCCTAGATTCATATTATGGACATTTTATAAACACACATGCACACACACACACACACACACACACACACACACACATGGCTTCATCCTAGTTGCTAATAAAAATGCTGAATAGGATAGAGATGAACATTTTTTTGTGCATTTCAGTGAGTACTAATAGACTCAAAAAAGTTTAGAAAAAGAGAAAAAGGCAATTTAAATAATATAGCAATTAACCAATGTCAAATGCCTTATTGAGGAAAATTTGTTGTTTCAAGACAGCTTCATGACATCAAACATATATGCATTTTTAAAAAAATAGATGACCAGTATCATTAAGAAATGCGATTTGTGAAATAACTAAAATTAGTGGCCCAATTAATTCCATGCATGTCACGTAAGATATTTCCACTAATTACTGGCAATGTGGGGTGAATATCTCAGAAAATAATCAGTAATGACAAAATTCAGTAAATATGCCCATTTAGGGATAAGAGGTAAAGTATTCATAAATTAAAGTTAAGATCTCATTTTAAGGGTTTAAGTCAAACCTAGACATTTAGAAGGAAATTTTTTCTGAATAAATTGTGAAAGGATGGAAGGTAGAAGAATTTACAATGACTTAGTAGAAAACAATTTTACAACAAAAATATGAGAGGGAGAGAGAGAGAGAAAGTAGAAAACAATTTTACAATAAAAATATGAGAGGGAGAGAGAGAAAGAGAGAGAGGAAAAAGGAAATGATCTATAATTTAGATTGTAACTCGAACTGGGATAATTGTTGTTTTACTTTCTCTTTATTTTGTTAGAACATTATTCAAGCTGCATTTTGTTTCAGTCTTTAAAATCTTAAACTGAAGTCAGAGGCAAAAGTCTCTTCAGCGGGTCAAAAAAGGAGACAAAATTGGCTTTCTTGTCACCAAACTTTGCCTTATTATTTCTTTCTTCTCATTATTTACCTTTATTCTCCCCCTTTCTTTTGCCATATACCCTAATTTCCTGTATCTACTCATTTCAATAAAAGTTATGCCCAGGAAATAATAATTACCACAATTGGCATATACACACATTTTATAAGTATATGTGTATACATATATATGTGTGCGTGTATATTTGTATATGTATATATATGGCATACTTCATATACACTCTCGTAACAATACTGACAATACTGAATTAACACTAGCGCTATAGTTTTTCAACTTTTACAGATGAGGAACTTGGGGCTCAGAAGGATTATGTGACTTGATTGGTCCCAAAGAAAGTAAGTGTATGATATAAGATTTGAACCCAGGTCTCCAAGTTTGATGCTCTGGAGCAATAGAGTCAAATTCAAATTGAAATGGGGGATCCTACATTTTACATAAGAATTCCTGTGAGCTCCATAGTGACCTAGAGAAGAGTACTTGTGAAGGTTGTTTTGTTTTCCATCTCCAATTTTAGAATGTCTCTGTTTCAGATTATACAGATTTCACACATTTACAATCACATTGGGAGACATGTGGGGGACTTCATGACATCACACTATATAGAGGAAGCTGTTTGCTTAATGCATTTGAAAAAAAAGTCCTGGAAAATGTGGGGGAAAGAATTTTTAAGGTGCTCCTGAGTAGAGAGGGACAATAGTGATCACCTAGTTCAATGTAAAGCTCAATAGAAAAGTTTTCCTCTAAGAAAAGTCAAACAAGTTGTCATCCTGCTTCTTCTTAAATGGATTTTTAAATAATTAATTTGTTTTTCAGTTTTCTACAATATTTCCATATATCTTAGATTTTTCTTCTTCCCCCCCTTCCCTCCCCAAGATATTGCATAATTTGATATAGGTTCTACACCTACATCCTTTTTAAATATATTTTCAAATTAGTAATACTGCATAGAAAAATTAAAATGAATGCAAGAAACCACGAAAAACAAAACAAAACATAATATAATATAATACAAGAGAAAATGGTCTGAGATCCAATTGCATAGTTCTTTCTCTAGATGTTGAAAGCACTGTGCCTCACAAATCCATTGGGAATTTTTTAGGTCCTTGAATGGCTGTGAAGGGCTTTGTCTACCAGAAAAATTCCTCGCATACTGTGGTTGAGGCTGTTCTCCTAGTCCTATTCATTAACTCAGCATTAATTCATATATGGCCTTCCAGGCCTCTCTGACGTCTTCCTGTTCATCATTTTCTATAGCAAAATAGTATTACATTGCATTCATATACCACAACTTGTTCAACCATTTCCCAACTGATGGGCATCCCCTTGATTTCCAGTTCTTGGCCACCACAAAGAGAGATGCTATAAATATTTTTATACATGTGGGACCCTTTTCCATTTTTTGATTTCTTTGGAATGCAGTCCTAGAAGCGATATTGCTGGGTCAAAGGATATGCACATTTTTGTAGCCCTTTGGCATAGTTCCAAATTGCTCTCCAGAATGGTTGGATCATCTCATAGCTCACCAAAAGTGAATTAGTGTTCCAACTCTCCAATATCCTCTCCAATATTTATTATGTTCCTGTTTTGTCATGTTAGTCAATCTGATAGGTATGAGTGTGCCTCAGAGTTGTTTTGATTTGCATCTCTCTAATCAATAGTGATTTCGA
Organism: Potorous gilbertii; assembly: GCA_028658325.1. Taxonomy (NCBI): domain Eukaryota; kingdom Metazoa; phylum Chordata; class Mammalia; order Diprotodontia; family Potoroidae; genus Potorous; species Potorous gilbertii. The sequence continues at coordinate 10,026,990 of CM053773.1, read as the reverse complement.
GCATTTTTCATAAGACTATAGACAGCTTTAATTTCTTCCTCTGAAAACTGCCTGTGCATAGTTTTTGACCATTTATCAGTTGGGGAATGACTTGTATTCTTGTAAATTTGCCTTAGTTCTCTATATATTCTAGAAATGAAGCTTATGTCACAGACACTACTTACAAAAATTCTTTCCTGGTTTTCTGCTTCTCTCTTAATCTTGGTTGCATTGGGTTTGTTTTTGCAAAAACTTTTCAATTTAATGAAACCAAAATTATTCATTTTGCACTTCATAAAGTTCTCTAATTCTTACTTGGTCAAAAATTCCTCAATTCTCCATAAATCTGACAAATGCACTATTCCTTGCTCCCCTAATTTATAGTATCAGTCTTTACACCTAGATCATGTACCATTTGGACTTTATTCTTGTGTGTCAGACATTGCTCCATGCCCAGTTTCCATCATACCGTTATCCAGTTTTCCCGGCAATTTTTGTCAAACAGTGAGTTCTTGTCCCAGAAGCTGGGGTCTTTGGATTTACCTAAGAGTAGATTGCTATATACATTGACTACTGTGTCTTGAGTACCTAAACTATTCCACTGGTCTACTCTTCTATTTCTTAGTCAGTGCCAAGTGGTTTCAATGATTATTGCTTTATAATCCAATTTGAGATCCAGTAGGGCTAGGAGACCTTCTCTAGCATTTTGTTTCATTAGTTCCCTTGATATTCTGGACCTTTTGTTCTTCCAGATGTATTCTGATACTATTTTTTCAGGTTCCAGAAAAAAATTATCTAGTAGTTTGACTTCTATGGCACTGAATGAGTAAATTAATTAAGGTAGAACTGCCATTTTTATTACATTAGCAAAACCTATCAATGAGCAACTGATTTTTTCCACTTACTTAGATTTGACATCATTTGTGCAAAAAGTGTTTGGTAATTGTGTTCATACAGTCCCTGGGTTTGTTTTGGCAGGTAGACTCCCAAATATTTTATAGTGTCTACCATTGCTTTAAATGGGATTTCTCTTTCTAACTCTTGCTGTTGGGCTTTGTTAGTAATATATAGATATTCAGATGATTTATCTAGGTTTATTTTGTAATCTGCAACGTTGCCAAAATTGTTTATTGTTTCAAGTAGTTTTTTACTTGATTCTTTGGGATTCTCTAAGTATATCATCATATCATCTGCAAAGAGTGACAACTTCTTTGCCTATTCTAATTACTTCAATTTCTTTTTCTTCTCTTCTTACTAAAGCTGACATTTCCAGCACCATATTGAATAACAGTGGTGATAATGGATATCCTTGTTTCATCCCTGTTCTTATTGGAAATACATCTAGCTTACTCTCATTACATATGATGCATTTAGGTAAATACTGCTTATTATTTTGTGGAAGGCTCCATTTATTCCTGTGCTTTTAAGTGTTTTCAATAGGAATGGATGTTATATTTTGTCAAAAGGTTTTTCTGCATCTATTGAGATAATTATATGGTTTCTGTTAGTTTTGTTGTTGATGTGATCAATTATGCTGATAATTTTCCTAATATTGAATCAGCCCTGCACTCCTGGCGTAAATCCAACCTGATCGTAATGTATTATTCTCATGATAAGTTGCTGTATTCTTTTTGCTAGTATCTTATTTATAACTTTTGTATCTATATTCATTAGAGAAATTTGTGCATAATTTTCTTTCTCTGTTTTGACTCTTCCTGGTTTAGATATCAGAACCATATTTGTTTCATAAAAAGAATTTGATAGAACTCCTCCAATTTTCACAAAGAGTCTAACTGTTCTCTAAATGTTTGATAGAATTCACCTATAAATGCCTCTGGCCCTGGAGAGTTTTTTCCTAAGGAGTTCATTGATGAATTGTTCAATTTTATTTTCTTAGATGGCATTATTTATGTATTCAACTACCTCTTCTGTTAATCTGGGCAATTAATGTTTTTTTTTTAAAATATTCATCCATCTCATTTAGATTGTCAAATTTATGGACATATAGTTGGGCAGTTTCTCTTAATGATTTCTTGGACACTATTGTCCAGGCTCTTTTATTCATCGTGACTTTCTAGTAGACCAGTAATTCTTGTATTTTCTCTCTTGTGCCTGTTTTCCAGGTCAGTTGTTTTTCCAATGAAATATTTAACATTTTCTTCTATTTTTTTCATTCTTTAGATTCTGTTTGACTGATTTTTGATGTCTGATAGAGTTGTTAGCTTCTACTAGCCTAATTCTAATTTTTATCAGATTGTTTTCTTTAGTTAACTTTCGCATCTCCTTTTCCATCTGTCCAATTTTTCCTTTGAAGGAGTTATTTTCTCTAGTTAGTTTTGGTAGTTCCTTTTCCATTTGTCCAATTTTCCTTTCAAATTCTTCTGTGATTTTTTTCATATTTTTAAAGTCATTGGCCTGTTTTTCTTCTACTTCTTTAATTTGACTCTTAAAATCCTTTTTAAACTCTTCCAAGAATGCTCTATGAGCTTGAGATCAGTTCATATTCTCTTCTGAAGTTTCAGGTGGGAGTACAGTCTCAACGCTGACCTCTTTGGTATTCCTGTTTTTATCCTTGTCCCCATAGAAAGGTTCTACGGTCTTTTTTTTTTCTGGTTTGCTTCTTGCTCATGATGATCACACTTTCCCTGGGTTTTAAAGTGGATCTCTGCTTGTAGGGCACAGTGGGCTTTGACCCATAGTTCTTGTACTTAGACCTTGAGGCTTTGTGTATTTTGGCCTCTGGTTCTTTCATCTAGAAGGTAAAATGCCACAGCTATCTGGTGCTCAGCTGGCTTGTGTGCCAAAAGCAGAGGCCAGTTCAAGTTTTTCTGAATTTCCCTGAAGTTACCTTGGAGCTAACTGAGCTAAGTGTTGGGGAGCGGTGTTCTAGCCAGAGTAGGTCTAATCTCCTGAGCTAGACCATAGAGAAGCTCAGCACTATTGCTCAGTGTTTGTGCTAGTTTCTTCCCAATTCCACTGGCTGTGCTGCGGCATGCCTGGGGTCCTGGTATTGTACTCCACCCTGCTGGGGCTCAAGATCTCCTCTCAGTTCACTGAGGTGGGGATGTCTGGGACAGCTCTGGTCCTACACTTGTCCCCTTCAGTTACAGCAAAAGGGATCTACCTTTGTGATTTTCCTGGTCTCACAGGCTAAGAAACTGTTTATCCCTTCAGCTGATCCCCCTGTTCCAAGATCTTTTTTGGGGAAATATTCTCTGGATTTTTCAAGGTCAGTGGGGGAGGGGAATAGCATTTACTGATCACTCCACCATCTTGGCTTCCAGTGACTTGCAGACATTTAATCTGTGGACCAATAGTCTCAGAAGTGGCTGCTGCAGTAACCTGGGTTTCTTCGGTTTTCTCTCACTCACTTCTACTGGACTCCTGTTCTGGGCTGATACGTTTGAGAATTCCCAATGCTACTGCTGCTTCAGACCACCCAGGGCTTCCTGCTCAGCTTTACTATGCCAGTCCAAGTTGGTACACCCTGTGTCCTGTGGGATCCTCCAGTCCCGTGCAACAATAACTTCCCATCTTCCTTCCACTCTGTCCTGGGTTGAAAATCTGCCACACTCTGTCTCTTTTGGATTCTGCCACTCTAAAATTTGTTCAGATTTTCTTTTTAGAGTATTGGAAGGAGTTTGTCTTACAGCTTATGTGAGTACTTCTCACTCTGACCCCCTTAAACACATTATAAGGTATAAAAAGGGACTGGATTTTGAGTTAAAGGATCTGAATTCAAATTCTGGCTCTGCTCTTTTCTGCCTTGTGACTTTGGGTAAATCACTTACCTTGTGTGAGACTCTTTTTCTTTATATATAAATTGAAGAGTAGGATTAGATGACCTCTAGGATAATTTCCAAATCGGTCTGTAGTGACTGCAAATTCATGATTTCATAATTCATACATTCAATTTTAATAATTTTTTATTGTTAGAAAATTTGCCCTTATGTTGAGTTGATTACCTGTAATGCGCATCTATAGAGATTCTACAGTTATTTGTGAACATCTATGTGAACTCCTTCAATTATTTCAAAAAAGGCATTATGTCCCCACCAAGATTTTACCTCTTCAGATGAACTATTCCTGATTCCTTAATGTATACTCTGATGATATTATTTCAAGCCACCTCACTATCTTGATAAGTTTTATTTGAGTTGTCTATAGTTGAATGGTATTTATTTTTTGTAAATCAGTGTTTGATATAGGAAATAATGCTATAGATGTGTTTTGGATGTTTCAAGAGTAATGTGTAACTATTTATTACATTCAACTCTAATTGAACCATGTACCTAATAATTTGCACTTTTAGTGGTCTTGTAACGAAACTAATTCATACTGGTCTTTAATAAAATTTGTTTCATTATCTGACATACATAACATGTATATTTATTCATGTGTGTGTATTTAACTTATGTGTAAGATTTTACTTTTGCCATTATTGCTTCATCTTGATAGATTCTATCCACTGTTTCTGATTTTGTCATACAATATGCTAACTACCCTTCCTAACTCCTTAAATTTAATTAAAATGCCATCTGTCTTCATCTAAGTAAATGGGAAACAGATAGAACATGTCAGGGATTAAAACAGAAGTACCTTTTTGGCATGATACTTAAGAAATCTTTCCAAGTTGATTTATCAGGTAACCAATGTTCGATTACAGTCAACTACAAGTCTTCCTAAGTGTGCTAACATCCACCTCCATTTCTCCATTTAAAAAACAATAACCTGACAGTTATTGTTAAATTCTTTCAAAATTCTGATATTTTAATATGCATATGCACACACACATAAATATACACACATATTTATAACATGTTTTATGATCTTTACTTTTGGGATCCACTTTTGTCCCACTTTTGAGAATCAGAATGTTTTCCAAACTCCAATATTGCACAACCTTTCTGATTTTCTATTTCAACACAATTTCCTAAACATTTTAAAAGGAGTACAATAATTCCATTTGCAAGTTTCTTCACTGTCATAAAATGTATCTGAATTGCATTTATATTTCTGGACATTTAAATTCCATTAAAATAGATAGGTGACCCCCATTTATTCATATACCTTAAGCTCTAATTTTTACTTAAATATCCCTTCAAATTTGAAGATAATTTTCATTGATAAGGAGATTTACAGCAAAATAATAAGTTCCACTTTTTTTCTGTGTTATTTTTTATCCTCTGCCCCATGTAATGTATCTGTCCATTTCTGTTCTTCATGGCAGCTGAGTGGCATGATAGATAGAACACTATGTCTAGAGTCAGGAAATCTGATTCCAAATATGGGCTCAGTAACTTACTATATGGCATAGTGGATAGAGCACTGGGCTTGGGATCAGGAAGACATCTTCATGTCTTCAACTCCTGTCTCAGACACTTGCTAGTTGTGTATTCCTGGGCAAGTCACTTAACCTTGTTTACCTTAGTTCCTCATGTATAAATGAGATGGAGAAGGAAATGACAAAGCCTGTGTTGTTGATGATGTTATGATCCTTTGCATTTTTCTCAAGCTCCAATCTTCCTCATGCTTTAAGAAATAGATGCCTTAGGAGTACATCCTAACTTTTATACATGTTTTAATTGTGACCTCATAAAAATTATATATGGCATTACTCTCTTAAAATTCTTTCCCTTCTTCTGTTTTATTGAGATTATTCCAAAAAAATTCAGGTTTTAAAAATATCCTGTTCTTGAGGCTAGTTTTCTTTCAAAGTCTCAGCCTGTGAGATCTGGGGAATTTAAGCTCCACTAAAAAAAATTTAACACTTAAAGGGAGAAAGGGAGACCCACTGTACCATATCTGAAGTATGATTCTCAATTCTGGTTGTTGCATTTTAAAAGGAACATTTAGAAACTAGTTCACATTCAAAAATTGGATATAAGGATGTGTGGGTGCTAGAAACCAGGTGAAAAGGGATTTAATGTGGAAGATGACCTGATTAATGATGATGAACTGTCTGATAAATTTCATGAGTTAGCAGGGCAATGAGCATGGATATGAAGACTTGTCTCCCCTCCCTTGATGACAGTATATTATTTAAACAGTGCCTGTCTTGCTCAAAATGTGTTTGACTTTGTCCAAACCACAGGGCACAGTAGGAGTCTTGGTCAACTGTGTAGGACCTTGTGAGAAAACTAATGAGACCCTAGAAAGTCGGAGTATTGCTCACTGGCATCATTAATTGGAATCCTTCCCATTGGAATCTTTCTAATACTTATATTGAAAATCTTTGTGATTTCTTTATGTATTTTCTACATTTTTTTTCTGTAGGTTAATTAAGAGCTATCTTCTTCATGTATGATTGTTAACCTTGAATAGGATTCAGAGTGCTTGTTATCTATACAAAGGTATAGATTAAACAAAGGTATGGATTATATTTAAAAATTTTCCTGGAGTCAACTTTAGTTTGGAACAATAAGAGAAAAATGACTGTCTTGGGTCACCCCACCCAAGACTAGATCTGATCAACATGAGACAAATTGGTGGGAGGTGGGGTGGGAGGGGGGACCAGGAATATAGATCATATACATCATAAAAGAACTGATTGGAGAATGATCTAGGTTTGTTTAACCTAAATAAGAGGTATAGGTAGGGCAACATAGTGATACTCAAGTAATGAAGGAATTGTCTTGTGGAATTGGAATTAGATTTGTCTGTTTGACTTCTTAGGGAACAATCAGGAAGGACCCAAAAGCAGCAGTTTGAAGGAGATACATTTCAGTTTGATGTAAAGAATGAATTTCTAAGAATCAAGACTATTCAAAAAAGTGAAATGGGCCATCTTTGGTAATAAGAATCTACCCATTAATAGAGGCCCTCAATCAGATATTAGATTGTTTGATAATGTAGATACGATTCATGATTTGATTGGGATTTGAACTGGATAAACACTAAGTCCTTTTCCAACCTTTTGACTATGCCTATAGTTTATTTTAATTTTGCAACTGACTTTGATGATCTTCTTAAATAAAATTGTCATAATTTAAATGAGTTGATAAATAAATTATATTTCTAAGTTTTAGAATTATAGCCTATGTCAAACATTCTTTTATTTTCCTAGCATGAATTCTACAGGACAATTTTATTTTTTTTTCTAAGGTTTCTACTGCTTCTAGTTAATGAACCAGCTCTTCCTTTTTGGTGGAAATCATGAGGTGAAGTTTCCCTAATTGCTTACCCTTCCTTGTAAGAGACTCTCTATTTTGTTGATATGTTATTGTCTTCATGGTCCAAGACAGATCTGCTTCTTTTTATCTTTTTGCTAACCTTGTATGGGAACTAGACTAGACATTATAAGAATATAACGATTGGATATCTGCACACTACACTAAAATAGAAGATAATCCAAAATGCGGTCACTAATTTCAAGAGAAAAAAAATACAGTCAACCACTCTTTCTCAGATATATCACAGGACAGAAAGTACATAGATTTCTGAGAATACATTTCAGGTATATGCATTCCTAACACACACACACACACACACACATCTGCATACATGTGCACTGTTGAATATGTATATATACACACACATAGGCACATGTATATACTATATTCTGCAAAATAGAATTCTACTGGCAAGAACATTGACTTGCGAGTCAGAGGACCTGGGCTCAAATTCTACCTCTGACTTAATCTTATATGGACTTGTCTTACCTCACTACCTTCATATGTAACATGAATGATTTGAGTTAAATTTAAATTGTCTCTGGTATTCTTTCCAGACTCAAATATATAATCGTATTAGTTCATATATGTATGTTAATATACACATGCATGTGTGCATTTACACATACAAATCTGCTAAATCTATAATGCTATATTCATATTTATTTAAAATAAAGGATTAAAATCATCCAAATAAGTTTATACTTTTATAACATACCAAAATTACATTAAAGCATTGTATATAACTGATTATGCAATTGCAAACTAGCAAATATCTGAATGTCTTTTGGACTACATTGACTAGTTGTTTATGATGTTCTGGAGATGCAAGTCTATTATTTTATCTATAGATATTGAAATATTAGTAAAAAGTTGATAAAAGACTCATAAATTATTTTAAGATGAATAAGTAGATATCTTTTTGTAAGGCAATGACCTAGAGAAATATTTGTCCATTTCATAAAACAAGATTAAAAAAGATAAAACATAAAGGAAAAAGAAAAATTATTCCACATTAGATGTTAAACAGGATTCACACTAAAGTTTCACCAAAATTGTATTACATTATCAGTCCAAATCACCTTCAAACATTAAATTCTGATTAACTTTAGGTTATAAAGAATCATCAGGTAGTGTAGTTGGACAGGCTTTCAACATACTGATATCTTTCTGGAGGCTTGTTCCCAAGAAACATTGATCAAATATCTGATTCTATCCTATATTTAAAGATCTTTGAAAGGTAGAAAAGTGTGGGTTATTAGTCTGTTACTAGTTTTTGACCATGGAACATGACTGCTTCAGATCTCAGTTTTCATATATGTGAAATGATAGAGTTGGACTACATAACATCTATAGGGCCTTCAGAGCTGATTCCCAAAATCAGAAACATACACTCTGGGGAGCAACAAAGAGCAGCACAAGGAGGAATATTATATAATGTTAAACTTCAATAGATTTATGATCTCATCAATGTGTTTATTCCTCCCATCAGTCAAGATCACAACCACTTTATACCTTCTCATTCTAAGCAGTTTTACCCAAGCTCTTTCACAGGTTCTACTGGCCCATGTTTCTTGCCCGTTCCCTTCCAAATAAACATGAGAAAAGCAAAATTCTCTCAGTTTTTCTCTTTTCTCTCTCTGTCTCTCATTCTCTCTCTTTATCTCTCTCCCTCTCTCCCTTTCTCTCCCTTCTCTCTCTTAATTTTTTTTAATTATTTCTCTTCAATCTGTTTTCCAGGTCAGTTTTTTTTATGATGAAATATTTTACACTTTTGTTTATTTTCTTTCATTCTTTAGACCTTGTTTTATTGTTTCTTGATATCTCACTGAGTCATTAACTTGCATTTGCTCAATTCTATTTTTAAAGACTTATTTGTTCAGTGAATTTTTATATCTCCTTTCCATTCTGTTTTTGAAAGTAGTCTTTTCTCCTATGATTTTTGTGCCTCTTTTGCCAAACTGTTAATTCTATTCATAATTTTATTACATTGCTCTAATTTCCTTTCCAGATTTTTCCTCTACCACTCATATGTCTTTCTTTAAGGAATTATGTTTGGGCTTATATCAAATTAAATTTTTTCTTTGGGGGCTTTGTGTGTAGCTGTTTTCACATTATTCCATTCTTCTAAGTTTATGTCTTGGTCTTCCCTGCCACTGCAGTAGCTATTTATAGTCAACTTCTTTTTCTGTTGTTTGTTCATTTTCCAATCTATTTCTTCACTTAAAATCAGTCTCCACTCAACTTGGAGGTAGACAAGCACTGTGCCAGATTTCAGGCATTTTTTTGTGCTACTGTTTTCAGAACTAGCTCTGAGGTTCTACAAATTTTGGGTATCTCCAAGATGCTTGTTCTCCTGGTATGTGCCCTGGTATTTATCAAGAAAGGTTCCCTATTCCCCTGTAGCTGCAGATATCAGTGTTCCTTTTGGCCATGGAACTATGACCAAGATCCCTTTGCTTTGTAACTAGTTATGAGTGCTCTTCTCTGCCTTGGATCTATAACCAGAACTATTTATGGGAAACAGAATTGACAATCAGAGCCAGCTGCACCCAGTGCCAGCAGAGGATCCCCTGTAAACTATTTCTGACCAGTTTCTTACTGTTTCTGGGCTGAGAGCTCCTGAAACTACTACTTTTGCTACTACTGTTGTTGTTGCTGTTTTATTACTGTTCCTGGCTACTACCAAAGCCCACACCTGGTGCTTCTGCCACCCTCTAGGACTGTCCCTACGCTGGTGTTATAGACCTCTCCTGAAAATGTCCTAAGCTGTCATAGAAAAAATGTCTCTGAATTTTTGTGTTCTCTGTGACTCCTAAATTTGATCTGAGGTATTATTTTAAAGGTGTTCAGAGGAGAATGTTGAGAGAGAGAGGTCAGCTGGGTCCTTGCCTGTACTCTTCCATCTTAGCTCCACTAGCTTGGTCTTTATTACATTAAGTCTCCATCTGTCTTTATCTCTTTTAAATCACTGTTAAATACAGAGTAATTTATTCATTTATTAATTATTTCTTCAGTGATTGTACTTATTTTCCCTTGATTGTGTTGTTTTGAATGTTTAAAAGTTAAAATTCTACTCATGTCTATGTGTTTTTGTTTTTAAATAACACTTCTCTTTCTTAAAAATGTTTATTTTTCTCAAATGTATAGGGAACTGAGTCAAATTTACAAGGATATGAATCATACACCAATCAATAAATGGTCAAAAGATTTGAACAGAGTTTTTAGAAGAAGAAATCAAAGCTATCTATAGTCATAAAAAAAAGTTTTAAGTCACTATTGATTAGAGAAACTTAAATTAAAAGAACTCTGAGGTACCAGTTTACATGTACCAGATAGGCTAATATAACAGAAAAGGAAAATGACAAATGATTTAAAGGATGTGGAAAAAATCAGACACTAACACACTATTGGTGGAGTTGCAAACTGACCCAGCCAATCTGGAGAACAATTTGAAACTATTCACTATAATACTGTGCAAACCCTTTGACCCAGAAATAACAATACTTGTCTGTATTCCAATAAGATCAAAGAAAAAGGAAAAGGATTTATATGTATAAAAAATATTTATACTGGCTCTTTTTGTAGTAGCAAAGAATCGGAAATTGAGGAGATACCTATCAATTGGGGAATGGTTGTACAAGTTATTGCATATAATTGTGTAGTATTTTTGTGCTATAAGAAATGATGAACAGGATGCTTTAAAAAAAAAAAACCTTGGGAAGATGTACTTACATAAACTGATGTAAAGTAAAAAGAGCAGAACTAGCAGAAGGTTGTATAGTTATAGCAATATTATATGATAATTAATTATAAATGACAGCTATTTTCAGCAATACAATTATCCAAGATAATTCTGAAAGACAATGAAAAATGCTATCCACCTCCAGAGAAAGAACTGATAGAGTATCAATGCAGTTTAATGTATATGATTTTCTTTATTATTCTTGGGGGT
>CM053773.1:9993777-10015384 GCA_028658325.1 Potorous gilbertii | reverse complement strand
GAGACAATTTAAAAATTATGGGACCACCTGAAAGCCATGATCCAAAAAAGAGCCTAGACATCATCCTTCATGAAATTATCAAGGAAAACTTCCCTGATATTCTAGAACCAGAGGGCAAAATAAGTATTCAAGGTGTCTATCGATCACCGCCTGAAAGAGATCCAAAAAGAGAAACTCCTAGGAACATTGTGGCCAAATTCCAGAGTTCCCAGGTCAAGGAGAAAATATTGCAAGCAGTTAGAAAGAAACAGTTCCAGTATTGTGGAAATACAATCAGGATAACACAAGATCTAGCAGCTTCTACATTAAGGGATAGAAGGGTGTGGAATAGGATATTCCAGAAGTCAAAAAAATGGTAATCATCAAAGCAATCTGTTTCTGGATAAGAAATAGAAGGGTTTATCAATGAAATAGATTTAAGGAACATGATATACAGCAACTAATGAGCACCATAACCTAGTGTTTAATAAACCCAGAGATCTCAAGTATTGAGGCAAGAACTCAAAGTTTGACCAGAAGTACTGGAGAAACTTAAAAGTAGTTTGGCAGAAATTAGGTATAGAGTAGACCAACATCTCACATTGAGTAGCAAAATAAGGTTAAAACGATAAATGGTGATATCAATAGAAAATTAAAGGAGTATGGAAATTCTCTATCAAATCTCTAGCTAAGGGAAAATTTCATCATCAATCCAGATATAGAAAGGTTCAGGAGGCAATATATATAATTTTGATTATATAAAATTAAAAGTTTTTTGCATAAACAAAATTAAAGCTGTCAAAATTAGATTAAAAAACAGGAAACCGGGAAAATAATTTATAGCAAATTTCTTTAATAAAGTTCTAACTTCTCAAATATATAGGGATACATTTGCCTTCAATGTGAGTCAAATTTATAAAAATTAGAGTCTTCTATAATAGATGAAGGGTCAAAGGATATAAAAAGACAGCTTTCAGAGGAAGAAATGAAAGCTATCAATAGTCATATGAAAAGTACTTGAAATTGCCAATAGGAAATATAAATAAAAATGACTCTGAGGTACCACCTTATACCCATGAGATTCGTTAAGATGACAGAAAAGGAAAATCACATATGCTACAGGGGATGTAAGAGAGTAGATACACAAATGTATTGTTGATAGAGCCATGAACAAGATCAACCATTTTGAAGAGCAATTTTATACTATGCCCAAAGGGCTATAAAACTGTGGATAAGCTTTAACTCAACAATATCAATTCTATCTCTATATTCCAAGGAGAGCAAAGGAAAAAAGGAAAGGACTCATACAAACAAAAGTATTTGTAGAAACTTTTTTTTTGTGGTGGCAAAGAGTTGGAAACTGAAGTGATGTCAATCAATTTGTAGAATTACTGAACAAGTTATGATATATATATATGAATATGTAGGGATTCTATTGGATTATAAGAAGTGATGAAGGGGATAGTTTAAAAAGATCTAGGAAGACTTATAGGAAAAGATAAATAGTGAAGTAAGCATAACCAAAAAAGCAATGTTACAACTACATAGTAAAGAAAATCAACTGTGAAAAATTTAGCAACTTTGTTAAATACAATGTTCCACAAGAGCTCCAAAGGAATTTTGATGTAAAATAAAATCTGCTTCCAGATGGAGGGCAGGATGGAATCCAATGGATTCAAAATTCAGATTAAAACATACATTTTTCTTTCTTTACTCATCTTGCTTTTCTCATGACTTCACATTGTATTTCTTGCCTTCTTATAAGCTGGGGGAGAGAGGTGGAAGGAGGGAGAGAATTTGTAAATGAAAATTTTTAAAAAGTAAAAAAAAAATCAAGTGTAGGAGAATTTGCTTGACTCTAAAATTTCCATAGCCATCAAAGTATTACTCATTGACAATAAAGTACATTAGTAGCAGACGTGAGGGTAGAGGAGATGAGGAAATAAAACAGCAGGCATGATAGAACAAAACAGTTTCTCTGGAAAATATTTAGTTAAGTTACTTTAGTTGTATCTATCTCAAGTAAACAGAAAGTGACTAGGATGTCTATGTACCTTTTTATTTCCTCCAGGTAGATGTGTTTTCTGTTATGTAGCTGAAACCTTGATAGTGTTATATGGATATTGTTTAGAGAGTAGGTTTTAACTTCTTTCTACTTTTGTTAAAAAGGCTTGTGTTGTAAAGCATTCCTGCTAATTTTACACAAAAACTAATTCAAAATTGGCATAAAATTCAGCATAAGATGAATTAACTAGGAACTGGAGTTTGCACATTCTTAAGAATCATACAGAACTTCAATGAAAATGTCTACATTGGGAACATTGCAAGTAAGGAGCCTCAGGGAAAGAAGTGATCTCAGTGATATGGGTCTTCCTCCAGGATTCTTCATAACTATTTTCTTCACAGCATTCAAATGTCATCCTTTTCCTTTTTTCTTTTTTTTGTCATCCCTATATTCCCTTCCCTTCAATTTCACACAAATGGCTCAAAAAATCAGATCCATGGAGGGAAGGCTGTCTTCAATATCTATTTATCTCATTATGCCCCTGACTCAGAGTTAACTCTGGAAAATCTCAGAGTATAGTTTGTACATGGCTCATTTCTAAGTTTACACAAAACACAAAAATTTGATATATATCAATTATAAATATTGAGCATAGACCACCCCTTATTTCACCTCCTGAAAAAGTAGAAGATGTGAATGACTTACAGGTACCTATAAGTAATTTCAGAAAATGTGCAAAGACATTTATAATAGCCTATAAAGAATTTGTATAATTTTCCCCCTCTAGGTGGTCCCACATTCCTACTGGGATTTACATAGACCCTACTCCTCCAAATATACAGTATTGTCCTATCTCTGTCGACAAAATTTTGGGGTTGATAGCTATCTCCCTTACTATTCACCTATGCTGTCCAAATAACTCATAGCAATAGCACTGAGCTAAGTCTAGCTTATTGGGATATCCAAATTATGGCTAAAATCCATTTTTAAAATTTCAACTATAGGAGTTATATGGATAATCTTCTTTCCACCAAAACCATTGTGATCAAGAAACTTCCTGTCTCTGAATAGAAGACTAAGTCCCAAAATTTTAGAACTAAGAATCAGCCATGGAGCACATTCCAAGACTGGAGTTGCCCAAGGTATCTCCTTTTAGTGCTGGAGGCCTAGATTCTAAAACCATATAACCTAGCAGAACATCACTCTCACAAAGCTAAATTTCAGGCCTTTTGACTTTGAGATTTCTTACAAAGCAACTTTTTTTCTCCCCAAAGTCTGATAGTGCAATATTAGCAAATTTGGGCATATGAAAGAAGCGGTTCCTAAGTATGTTAGTATAGAATTCCTTACTCAGCTATGCACACATGCAAGCATAATTTGCAATGTGCTTCTGTTTAAAGAAGGCAGCAATTAATGTTTCTCTATGAGCTTTATGATTTATAGCACTCTTAGTAGACAACCTCTAGAAGGTTAAAAGGGAAAAGGTGAATTCCTTACAGGCCAGCAAAAATGACTGGATCCTCTGATGATCATGCCCTCCAAAGAAACTGGGCCAACTGATTTGTCTTGAAGGCAAGAGGACAAAAGAGAGGGAGGAACCATTTATTTTGCACCTATTATGTGCCAGGTACTGAGCTAAGAATTTTGAAATAGTATCTCCTTTGTTCTTCACAACAACATGGAGCATTAGGTGACATAATTATTCTTATTTTACAGTTGAAGCAACTGTGACAAGCAGATTAAGTGACTTGCTTATTGTCACGTGTAGTAAGGTTGAATTTGAACTCAAATCTTCTTGACTCCAGTTCAAGTGTTCTCTCCACTGCCCTTATCGGCCTCAAGTCACTGAGACCCAGTCAGGAAATGCTGTTAGTCTTAAAATAAGATTCCAATAAGAATTTACCTCTTTCATACAATCAAGAGTTTTTGAAAGCTCATTAGATTGGTGGGGATACAAGCCCCACTGAACCACCTAATTTTAAAAGTCATCATCTGAGAATTCAAATTCTTCAGGTTTACGGTCCATGACTGAGGGTATGGAGGGGTGTTGGGTTTCTTTATTTTACCCTGTTAATGAATGTAGTTATTTATGCAACTGCAAATTGAACTATCTTACTGAAATTCACATTTCAAGTATAGAAAGAGCTCCCGTCTCTTAGAATCCCCAGTTCCATTCAAGGCTCAACTCACACGTCATCTCCCACAAAATGCCATTCCAGAGACCAATAGCTGTTGGGTTTCCCGGCACCGATGTCACACGACATGTTGGATTTGTTTTGCGTCATTGTCATTGTTGCCTTCATCATTATGGCAGAGTATTCATTTCTACTGTCTTCAAACACACAGCACCCTTCAACCAAGGTCTTCTTCAAATGCTGTATATTTATTGTGGTTATTGTCATTAAATTATCTATATACGTCATTTCCCCTCCATGGATATAAGCTTTTTAAGATCAGAGATGGTTTTCATTTTAGTTTTTGTATTTCTAATACCTAGTACAATGTCTGATACATAGTAAATTTTTAATAAATACTCACTAAATTGATATAATTATTAATAAAGGATAAAAATGCCCAGCATGGTTCATCCAACTCTTCAACCTTTCACGTTATTCTGTTTTGAGACTAAACCATTCCTCTAAAATTGTTAAATTCATTTCTGGATAAAGTATTTTGGTAAATAATCTTGAATAGAAAGAAAAAAATTCATATTTTATGTTGTCCTATAAACTATAGTTTCTATATTTCATTTGTCTTACCTGTTAAACACAATTTTTTTTTCAGTAAAACAGATGAGTTCTTCCTATTTTAATGGTGATAGACAGTATTTTTTAACATTTATTTATTTTTATGGAATATATTTTTCATGTTGAATATGATATTTCCAATACTCTCCTCTGATTGCTTGGAAACAGTCTTTGTTGGTTTATCTGATATTTTTTGAATGGATTCCAGTTATTATGGAATCTATATAAAATAGGGACTATGGGAACAATAGTAGAGTTAGTATAGCATTATGACCTTATCCATAACTGATAGCAATTGAATCCCATGGCAAAACAGGGCTTCAACAGACTCTTTAAAAACAGGATGCTCAGTGATCTGTTTGACATGCACATTCGGTTTGGGCAAAGGGACGAGCTCATAGACTTGCTGTCTGTCTTGCAAATGTGACCTCCATACTACCAGGCTTCACTGTGTGTCTTATCACCACCTTCTGAGCCAATCTGTTTGTTCTCATCATCTATTCTGAAACTGACCTATGGGTACATATTTTCTCCCCCTATTCTCAGGTTATTATCATTTTCTCCCTTTATTTTCATACTCTTTTAGAGTAGCATATGGCTTTCTTTTTAATTTCTATCTCTACCAACACCACTATTTGGCACCATGCTTTGCACACAGTAAGCATTAAAGAAATGAGTCTTCACCTATTCTTTTCCTTATCTGTCATGAAATCAACTTGAGATGAATTAGAGTCAGAAATATACAGAGATGAATGGGGTGAGGATAACTCTGTGATATGCAATGCATAGTAGAGACACTCAATAAATGCTTTTCGACTGATTGATGAATAGAGATTTTTGTGATGGAACCTGAGAGGCATCTGTCAATATTTAGTGGGTTTTAGATTTCCTATACTGTACTTCCTCTTGCAGGGAGGAAGGGCATAAGAGTCATTCATTTATCAATACTTCTGGGGGAGTTTGAAGAAAAAGTTCCTAAATTCCCTTTCACAGCCAGTCCTTCCAACACCCTTGAAACTATTTTGGCAATCAGCCATTGGACACTAAGAGTGGCCTAAAATAAATAACACATGCAGATGCAACTTCTTATACATATTTAATAAATCACAGAACTGAAAAAGCTGCGGACTATACTGAGGAAATTTCTAACTTAATCCACATATGTAAATCTTATTGACAATAGTTTCCCTAAATTGAGAGTATACTCTTTACAGCTACCCTTAAATATCCCAGCAGATATTTGAGCCAAGAAGATTGAATTACTTTATAAATCATCATTGCTCCTACGCTCCTTTGAGTTGAACTGAATTGCATCACCAAGGCTACAACACCTTACAGCTCTAAGCCCCCAAAGACAATGACAAAAATAAGAAGATAATATAGGAAAAAATGATAGAGTGCGAGATACACAGGAGAAAGATGTGAGCAAGTCCAGGAAAGAATAAGGGAAGTGTTTCTTATATATGGTATCCTATATGGGTGCTCTAAAAAGTCTTACTACTTTAACCCTTCTTGGTAATTGCTTAGTTATGAAGTTTTTTTCTTGTGATTGGCTAATTGATAGTTATTGTTTTTACTTTTTACAATCCTTATAAAGCTTAAGCCCTAAAGAACTAATCCCTTTCCCTATTGAAATGTGTCATTTCATCACCGCAATAAATGACACGGTCTAAGGCCTTGGCATCATGCTTTCATATAGTAGTAAGCCCTGTAGTAATAACGAAGACAGCATCTCTCTGAATTGGTCTGCATCACTTAATTTTTCCTTTGTCCTTTTGACAATAGTCACAAATTTTATTTTTACTCATGAGGAGCATGGAACATTGCTTAAAATATCTTAGAGTCTTTTATAAGCTGTTTTATAATGGTGTTATCTGAGACAGAAAATATTCTTTTGTACTTTTTTAAAGTATTATCTGATGGCATTATATTAAAAAGTCCTACTTTGTGTATCACATTTGTAGGTCTTGTAAAGTAGATAAGAAATATTCATTATGTTTCTGAATAGTAAAATAAATGGCCATGTGCTGTTTCTCTTTAGGACATCCTTTTCGAGGGTTGGAATTTTACAGAACTTTGCTACATGCATGGATAATAGTATTTCAAGAATATTCTGTGTTTGGGGATTGGGAAATGAACAATGTTTAGTAATATGTGACGTGTCCATTAATGGACTGGTCCCATCCAGGATATCTCCAAAAGTATTTCTTTTGACATAGTTCTAAAAGATAACATACAATTTCAGAAAGTTGCTCTTTCCAAATAAACCCCTCATTTTAGCACATATTAAATTACAATGACGTATCATTCTACAGGTTCATTTTATAAAATAACAAATACAGTTTTTTAAGGTGAACATTATTAATTACAAAAATTATTTGGTTTATCCTCACAATGACCTAAGCAGATAGGTATTGTTACTGCCATTTTCCTATAGGTGAGGAAATTCAACCTTATGGAGATTGGATGACTTGCTCAGACTCAAACAGCTGACAGGTCTCTAAAGCCAGATTTGAATTCTTGTCTTCTTGATTTAAGGTCCAGCATCCTATTTACTGTGTTGCCAACTTGACTTTTCCTATGGAAAGGTACTGGTATAAAACTCAATAATCTTACTCTTGTTCTCCAGTTATGGTTTGGTAAGGATTGAATTTATCTAGAGGAAAATAATGACTCTAAGAAACCACAGTCTTTCTGTAACTTTATTAAAAGCAGACAAGAAATTCCTTCACTTTGAAACAACTTTTTCCCCCATATTTCTTTTGTAACACATCTATAAAGCTACTCTTTAAATTTCTACTCCCACTGGAAAGTTATGTTCCCAGAGGGAGGATGCTATATATTTCCCCATCCCATCAGGTTCTGGGGAGTCCATAAGAAGTGGGAAGGTTTTTTAATTTAAAAGGTCATGAGCTCCTATCAGTATGTCCCCCAATGATTGCCAATTGATGTCAATTAGATAGCAAGAATAAATTAGCTTTTATAAAAAGGGCAATGTGAGAAAAGCTGGTGGAAAACTAAACTCTGGGATAAACCCTCACTCAAGTATATAAAGAGTCCAAGGGAAAGTAGACTCAAATATAGAACTCAGGGAACAAAGGGAGTGATTTGCTGCTCTAAAAAGCAGTAAGTTGTTTGAGTCTTTAATATAGTCCCCTTAGCTATGGTAAAGCTTTTAGCTGTGTTCCTTACAGAGTCCAAAGCTATATTTGCTTAGTGTGTCTCATTTTTCATCAGCTCCCAAAGCAGAAAATGTCACTAGTCATACTGCTCAACCAGTTGTAAAAATCAAAGGAGGGAATATTTATAAAACAGCACATTTCCTGGAACATAGTAGGCTCCTAATGCATTTGTCTTTCCTTTCTTCCCTATATAATTTAATTGAAGTTGAGTAACATTTTAAAAAAGGTATCAGATAAATTCCCAGCTTTAAATAAGGAAGGGAGAATAAGAGAAAAGGAATGAGGAAAATTCCATAATCTTCCAATGAAAAGCAACCTTATTACTTCATAGTCACATCTCATATACACATGAAAAAATAATTCAACCCAGTAAATTAAAAAGAGTGGTTTTGATATTTTCTAAAACTTTGAAGGACAAGTACAATTTCAGTAAAAAGTGAAGTGAAAGTAAGAGGAAGAGAGAAAATCAATCAAGAATGGCAAAGGCATGAAAACACAAGGTACATTTAGAGAATGATGAGTTTGGCTGAAGCAAAAAAGGTTTGTAGAGAAGTAGAAATTAACATTGGAAAAAGTAGCCAGGAATTTTATTGTGGAGAGCCTTAAATGGAAACTTAGCATTTCATACCCTCTATACTCTCCTGTGAGTAAAATGATTTTTTAATCAACAGAAGATTAATCATGTCTTTCAACACATCTGAACTCTACATGTCATAATCAGACTGATCACCATTCCAACAATCTACTCTTTCTTCTGTCAGTGATATTACTATTCTAGTCACAAGACTAGAAATTTTTTCGGTAATTTTTACTCTTCTCTTTCCTTTATAATCACATGTTCAGTCAATCTCTAAGTTCTGTTGATTGTTTATTCCAATTGTAATATGTTTGTTCCTTTTGTTTTTTTTTTTTCTATTTGGCTGATAAAACCCCCATTACCTCATGATTTTAAAATTACAACTATTAAGATGCCTTGCTAACCATGACTTCTCCATTCCAATCAACTTTGAACATTGCTACCACAGTAATATTCTTTTAATAAAGTAATACTACTTTAATCAAATTATTCTTATTGTCACAAAATTTGGGGTGTTCCTCTGTGTTGTGTAGCATCAAATCTACACTTTTCTGCTAGCATTTTTCAAAGCCCTTATTAATAGTCAATAAACATTAAGAAGGTACTCCGTTCCAGGCATTGTGCTAAGCACGAAGATACAAAGAAAGACAAAAGATAATCTATGTTGTTATGGAATTCACAATCTTATGAGGGAGATAACATAAAAACAACTATGTACAAGTAAGTTATATGTCAAATAAATTGGAGATAATTAAGAGATGGAAGGAACTATAGTTATGGGAGATAGGAATGGGCTTCTTATAGGTGATACTTTAGCTTGAACTTGAAGGAAGTCAGTTCACCTAGCAAATTCTTTTTCCTGCTCCCCAATATTTTTCCTCTTCTGTAAGCAGAACAACCTCTTCACTGTGTTCCATGAACATGCCATGTTTATTCCTTATTTCACTTATGTTGCTCTTCTGAAATGCAATGTACTCCTTTCTTTTAGTTTCTCAAATGTTATTCACCCTCCATTATCTAAATTTTCTCATTTCCTCTACAGAGTCTTCACTGACTACTCCAGCTCATTCTCCTTAACAGCAATATTTACAGAGTCTTTCAACATTTTAGCATTTCATTTAATATTATCTTGTGCTGTTCATTGATCCATTCATCTGTCCATTTACTGATCTGGCCACTCATTCATTTGTTCAGCTAATAAATCTTATATACTATAACAGGCATTTAAACCATAAAACACTGTCACTTCATATATATCAGTTATATCATTTGGAAGAAATTATAATCTCTTTGAAATAAAGGACTATCTTATGCTTCTTCATTTTCAATTTCTCCCAAGAAACAAGTTGAAACCTAGTTAACTTTAGAACTGGAAGATATCTCAAAGAACATATAGACCAATCTCTTCAATGTTTTTAAGATAAGTAAACCAAAAATCCTTGTATTTGAAGGATTTACAGTTATATGGTAAAGACTACTTCATCCTCATTATATATAATATTGACTCTTGGTTTTAAATATGTTCTGTTTTAACAAAATATCTATTCATTTGTATAATTTCTAGTATTTGATTTTGAACAGAAATATTGAATTTGAAAGAAATTTTTTTCTAGATCTAATAATGATATAATCAGTCAGTCAACTTACTTTTATTCAGGATTTCTTGTCTGTGATACACTGTGCTAAGTACTGGAGGCCCAAAGAAAAGTAAAACCAAAGTTCCTAACCTTAAGGTGCTCACATTCTAATGGAGAAGAAAATATGCAGACAACTTTTTACATATACGCTATATACTGTTTAAATTAGAAATAATTACAAGGAGATTTCCCACTGTAGCCATGGGGTAGGTTGTGAAGGAGGTAGGAAAAGTCTCTTGCAGAGGGTCAAGAGAAAAGACAAACCCAGAGGAAAAGTATGCTAGATGTGATAAACAGGTAATGAAAAGGCAAAAATGTGGGAGATGTAGAACTTTGTGGCAGAAATAGCAAAAAGGTCAGTACTGCTAAATCCTAGAGTTCCTGAAAGAAAGATGTGAGAAGACTGAAAAGATAGGAAGGGGTCGAGTCATGAACACCTTTAAACACAATTCAGAAGATTTTATATTTGATCCTGGATGAAAAACAAAGCTATTCAATTTTTTTTATTAGTGTGATATACTTTGACCTACACTTTAGGAAATCACTTTTGGTAGCTGAGCAGGAGAGTCAGCATGAGGTGAAAGTTGTGAAACTTGGAGCAGGGTAACCATCCAGTGTATTGAAATAAATCATTCCTAAGGTAACGAAGGCTACCCCAGGGTATCATTTGTATGACTGGAGGGAGGACACATATCTAAGAATCTTGCAAAGGTGTAAATGTCCTGGTTGTAAGCCTACATGTCTGGGAGGGTGGTGGTCCCTATGCAAATAGTGGAGTTGTTTGTAGGAGGGGAAGGTTTTAAAGGAAAGGCAATGAGTGTTTATTAATATAGTCAATTGCATTTATAGTTTAGAGTTATTTTTATATTTTTTATAATAATACATGAAGGAACCATGCATTTGGGCCATAAATTCAAACTGGTCATGATACATCATCCTGTGATACGTTACTAAATCCTCTTAGCTAATATTCAATCAATTAACTTTTTTTTAGAGTCTGTGTTCTTTAGTAGTGATGATCTATACTTTGCTTTCTCATTTTTGATCCTCTCTAGTTTAAGGATCAAAACCAAGTTTGCATCATAGAAGGAATTTGGTAATATCCTTTCTTGTATTATTTGGTTATGCAAATAGTTTATATAATGTCAGAATTAATCCTTTATTGGCTGATAAAATTTCCTTGTAAATAATCAGGTCATAGTATTTTTTCAGTTTTGAGATTCATTTTGTATCTTATTTAAGTCCTCTTTTTTCTCTTATGTTGGGTGGTTCAAATTCTATATTTTTTTCTTGGCTAATCTGTGTATTTTGTATTTTTAAAATATTCACATCTTCTAAATTTTCAGTTTTGCTATCACATAGTAGAACAAAATATTTCTAATGAATTATTTTTTTCTTCTTTAATTGCTGTGAATTCTCCTTTTTAATTTTCCATAATGGTAATTTGCTTTCTTTTAAAATGTAAATTTACTAATGGTTTATTTTACTTTATCTCCAAACAGCTACTATGTAAATATATTAACTTACTTCTAACTTTAAATTTATCCCTGATAAGATCAAAGTTAAAACAAGGATGTCTCTATTGTCTCTACTATTATTTGATGTAATGCTAGTAATACTATTAATAGTAGCAAGACAAGAAAAACAAATTGAGGGAATAAGCAAAGGCACAGAAGAACCAATGTCATCACTTTTTGCAGGTGACATTATACTTAACATAGAGAACCCTAGAGAGTTAACTAAAATTAATTTTAAAAGTTACTAACTTCAGCAAATTTACATTGTATAAAATAAATCCACACAAATTATCTGATTTCCTATATATTAACAAAAAAAGCTATAGGAAAATATAGAGAAATAACTAGAGAATAGATAATATATTAAAAGTCTACCTATGAAGTTATTTCATTATTTTTCTGATGGCATGGTCTTCTTCTGTAATGAAGGATGAACACAATGAAGTTATTAATAACAATTATATTAAGAAAGTGTAAAATCATTTTTATAAATATACAGACTTGAACAATTGGAAAATATTAATTGCTCATGAGTAGGTTGAGTCATTTTAACAAACAGAACAACAATTAATTTATTTGGCATCATACTAGTCAAGTTGCCAAAGGATTCCTTTATAGAAGTAGAAAAATAATAAAATCCATCTACAGGAAGGAAATGTCAAGAATGTCAAGGGAATTAATGAAAAAAAAAGTAGAGACAGGAGAAAGGAAAAATGCTTACCAGTATTAGGTCTCAAACTATACTAAAATGAAGTAATTACTGAAATGATTTTTTTTTAAAGAGGTCAATCAATAGAACTGATTAGGTAAATAACAGGAAAAAATACATCTAGTAGCTTAATATTCAATAAATACAAAGACCTTAGCTAAGAGGTAAAGATACACTATTCACCAAAAGTGTTGGTAAAATTGGAAAGCAACTGGTCAGAAATTAGGTTCAGACTAATATTGGACACTACATTCTAATTTAAATTCCAAATTCATACTTGACCTAGCTATTTACGTTTACAGTAAAAATAATTTAGAGAATCAAGGAATAAATTACATTTTATTTTGTATCTATGAAGAAGAAAAGAATTCATGACTAAAAAGGGACAGAGAAGATCACTGAAAATTAAATGGAAATCTTCGATTACATAAAATTAAAAGGTTTTATACAAATCAATCAGATGTAGTCAAAGTTATAAGGGAAACTGTTAACTATGAAAAATCATTTGATATATTTTTATGATAAAGATCTTATTTCTAAGCTATCTAAGGAATAGGTATATACAAGAAGAGTCATTCCAATTGATAAATGGTCAAAGAATATAAACAAACAATTTTGAGAAAAGAAATGAGAAGTGTCTAAAGTAATTTTTGAAATTGCTCCATATCCATAATAATTACAAAAATATAAATTAAAATACCTCTGAGTTTTCACTTCACAACATACAAATGGCAAAACTGGCCAAAAACTAGAAAGTGGCAAATTGTAGAGGGGTATAGGAAAACAGATGTATTAATGCACTTTGGTTGGGAGCCATGTACTGGTCAAACCATTCTGGAAAACACTTTGGAATTATCTTACAAAACTATATAACCAAAGCTACCATACGTGTACACCATTTGAACAGTAATACCAAGTTTACCAATACAAATACCCTATCCATAAAGAGATCAAAGAAAGAGAGAAATGTTTTATTTATACAAAAATATTTCTAGCTGCTATTTTTATACTGACAAAGAACTTGAAATCAAACATCTACCTGTCATTTAGGGAATGACTGGAAAAAAATTAGAATATATAAATACAATGAAATCCTATTTTACTAAAATATTGAAGAAGGGGCATTTTTTTCTGAGAAACCTGAGAAGACTAGCATTAACTGATGCAGAGTGAAATGAGCAAAACCAAGAGAACAATTTATATCTGAGCAACTATATTGTAGAAATGAATAATTTTTAGAGAATTAAACTCAAGTCAATGCCAGGATCAAGCATGATTCCAGAAGATCAATGATGAAGTAATAGATTACACATTTAGAATAAGGTACAAATATTTAATCAGGGAAAATATGCTCATTTGTTCTGATGGACCATGCTTATTTGTTACAAGGATTCTGTTTTTTTTTTGCCTTTTCCCCTAAGTGGGCAATGAATGTAAAGGACAAAACTAAATGTTTGAAAATGAAAAAAAATGTAAAGATCATACAGATAATATGCAGCATAAGTGAATTTCACCACTGGTCACAAATTCAAATCCAGCATTCTTTTTGACATATCAAACTATAATACTCTTGGCCACATGTATGTTCTCCCCACCCCAAATTTATTTATTCATTTTTCATTTTCACCATTCATTTCCACAAGATTTTGAGTTTCAGTTTTTCTCCCTGTCTTTCCCCTTCTCTCACCACAAAACACCATGCATTCTGATTACCCCTTTCCCCAATCTGCCCTTCCTCCTATCTTACCCTTTCCTTCCCTTATCCCAAACTTCTCTCTTTTTTTTGTAGGGCAAGATAGATTTCTATACCTCATTACCTGTGTTTCCTATTTCCCAGTTACATGCAAAAACAATTTTCAACATTCTTTCCTAAAACTTTGAATTCTAACTTCTCTCCCTTCCCTCCCTCCCCACCCATCCCCACTGAGAAGGCAAGAAATTCAATATAAGCTATGGATGTGTAGTTTTGTAAAGACTTTCCTAAGAGTCACGTTGTGAAAGATTGACTATATTTCCCTCCATCCTATCCAGACCCCCATTTATTCTATTCTCTTTTTTGGCCTTATCCTTACCCAAAAGTGTTTACTTCTCATTAGCCCCCTCCTCTCATTTGCCCTCCCTTCTATTATCCCCCCACACCCCACTTATCCCCTTCTTCTCTACTTTCCTGTAGTGTAAGACAGATTTTCATACCAAATTGAGTGTTAATGTTATTCCCTCCTTAAGCCAAATATGAGGAAAGTAAGGTTCACTTTTTCCCCTCTATTGAAAAAATCTTTTTCTTGCCTTTTGTATGAGAAATAATTGCCTCATTCCATTTTACCCTTTCTCCTCCCAATATATTCCTCTCTCATCCCTTTAATTTTTAATTTTTTGTGTCATTCCTTCCTATTCATCTCACATTGTGCCCTCTATATATTTATGTGTGTGTATAATCCCTCCAACTACACAAATACTGAGAAACATTTCAAGAGTTACAAATATTATCTCTCCATGTAGCAATGTATACAGTTCAGCTTCAGTATGTCCCTTATGATTTATCTTTCCTGTTTACCTTTCCATGCTTCTCTTGATTCTTCTGTTTGAAAGTCAAATTTTCTATTCAGCTCTGATCTTTCATCAAGATTGCTTGAAAGTCCTCTATGTCATTGAATATCCATCTTTCCCTTGAAGTATTATACTCAGTTTTGCTGGCTAAGTGCTTCTTGGTTTTAATCCGAGTTCCTTTGACTTCTGAAATATCATATTCCACGTCCTTCTATCCCTTAATGTAGAAGCTGCCTGATTGTATTTCCATATTACTTGAATTATTTCTTTTTGAGTGCTTCCAATATTTTCTCCTTGACCTGGGAACTCTGGAATTTGGCTACAATATTCCTAGGAGTTTTTCTTTTCAGATCTCTTTCAGGAGGTGATTGGTGAATTCTTTCAAAATTTATTTTACTCTCTGGTTCCAGAATATCAGGGCAGTTTTCCTTGATAATTTCATGAAACTAGGCTCTTTTTTTGAACATGGCTTTCAAGGAGTCCCATAATTTTTAAATTGTCTGTCCTGGATCTATTTTCCAGGTAAGTTGTTTTTCCAATGAGATATTTCACAACCTCTTCTATTATTTTCATTCTTTTAGTTTTGTTTGATAATTTCTCGGTTTCTCATAAAGTCATTAGCTTCTATCTGCTCCATTCTAATTTTTAAAGAACTATTTTCATCAGCAAACTTTTGAATCTCCTTTTCTATTTGGACAATTCTGCTCCTTAAATCATTCTTCTTCTCATTGTCTTTTTTGACCTCTTTTGCCATTTGAGTTAGCCTATTTTTAAAGGTGTTAATTTATTCAGCATCTTTTTGGGTCTCCTTTAGCAAACTATTGACTCACTCTTCATGATTTTCTTGCATTGCTCTCATTTGTCTTCCCAAATTTTCCTCTACCTCTCTTACTTGATTTTCAAAATCCTTTTTCAACTCTTCCATGGTATGAAACCATTGCATATTTATTTTGGAGGGTTTGAATGAATAAGCTTTGACTTTTAGGTCATCCTCTGATGATATGCATTGTTCGTCCTCATCAGAAAAAATGGAAGAAAATACCTGCTCACCAAGAAAGTAACCTTCTATTGTCTTATTCTTTTTCCCTTTTGGGGGCATTTTCCCAGACACTTATTGATTTTTGAGTTCTTTGTCAAGAGGAAGGTATACTCTGGGAGACCTGTAAGTTCTCAGTTCCTCCAAGGTGACACAATCAAGGGAGAGGAGTTTACTCTTCTCCTGGTCTGTGTTCTGGTCTGTGAGCAGAATTCTCTCTCCAAGGCTGGGCTGTGCTCTGCTCTGCACCTGGTGTGACAGACCTTTACTGTTGGCTTTCCAGGCTGCCTTGGGCTGGAAATTTCTTTCACTCTGTTTTTGGACTCTGCTGCTCTAGAGTTTGTTTAGAGTTATTTTTACAGGTATTTTATCGACTTTGGGGAGACAGCCTCTAGAGATGCATCCTTCTACTCCACTATCTTGGCTCTGCCCCCCACATACATATTCTGACTCTGGGTTGGAATAAGTGAGCTGCCTATTTCTAAAATATTTACTCTCTCCCTTTTTTATATTTCTCTTTAACTGAGAAAAATAATTTTATTCAAATAAGAAAATTCTGTGCTGCTTTATTTGCTTAAACATGTTCTGTAAAAGTAATTTTTAAACTATATGAAGTTTAGGTTAAAAAAAATGATGTAAGATATTGGTGTGAGGTAATGCTGAAACTGTAAGCCCTGAATTGGAGGTGTTGTTGCATTGTAGATTCCCAGGTAAACTAGGAGAGGAGTCAGAGCTGCCTTGCTAAATGTCTCAGGACACTTGATAAATGACTATGTATAAGTTCTTATTATAATCGGAAGAAAAGTGCTAAGAGCTTGATCCAGACCTAAAAAGATGAGAGGAGAATGAAGCATTTAATTTCATTTTTTCTTTATTTTTCTTCTCTGCATGAGGAAATGTTTAAGAAATAGGATTGTGAAAGGAGACACTACAAGAGAATACTCCCATGCCTTACCTGGAGTAGCAAGAGGCAGTCCTATACAAGGCTGCTGGCCACTGTTAGTCCAAACAATTAATTAAAGCATTGCTGCCTGAAGGGAACAGGTCAGAACCACAGGGGTTTTTCACTAGAGACTAAAATGATAGTGATCCTTCTAAGACTTTAAGAGCCAAGAGCCAAAAAACAGCTTGATACCGTCTCTCCATTGAGCTGCTAGTGGCTGTGAAGGCTGTTTGAACCCAGGGTTCCCAGTTTGAGTACAATACCAGAGGGAATACTCATAGAGTTTCTGACCCTGAGATTCAGCTAGGAATTGCACAAAAAGTAAAGATCAAGAGATTTTGTTCTCATTGTGTGCCCTAGGTCTGATGGTTAATTAGCAAAACAAGGCTTAAGTACAAGGAAGACAGGTCTTAATTATTAACAAGAACTTGTTCTTACCATCCTGCAGCAAGACGTCTTTTGAACCACAACAGACCTGGCAGAGATAACACATCTGAAAGTATCATTTGGTTTGGTGCTTTGTACACAAAGCCTTTTCTGACACCACCAATTAATTAATGGTATCAGACTCTTGAAATCACTTTGTTTTATTTATTGTATTCTTTATTTGTATTCATCTTGTATTCTGAAAGTAGAACAAAAACTTGAAGGAAAGGAGTTCTTATTTTGTTTTATTTATTTTTTTGTTTCCTTTTCTGTGGATGTAGGGCAAGGCCTTGGAAACTAATCTAAACAAACAATGAAGGGGCATAAAAGCATTGCTTGCATTTAAATCAGTTGAGAGTACTTTAAGTTATGAAACAAGAGATTATGTATAGCTTATGCATAGAAGACAGAGCATTAGATTTGCAGTAAGGAAGATGAGTTCAAATCCTGAGTCTTACTGGTTGTCTGATGTTTGTTTGTTAAGTTACTTACATCTCTCAGAATCAGTTTTCTTCTATGTATGACAGGGAATATATATTGCCCCTGTCTCACAGAGTTGTTGTGTGGATCAAATGAGAAAATATGTAAAACACTTTTCAAAATAATATTCAAATATAATTATAATGCATAATTTATACAATATATTGTATATTATATAACATGTGTACTATAATTTTTAAATGTTGTTGTTCTATATCATGCTGGCAGAAAAGTGATCTAGCATTGTAGGGGATCAAAAATTCTTCCAATTCCTCATGTTCCTCTGTGAGTCTAGGAGAAGCAGAATAGAACATGGCTTCCATGAAAGATTGTTGAGGGAACTATGGATTACTGAGGAGAGCACTTGTTCAGGTGTCAAAAGTCCTGAGTCCAAATTCCATCATAGCTAAGCCAGGTTTATAGCTTTGTTTTTTTTGACTCTTAGGCTATGTTTCTTTTCACATTACCGTTATCTCCTGAGCACATTATTTCACTTATGATAATGACATATCTCTGATTACTTCATTACGCTTCACCAAAAGATCATTTATTTCTTTTAGCTACTAACATAAAGAATATCTACCAATAAAATGAGCAAAAGGTAAGCACATGTTCCTTATAGGTCAAGAGAAAAAATATCATTTTCTGATGACATAATTCAAATGTCACCACCACATTTAGAAATGTACTTAATAAAAACCCCTCAATCATTCAAAAAAGTGTGATGATATATCTATCATGAGAACTCCCTCCCGTGGTACAGATAGCATCTATTCTGTGCCTAAGTGGACATGTCCATTTCTTCTAATCCTGCTTTACATCAACTTCCTCCTCCGTCTAATTGTTAAACTAGTTATAACCTTCTGCTAAAAAAGTCTTTAGGTAAATATATATATGTTGGTCCTCAACTGATGAGATTATGAAACTTGAAAGCAGTCTTCATGAAAGACTGTTTGTTGCTTTTCCAAAAAAGCAAAGTAGTTACATTGGTAAAGGTTCACTAATAAAAAATTGGACACCAGCTGATCAGTGGCTACACTAGCTCAAGAAATCATATACTAAATTACTGAAGGATGTTGAGACATGATATGGAAAAATTAAAGATACTAAATGAAATCATAGATCCTTCAAGCATTGAATTAATTAATAAGATTGCTAGCTTTAGACCCATATCTAATTTCCATGACCTTAACATATACCTCAAAAGTCCTTTTTTATGACAGTAAAGTCCTATGCATATACATGTTAAATGATGAAATTGTCAATATTTGTCATCACTTACCCTTTTGAGCTTATATTTTTTTCCAGCTGCTGTGAGATGTCTATAAAAGAAAGGAACAAAGAAGACAGAAATACATGAATCAAAAAAGAAGAGAGAAATCAAGGTCAGAGTTTACATTTGGGGAAGTGACTGAGTAAATATTGAAAGAATTAAAGAAAAATTTGAAAACATTCATCTGTGTTGAATTGAGGTGAAGGGTGGAAAGTAGGATCAAGTTCAATTAAAGAGAATTCAAAAAGATTGGGAAAAATCAAGGTGAATTAGTGTCTAGAACTCAAAGATGCATGCACAAGAAGGAAAGAAAAAGTAGTTGGCAACACATGGAAAATTAAATAAGAAAAACTGAGTGGAACAATTAGAAAGTAAAGCAAATTGATGGGGTGTATTGTCAGTAAGGAAAAATTAAGAAATAGAACGCTAGTAATACTGAAAAGGAGATCAGTGTGACCATAGAGTTGTTGAGACTAAGGAATGCAACGTTATCAAGTTAACTAATCATTGGGAATTGACTTTAAAAAGTTCTAATGTGATTAGAGTTGAGGTATAAACACAATTATTTAGAAATTTTTTCCTAAAAGGACAAAAAATGCAACTATTATGGAGAATAGGAGCTATGACTTACATCTAATATTCCGCTTGTATTTTTTGCCAGTTAAGTGATTAAGGGGTCAGCTATGTGGTGCTATGGGTACAGTACCAGGTCTGGAATCAGGAAAATTTGTCTTCCTGAGTTCAAATCTAGCCTCTAACCAATAGTGTGACCCAGGAAATCAGACAGGTTTTTTATAAACAATATCAATACAGTTAAAATTAGAAGAGAATAAAGTACATTGTAAAAACATTGTAACTTTCTCTGATAAAGGATTTGTTTTTAAGTTGTATAGAAAACTCATTTAAATTTATAAGAAGAGCTATTTCCCAATTGATAAAGTGGTCAAAGGATATGGGAGACGTTTTTGAGGAAAATATTTTGTCTGTAAGGAATCATGTGAAAAACAATGTTCAAAAGATTTATAATTAGGTAAATGAAATTTTAAACTATTCTGAGATTCCACTTCACAAAGACAAGATTGATAATATTTTCTTTAAATTACAGAGGTAAATGCTCAGAGAGCTGTGGGAAAACAGGTAATTTAATAAATTGTCAGGGTGAATGTGAATTGGTCAATCCACTCTGGAAATCAATTTGGAACTATGCCCCATAACTGTGCTTACATTTTGACTCAGTAAAAACTCGACTAGGGTTGAATCACAATGGGATCAAAGAAAGATTTTTTTAAAAGATCTATATGTATAAAATATTTATAGCATTTCTGGGGGTAAATGTCAGAGTTGAAAACTGTGAGAGTGCCAATAAATAAGGGAAATACTGAACAAATTATAGCTTATGAAAGTGATGCAATACTATTGTGCTTTAAGAAGTGATGGAATGGCTTCAAAATAATGTCAGAAGACTCAATGAAATTATGCAAAATGAAATAAAATGAATCAGAAGAATAATTTATCATTGTATAACAACATTTAAAGAAAAAAATGAAAGATTTAACAATTTCAAACAATGTAATGACCAGACAAAATTTCACAATACTCAGGATGAAATATGTTACCATTTTCCTGATAATGAGATGATGGATTCAGCATTCATATTGAGACATATTTTTTGGACAAGACCCGTTTGGGAATTTTTGTTTGACTGTACATATTTATGATAGGAGATTTGTCTACTTACCTGCCTATCCATTTACATATTTCTATTTGTTTCCTTTCTCAATAGGGGTTATCTATGACAGGAAGTGAAGGTAGACTTTCATTTAAAAAATATTAGTTTAATTTAAAAATACTTCAATAAATATATGAAATGAATCTGAAGAACATAAATGGGAATAACCTTTGTCAGGATGTTTCAGAATAGAGGAATTGTACATAGGAGAGAAAAGAAGGGAAGTAAAGTATCACTTTAGAGTCTAGAATTAGCACTTAAAAATAGATTTGAAGCTTCTCTTAAGAAAGATTGAGCTGCATACTTTTATGAGGAAGAAACCACTTGTTTTCCTAAGAAAGATATTATAGGACAATAAAAGTTATCAGGAAAGAAATCATCAATGAATGTGAGAGGAAGAACCAAAGAGTAGTGCTTTCAAATTAACTGCTGAGGGAGGTTTTTTGTCTGCCAGAGCTCTGTGTCTAAGATAAAAAAGGAACCTCATAAGGATTATTAAAATGAATGATAAATATCTATATCTGATGATTCTCATGGCCATAAAGGGTAAAGACAGAGGGAATCAAAAGTATTTCCCAGGATTAAACCAAAGACCTTAATTACAAAAGTTGTTTTTATTCTCACTATTTCCCAACAAAGAAGAGAAAAATTACCTTTGTTAGTGAAAAGCTAGCTAATAATGTGAGAACGGGATTTGAACCCTTGAGGCACTGCTTAAAAATAGAAAGCTAACAAATTCTTGACCAGAGAGGGGATCTCTAACATAGGCTTGTTGGAATGTGTTTTTGATCATTTTGCAAATTTAATTCCAAGGGTTATT
>CM053773.1:9962298-9993277 GCA_028658325.1 Potorous gilbertii | reverse complement strand
GTCTGATCAATCACAGTTAGACACATTGAAAGTTGAGTTTATCATGGTGATGTCATTTTGGTCCTCTTCGAGAAAGAAGAACAAAAGTCATCCAATATAGTTACCAGAGAGAGAATCACCAACATATGAGTTTTCAAAGTTGGGGGCCGGTCCTTAACAGTTATGTGGAGTCTCATCTGGCCAAAAAATCACTTCCAATGAGTAAGCCCCAATGTAAATCCTCACCTTAGAGTATTTATACACTTTTCAGAGTTGGAGGCCAGAACCCTGACTCAGTGCCTCAACAGAAATTAACAAAGGGTATTGAGGCCTATTAATAGGCAGGGAAGATCTTTAACTCTTTCCCATGCACTGTAAACCTTGCATCGACATAATAGAAGTCTTCTCTATCCCACCCTGCTACTTGTACTTTGCCTTCTCATTTTGCTTTTTTTGCACTTAGTATGTATTTTATATGTACCTAGCTATTTGCATGTCACTTCTCCCATTGACTTATGAGCTTCTTAAGGACAGGTACTGTATTTCTGCCTTTATTTATATGTCTGGTGCATAGCACAGTGCCTGACACAGTGAATACTTAAGACATACTTTTAATCAAAAGATCATGTCTTTATTTGAGGACAAGGAAGCTTAATAATTTTCTAAAATTAAAGTACTGGCTGCAATAAGTCTTTCAAATCCATGAATTTATTATGGATGGCTTTTATTTTTAATAGTATTTTGTATTTTTTAATTATTTATATATGTATATATATATTTTAAAGACAATGTTTTAGATTCTTTTATTGGCGAAATTTTGAATTCCGAATTTTCTCCTTGTCTCTCTCTTCTACTCCCTCGCTAAGATGGTAAATAATTTGATACAGACACAATAATATAAAACATTTCTATGTTAGTCACGTTGAGAAAGAAAAATTTAGAAAAAAATGAAAGAATAAAGTAAAAATAGTATCCTTCAATCTGCCTTCAGCCTCCATCAGCTCTCTGTATGTGGACAGAATTTTCTGTTATCAGTCCTTTGAGATTGTCTTGGAACATTGTATTGTTGAAAAGACCTAAATCAATTGTAGTTCATCGTTGTACAATGTTGCTATTACTACTTAAGATGTTCTCCTGGTTC
Organism: Potorous gilbertii; assembly: GCA_028658325.1. NCBI lineage: Eukaryota > Metazoa > Chordata > Mammalia > Diprotodontia > Potoroidae > Potorous > Potorous gilbertii. The sequence continues at coordinate 9,992,157 of CM053773.1, read as the reverse complement.
TACTTACTTCAGTTTGCATCAGTTCCTGAAAATCTTTCCAGGTTTTTTTCTGAAATCCACCTGCTCATCATTTCTAGTGGACAATAATATTCCATTACATTCATATACCACATTTTGTTCAGCTATTCCCCTTTGATGAGCATCCCTTTGATTTCCAATACTTTTCCACTACTAAAAGACCTACTATAAATATTTTTGTACATGTAGGTACTTTTCCATTTTTTATGATCTCTTAGGAATAAAAAGCTAATAGTGGTCTTTATGGATGAAAAATGCAAAATTTGATTGACCTTTGAGCAAGTTCCAAATTGCTCTCCGGAATAGTTGGATCAGTTCCCAACTTTACCAATAGTGCTTTCATTTTATAACAGTTCATTCCATTTGCATATATAGTTATTATTACTGTGTATTCCCTCTCCTCTCCTATTTTCCTACTGTTTATACTTTCCTCTCTCCATCTCTCTCCCATTTCATCCTGTCCCTAAGATAGAATCCTTAAGAGTTATAAGTGTCATCTTCTAGTTTAGGGATGTAAACAGCTTAATCTTATTTAATAACATGTATTTTCTTTCCTGCTTGCCTTTTTATGCTTCTCTTGAGTCTTGTATTTTAAAACTAAATTTTTTGTTCAGCTCTGTTTTCATCAGGAATGTTTGAAAGTTTCCTCTTTCATTGAAAGTTCATTTTCCTCGTGAAAGATCATGTTCAGTTTTGCTGTGTAGGTGATTCTTGGTTGGAAGGTTCTTTGCCTTCTGGAATATCACATTCCAAGACTTCTGATCCTTTAATGTAGAAGCTACTAAATCCTATATAATCCTGACTGTGATTTCTCAATATTTGAATTGTTTCTTCCCAGCTTCTTATTTGTCTATAATATTCCTGGGAGTTTTTCTTTTGAAATCTTTCTCAAGAGGTGATTGGTGTATTCTTTCAATTACTATTTTACATTATTTTTTTCTAGGAAATCAGGGCAGTTTTCCTTGATAATTTCTTGAAAGATGCTACCCAAGCTCATTTTTTTAATCATGGCTTTCAGGTAGTTCAGTAATTCTTAAATTATCTCTCCTAGATCTATTTTACAAGTCAGTTGTTTATACAATGAGGTAATTTACATTTTCTTACATTTTTTTTCATTCTTTTGATTTCATTTGATGTCTTGTAAAGTCATTGGCTTCCACTTGCCCAATTCTACGTTTTCAGGAATTATTTCCTTTAGTTACTTTTTGTGTCTCCTTTGTCATCTGGCCAGTTCTACTTTTTAAGTTCTTTTCTTTGGTGGATTTTTCTACCTCCTATTCCATTTGATCAATTCTACTTTTTAAGGAGCTGTTTACTTCAATCAATTTTTGTACAACTTTTTCCATTTTTTTTGCACTTCCTTTACCAGGCTATTCATTCTTTTCTTAATTCTCTTGAATAATTCCCATTTCTTTTCCCAATTATTCTTCTGCCTGTTTTATTTTATTTTTTAAATCTTTTGGGGTTTTTCTAAGAGGACTTTTATGGCTCACAATTAATTTGCATTTCTCTTTGAGGTTTTGCATTTAGGTGTTTGGCTATCATTGTCTTCTTCTGAGTTTGTGTTTTGATCTTCCCTGTTGCCATAGTATCTCTCTGTGTTCAGGGTTTCCCCTCTCTCTGCCCCTCCCCCATTTTCCAGCTTATTTCATGACTTTTAAGTTAAGCTTTGTTCCTGGGGTACAGGGGAGCACCATCTCAAACTACTTTCTCCTGGGCCAGGGCCCTAGTTATTGGTTTGCTGTCCTAAGGCCTCTGGGGCAGGGGTTTGAGAGCCATCCTTGGTGGCTGGTCTAATTTGCTGGCACTGCAGTCCTCTCACAGCTGGCTTCTTGTGCTGCTGGACTGATGAGCCAGGACTTTGGGTCTTTGGTTACTGATCTGTGCTGAAGTGAGATACCTCCTAATGATTTGCCCAGATATTTCCTGCATTGAGCTGTCCTCCCCTTTTAACCAAGCGAGACAGAACTTTCCTGTAGTCCTTCTAACTTATCTTGGGCTAGAAAATTATTTCAGCCTGTCCTCATGTGGTTTCTGTTGCTCCAGAATTTATTTTGAGATTTGATTTCAAGTTGTTTTGGGGGAAATTGGGGAGAGATCAGTCAACTTTCTATTTTTTCTCTGACATCCTGGCTCCACTTCCACTTTTGTTCTTAAAATTAAGCATTGTAATAAAAAAAATTACTGGATAGTTACTTGAGGGACAATAAAAGAAAACAACAACCTTTCCCATGGCTCAGCCTACATTTGATGAAATTTTTTTCTTAAGATTAAAATTCAGAGGCTCTGGGCATCAAGTATTTTCTTTACCTAGATTTTATGGAACAAATATGTGTTTATACACCAGAGATATGCTAACAGGGAAATTAAGCAATTGTTCTTCCTTATAGATCTGTAGGCATTGAAAAATTTTCAGTGAGCTCACTTGGCAAGCTAAGTCCACAGGGCTCTTCTGGGGTCATCAGATCTTTGCACTAGATGGTACCTTCGAAATATTTTTTTCAATGGCCTCCTTTCATTAGTGAGGAAACTAAAACCCAGAGAACATAAATGAATGTCCTAAGGTCATACTACTAGTAAGTGTCTGAGGATTGAAACATGTTTCCTAACTTCCTACCACATCATTTCTAAGAAAATACAGTTGTCTACTACTTCTTTCTGTTATAGAAAGACATTGAGGTATAATGGATACAGTACTTGGATTTAAGATCTGACTTCAAATCTGACCTCTGAGACTTACTACTTGTGTGGCCTTGGGAAGCTCACCTATAGCTCAGAACCTATGATCATCTCATTTTGAAAAATGTCATGACCCTATCATTCCATGAACTTTCAGCCTCCATGATCTTATTGTAATTTCTCTTTTTGATGGAGGTCCCTGAAGGCTAGAAAGTCTCATTCAGGATGATGCCAGCAATAAATACGTGGGGAGATATGCCACATGGGTGACACAGCATATTAACAGCAACTGGTTCTTACCTCTCTTCTCCCTAGAAATTTTGATTGTAAACTTAGAGACTTCAACTTGACACTAGTACCAACCATGACTAAGTTCTAAGAAAGGTGAAGCTATAATTTGATATAAAGAGATTAAAAAATGTTACCCATTTCCAACAAAGCTGAGATTGATTTCTTGGTTTAAGTTTATACTGAGTAATTCTAGGCAATTAAGTTGGTTCAGAATTTTAGTTTCTCTTGATTAAGAAAACTGAAAATATTCTCCCTGGGAAATCCATCAATAGGAGAATAAGAAACCAGCTCAATTTTCCAGAATCCTTCTTGCTTTCCATAGACAGGCCTTAAGATCAGGGTTCAGAAACCGTCATTAGATTAAATACACAGAGTAGAGGCAGAGTTCTTCTAAAATTCTTTTTTTGCCATTGTTAAATGTATATCCTAATGCCATCTAGCTACAGTGAATTGATGAATACCCAACAGAATCAGGACTTGATGGGCATGGGAAATCAGGTAGTAGCCAACAGGCAGAGGTTCAATCTGAAAGACTGTATCAGTAAAGTTTGTTTCCAGACAACTAATGACAAGTGGCATTTATGCTTAATGTTCCGGAAGTGCTTTATAAATATTATCCTATCTGAACCTCCCAACAACCCTGTTCCACGGGGAATCTGTGTTCCTTGAGAGTGTAGACTGTTTTTGCTTTCCATTGCATATTATTAAGAAACATTATTACTTTCATTTTACAGATGAGGAAACTGAGACCAAGACAGGTTACTTGCCTATGATCACATAGCTAGTAAATTCCAAAGGCAGAATTTTCAGTGAGGCCTTCTTAGGGACAGCAAGGTTGCACAGTGGATAGAAAAACTGACCTGGAAACAAGAAAATCTGAGTGTGAATCTACCTGAGACACTTACTAACTGTGCCCACCCGGTCAAGTTCTGGGACCTTTGTCCGTTTCAGTTTCCTCAAATATAGAAGAGGGAAAATACTAGTACCTACCTCCCAGGATTGTTCTGGGTATAAAATGAGATATTTGTAAAGCGATTTGAAAACATTAAAGTGCTTTAGCATCATCACCAATTATTTTCATTGTTATCCTTGATTCCAGTTCCAGCTCTCTAGCCACTACACAACACTGTTCCTACAGATATAAGCAAAACAATGCCCTGGTCCCAAAGGAAATGAAACAACTACACAGGGCTTAGAAAAAGGGACTTAAGCACAGAGGAATGAGATAGGAATCCAGGCACTAGAAACTGAGTGGAAGGATGGGATCAGCTGCAAAGGTGACGATGCTGAACTACCAAAGCTCTGAATCGATGGGTCCCTCTATTCACTTCCCCCACCTAAGGGCCAGATTGGTTCCAGAGCCTGGGGCACAGGCTGTCAGTAAGTGTGGGTTAAGTGGCCCCAGCTGTGAGGACTACAAGTTTGCAGGGGCAGGGAGCCAGGCAAGTCATTATACTTCCACTGCCTTTGAGGAACAACGGAATGTTGTACTACTGCCTCTCTCAAGGGATGCCTGTTTTAAAAAATGAATTCTGATTTAATCAGTTTTATGCATTGACTGCCTAAATAGAGTTCCTTCACATATCGGATTCTATTTGGATTTTAATGAATAGTCACATGCAGTAAACAAGGAGCAGGCCAATGAACATGTTAAAAAGTACACCTGATGAGCCCATCCTACTGAATATATACATATATATATGTAGACACACATGCACATATACACTTAAATGTATACATATATGTATATGTGTATATGCCTTTATATTTAAAGGCAAAGCTTTACCTGAAAAGGAGTATAGATTAGGCTACCTAAATATATACCAATGTAATTTTGTGTGTGTGTGTGTGTGTGTGTGTGTGTGTGTGTGTGTGATTAAGAATTATAATGGCATGGCAGAAAATGACAGAGTTAAAAGTCCAGGATTCAAATCCTTCAAATAACTGTGTGATTTGGGGCAATCATATATCCTCAGTCTTCAGGTGTACTTCTTTATTTGGAAAGGGAGAAAATTGGACTAGATGGTCTTTTTCTTTTACTAAACTTACATAATTCAATAATGAGCATCACTTATTTGATGATGTTCACCTTAAAATACCCATTAAATTAAAATAATTAAGCCAGTGCTCAAATAATTATTTTTGTTTGAAAATGGATTACTTTTAGAAGTGATGTACTTAATTGTAAGGGATATATATTTGTGTTCTTAATTAAGATTTTAGGAAATTGTGATTTTTTTCCATTAGAAAACACCCAGAAAAATTATATTGTAATGATATCAAAGAAATATCACAATATTGGTTCTTATAATAATTTAATTATTTTAGACAGTTGTTGAGGTATTTTATGTGACATTTGCAAAGGGTCCCAGTGTTTTTCATTCAACTTAATTTAATTGAATAGACAAAGTTGATTCTGACTTTTGCTTTAGAAAATAAATGACAGATTATGCTAAATTTGAGGAATACAGTTGAATATACAGATAACCATTTGATTTCACTTGACATATCAATGAGTGTTTAGTAAACCAATTTTGAAAGAATATATATGTTGTTCTAAGTAATGTCATGCTATATGAGGCATATGAGGCTGAAGAGTCAATACACCTAAATATCTAGAGCTTTCCAGTGGTTGTGTATCTTGGTCCTCATTGACAAAGGGAAAAGAGAGTAGTACCATGTTTTTCTTCTTAATAATGACCTAGAACTTCTTAAGATTAAGAGGTTAGAGAGAATAAACCCAAATCAACTAATGAATTCTGTAATTATTAGATGAATATAGCTTAAGATTTCCAAAATATGTTTACAGTTTTAATTGTGATGTTCACTGCTTACGATGTTCAGAGGTAAAAGATACTAGGTTATATTTATATCTGAATCTTAAGAACATAGACTTAGAAATGAAAGAATTTTAGAAGTCATATGTGCAATGTTATAGATCAGAATCAAGTCCAGAGAACTTAAATGACTTACCTACAGTCCTACAAAATAAAGAGCAAAACTAGAATATGAACACAAATTCTCTTACTACAAAAATAGCATTCTTTACACTGTACTGTGGATCATTCAGCTAATTATTGGTTTTTTTAATAAAAAAATACAAACACATATATGCACATGTACACATATATTTGTATATACATATGTGTATATACATACATGTACATATATGTGAATATACATGCATGCATTTGTATATATGTACATTGAGTGACTGCAAGAATTGGAGAGATATAAAATAACAATTAAAGAACCAGCTTAACTAAGTTAGAAAATACCAGGAAAAATAATACAACCAAGAGTAGGGTAATTTATAGATTGTCTCATGACTCTTATGAAGTTTTAAGAAATCAAAACTGCGTAATTGAATTGACTAAATAAGTGATTGCCCAAAAATGCTGGTGATTTGGGGCAAAACAAGCTCTTGTTGAGACAGAATAATATCAACTGAGGAAACAATGTCAAGAAAATATAGAGAAAATGCACTGAAATAGTTAACTTGACTAGCTAAAAAGAAATTACATATGCCATACCCAGGAGATGCAGTTTTGTAACTTTTTTAGTTGGTTATATTGGTTTTATGATATCATGAAACCCACTTGTATTCAATCCACCTATATGGAATTCTCAGATCTATCAATCAAATTTAAAAGTCTGGCCTCAAATCCCACAGGCCAAATGTTAAATTTCTCCACATTTGTCAAACCCGCTTATATTGAATTCCCACCTATATCAATCTATTAGTTTCACCAGCTATGGAGTGTTCTTAAATGACTTTACATCACTTCCTTGTGCCTCAGAGAGGACTGAGAGAAATGAGGGGGAGTAGATACTACCTAAGTGGTTTCCTACATATATCATATTACCAGTTATATCAAAATTTCCACCTGGTCCCTGGAAATTAGATATATGGTAAATGATTTTACTTTATATAAAGTTATACTGAAGTTGAGCTGAAATGTTGATGATACCACACTAGATGAAGTGACTATTTAAAATAGTTTGCTTCCTAAATTAGGAAATTTAAATAAAACCCACTTTTTATTATGGGATGGGGGAGAGAGGGAGTTCAGAATAATTTTTCTACTCATGTAATAAGATCATTGGTTGAATGGGGATGTGTATGAATACCTTTGTGTGTCCTAACAAGTTATCAAATATAGGTAAACATGGTCAACTGTGTCCTAATACTCAGTATATCTTATACATGCTTTAATTTTCATAGCCCTGTGATATAAGGAGGTCAGGTATTAGTGACATTTTATATTTGAGGAAGCAGTTTAGTAGAGCAGATGTTGACTTAATGATAGCCCCAGGTATATGTCAAAATCATGCAAGATTCCAGAAATATACGGCATCAAATATAGCTTTTTACTATGACCCCCTGATCATTTATAGCAAGTGAGACATAATAGAGACATGTATACTCACCAAAGATGTTTGCTGTCATCATAGGACAGTCTCCACACAGAGATATTATATGAGGGGTCAAATAAATTGACATGTAAATCACTTTGGAAACCATAAAGCCCTGTTATACAATATCATCATCATCCTCATCATCATCTTTATTTCCTCTAAATGGCAAGTTCTTGAGAGAAATGATTATTAAATAACTAATTATTAAAATCGAGGAAACCCAGGATTTTTCCCTTCTTATATCTTCATTCTCTACTAGGACATACCAACATCTGAAGGACAGCATTGATGGATGAGGCTGCTCAAATCCCCAGGGTGCTTGCCTTTTGATCCTGGATGGGAGTTGTTGCTCCACCCAAATAGAAATTTAATCTAAAGTGAATTTTGGCTCGTTGTGTTTTGCTATGGTAGGTTTGGGCAGGGTTGGGGGAGGGGAGGGCAAATCCTTTTGTCTAGATTATTGTAGAGGGTGGATAGGTTCAGATAAGTCTCACTGACCAAGACTGAATGATCAGACTCATGTTCCCCAGCCCCTCATTTGAATAGGTTCACCTCTCATTACAATATTCATTCCACAGTTAACCAGTCAAGGCCACCCTCAGGAACACCCACTCTCCCTAGGGCATGCAAGCATTGAGTGGGTTCCATGTCTTTGGCAGGGGACATTTTCACTGATACCCCCTATTATTATTGGTACCATGATAAATAAAATTATTAATCACCCAGAAACTACATCTTTCAAACTTTTTATATAGCACAATACCTCCAGATTTTCCTTTGCAGATGACATGGTTCTAATTGCTTCAGAACGTGAAATGCTACTGTCCCTCTTAAATGAAATATATGATAGCTCAAAATTATGTGTTCTAACTTCAAAAAAGTGTAACATTGGGTGATGGATTAGAGCAAATATGGAGTAGTAGGTAGAAAGTTACTCTTGGTCCCAGGAAGAACAAACTTCCAGCTACAAAACCCTAGACATGTCAAAACTTCTCAGTGCCCTAGCAACCCCCTGACATATAACTTGTTAAAAATTGCCAACGTGAATCAATAAAGTTTCTTTATCTGGGAGTTCCCATTCTAAAGAAATCACAGATCAAGCACCTACCTCCAAAAGGTGCTAAGGTAAGTCTCCTGATCTGCCAAAATGATACATATCTTGTGGAGCTGTATAGTCATGCTTTAGCACCACAGGCAAAAAGAGGCATCTGCTCTAGTTCAGCACTGAAGGAAGGATCTTCAGGATGGTTCACCAATCCATTATTCATCTCCGTGGTTTCTGCAACTGGGGGCAAAGTTGAGGATGAATTGTGACTGAATAGGAAGAGCATCCTACTCTAGTTTTAAAAGAACAAAATGCTCTCTGCTATTTCCTACTTTGGAAAATAGTAGGGTGGCTAGAACTCGGGCCTGGAGTCAGGAGATCCAGGCTCAGACCTGTATTACCTGTGTGATCCTGGGCAAGTCATCTAACCCAGTTTGCCTCAGTTTCTTCATCTGTAAAATGATCTGAAAAGGAAATAACAAAGTGCTCAACTATCTTTGCCATTTTCAGCATAGGGAGGCCCAAGTGTTGACTGTGCCCAAGGGAGGGGGAGGTAGGAAAGGATGCCCCATCCCACTCCCAGCAGATGTTGATAGGAGACAGGAACCTTCAGGCAAGAGGCATAGCCAGCACCATGTCATGAAGTCAGGGAACACACCCAAGTGGTAAACATGGAAGGATGAGGTGGTACCAACCCACTGCACCCCATCAGCTGCAGGAAGTCAGGGAGCCAGAGGCCTCCTTCCCCTTCTCAACCTCACCAATGACCTCTATAATGTCAACACAGGGCTATCATTCTCTTTCTCAGCTTCCTCATCTGTAAAATTATGCACTAAAAACACCAAATGGGGTCAGGAATAGTTGGACACAAATGAATAACAACAATTTTCTGTTTCAGGCATATAGAATTGAGTGCATGTCTTTCTCTAGTAGGAATGAGTCCCCTCATTCCTCCTGCTTTGGGATTTTTTTCCTGAGTACAGTGGTCCTGGGAGATGGATGCTCCTAGCTTTGGCACCTACCTGCCAAAGAAGTATGAGTAATTGAGAGATCACATGTTAGTTGCTTTTAAGGAGGTTTTTCCCTGAGGTTACACCATTCTCAGAGAACTCAACCAGCAGCAGTCAAGCATGTTTGCATGGCCAGAATGCCGGGACCTTGGGTGGATTTTTATTTGAATAGCCCACATTGTGAAAGGAAAATCAACCCAGTAGTCTCACAAGCCTGCCAGTAATCTTTGGCTTGTGAAAAAAGTATAATGTAATAGGCTTCTATGAATCTCATTAGAGCCTCATGTGTATTATTCTACATGTTATGGGCCCTTCTAGGTCATTTGTTATGGATTATTGTTTCACATTTTAAGTATTTGTGAATGTGTGCTTATGGGTCTTTTTCTTTTAAGCAATTCTTGTGGGATGGAGCAAATTAATAGCTGTCCTACAACTGTACTCTGAATATCAAATAACTTCCTAGAAAGGATTATAATACTGTTTCAGGGGAGCCACTAGGCATAAACCACCTCTAAATTTTTACTTGAGAGATTTTCACCCAGGTTTCTAGGTGAATACATTTAGATCCAATGACCTCTATGACGGTAGGAAGGAAGGAAGGTAGAAAGGAAGGAAAGAAGGAAGGAAGGAAGGAAGGAAGAAAGGAAGGAAGGAAGGAAGGAAGGAATTCTTAATTTCATTTTTTGCTTTCAGACTTCTCCAGGATTGAAAGAAATCTATGTGAGTCCAGCGCAGGAGCTTATTTATTTATATATGTCTGTTTGTTTATTATTTTGTGGTGGGAGGGCAGTGAGGAGAGAGGAGGTAAGGCCTGATCTTACAAGAGGGAAAACAAACAAAATATATGAATGAATGGGATGACATATAATTAGAGGAAGCTCATGAAATTTGCCCATCAGTATAGATATAGATACAATAAATGATCAATGATTTTTACTCAAAATTGAACTAGAGGAAGAAAGCAGACTGGATTGCCTTTGGAAAAATGTTCAATACTTTTAATAGTCTAATATTTCTCTTAGAAACTGAGGCCTATTTCTTTAGTGTATATTTTTCTAGGCATTATGTGTAGCCTCAAATCATGAAATACTTCAGTCTTTGAAAATTTACTGAAGTAGGACATTCGAAGGATAATGGAGAAGAACAAGATGGGGGAGAGCAGGCTGAAATACATTACCAATATGTCTATACACATCAAATAATTATACAAATTAACATGAAGTTCACAAGAGAAACAAGATCAATGTAAAGTATTTCTTCATAATGATACATAAACAGAAAACAAGGTAGACAAATCATGTGATTGATGAACAGCCCACATACTCCTTTGAGATTCCTGTCATATTTAGTTCTCTAGTGGAAGGTTCATGGTCCCCCAGAGGAAGGATCAAAGAAAAACTTGAACAAGATTTATGTGGGATTAGAAGGCATAGGTGGTTTGAGATCTGTATCTTTGAATTATGTCACAGAGCTTTTTTTTTTTTATGAAAAGAATGGACAAGTCAACTGTTCCTCAGATCTCAGAACTAGGACACCATAAAAGCAAGCTGAGAAAATAAAATGATTATTCTCACTTAGACCTGGGACATAATTACATTTCTTATTGGAAAGATGTGACAATTAATTGTCCTAAGGTTAGTAAATTCTCCCCTTTTTCTCTTTACATCCCTGTCCCCAGTAATTTGAAGTTGGAGCTTCCCTAGGAGACAGCTCCCTAATACAGGCTCTTTTTCTTATTCCTATCTACCTCAACTAACCTTTCTCTCCCTTCTGCTTCCATTGCACACTCCTAAAACCTAACCTAATGTTAACAAATTGTCTTATAACAACCTTCTTATTGGACCTTTTGTACTTACTTATTCTGATTTCCTAAACTCAGAATTCTGACTCCCTCCCACACCAAAAGATAACTCATCCCAAGATACTATAACAGGGACTGGTTTCTTACCCTGGTACCTCATATATGAACATATAGTAGGTCAAGAGAAATAGAAATACATGATCTTTGCTCTTTGTAGTCACTTCCATTTCCTCTCCCTGGATCCATCTCCTACAATTCAATTCATTTCAATTTAATTCACCCAATTCAATCTGGCAAGAATTTTTAGTCTTTATGCTAAATGTTAGAGATATAAAGAAAGATAAAAACATGAGACCTCTCAAGGAACTCACATTCTAACAAGTAGAGGGAAAATCCCCGGGAATAATTGCAAATATATATAATTGTGCAGTTTAAATGGAGGTGATTTTAGAGGAAATGCACTATAGTAGGAAGTAGAGTTGAGGAGAGAAGGCAGGAAGTGAGAATTAACTGATTTCTGAAAGAATCCTGGATGCAGAGACAAGGATGGAGAAGATGGCAAAATGAAGCCAGTGAAGATGAGTGGAGCTGAGAAATATAGTGGTAAGTGAGAACAGCAGTTAGGCCAGTATAACTGGATCATAGAATAAGTACGTAAAGGGACAGTGAAGTGTAAGAAATCTAGCAAAGTAAGGATAGGTTAACTTCTGAAGGACTTAAAATGTAAAATAGGATGTTATTTTTTATCCTAGTGGTAATAACAAGTCACTTTAATTCATTGCCATTTTGGCAGCTGAGAGGAGGATGGGGACATACTGGAATGAGGAGAGACTTGAATCAGGTAGACTAACCAGAACGCTATTGTAATGGTCTAGATATGAGGTGATGAAGGTCTGCTCCAGGATATATAGCTGTATGAATAGAAAGAAGGCGATATGGCAGGGAGATGTGAAAGTAGAAATAGCAAGATTTGATAATAAAATGACCACATGATGTAAGTGTAAATGAGGAATTGAAGATGACATTGAGATTGGGAATCTAGGTAATTGGTAGGATGTTGGTGCCCTTGAGAGTAACAGGGACATTTAGATTTTTCCAAATGGGTGGTGGTTTGGGGGGAAAAGTAAGTTTAGTAACTGACTAATGGCCACTGTCTGCCCAACCTTAATCTTATACTTGGGGACTTCAATTTCATGCTCATATCCTTTTAAAACATCATGACTTTGCTTGATCAACCTCCAATGTTTCCATGACCTATAACTTTATTCCATCTTTGTTGAATGCCAAACGGATTATACCCTTGATTTCATCATTATTCAAATGTGTCCTACCTCTGTCATCCTTAATTCTAAAATATTTATTGATGTGCCCTAGATAAGACCCAAATTGGATTGAAATGAGCTACAGAGATTGTGTAGGCTGGGAGACAGTAGGATATTTGGACAAACAATTCCCAGATTTCTACATTTTCCATTTCCTTTATCCATGGAGACACTTCTTTCTATCTAGGTTTTTTGTCAGGTTGATATGGAAAAGGAAGAATGAGAAGAATCTCCAACCTCCAAGCTTCTCCTGCCACACACAGAATAGAGCAAACAACAAGTATGCTGCCCCTTCAGACCAAGTAAAAGGAGATACAAAACAAAACCTAAGATATCTTTGTGGAAACATCCTTGGAATTATGAAGGCAAGAAAAGATATACAATGATGACTTGGACCAGGAGAAGACTGGAGACTGCTGTAGGAAATGGAGAGCAGTCAAGTTCAGGAATGTGCTTAATATTAGATCAGAACAAAATTAATAATTATGGTTGCTGAAGTCAAACAGACTAATCCATAAATTCTTTCTTCTCCAGTTTCTTCAGAAGACTTATTCTCAAAAAGTTACCTCTTTTTTTTAATCTATCCACTATATTTTCTTTTTTTTTTTTCCTTTTCAGACAAGTTGGGATTAGAGGTAGTGGAAAAAGATAAATTAACTCAAGCTTCCATATGTTATTTGAAATATTTCATTTTTATTTGGGTTTCCCATGCTGTATTTAATAGCAATTTAATTGGAAAGATCTTCCTCATTCATTAATAGGCCCATATGACCTGCTTAAATCACCTAAAAGTCTGAATCACACAGGGTGGGAGGAGCTTTCTGAATAGGTAGAACAGGAAGAGCGGAGCAGAGGTGGGAGGAAGTGAGTGAGTGTGGTCAGGGCAGAGAAGAAAGGATGCAGGCAGGCAGGCAGGAGCAGCAAAGCTTAGGCTCTGTTTGCTTATGAGAAGGCACCAGCAGATCAGGGCAGGCTTGGGAATGGCTTTGTCCCCTGAGGTGATCATGTTTATTAACTTCTTCATCACCATAACAGATTTAGCCTTCTGGTTCTGGAATTTGACTTTCTGGTGTCTAAATAATGTTTTTCATCTGCCTTCTGTATGGAGAATCTTTTACACTTTGCAATTGAGAACTATGCCAGCATATTCATAGTCACCGGCAGTGCTGTGAATATTGCCTTGGTCATACACTGTCTCATTATGTTAGCTATAGGATCACTACCAGTCACTTTTGAAATCCTACAATATTAGCATTAAGCAGGGTGAATTCAAACCATAGAAAGATGGGAACTTGAGGTAGACAAAGGGGCTGATATCTCTGCTTTAATTATCATATCCAACTCTTCATGACTTTATTTAAGGGTTTCTTGAGAAAGAAAAATCCAAAATGGAATCAAAATGAATCAGACATGACTGAAGCAACACAATAACAACAAATGGCAAAGATATTGGAGTGGTGGTTTGCCATTTTTTTTCCAATTTTAAAAATGTTATTTTCTTCAGCATTTTTTGGCGTTTCCGTTCCCAAGCTGTTGACTCATTTTTCATCATTTTCTTGCATCAATCTCAGTTTTCTTCCGAATTTTTCCTCTACTTCTCTAACTTGATTTTCAAAATCCTTTTTGAGCTCTTCCATGGACTGAGAAAAATTCATATTTTTCTTGAAGGATTTGGATGGAGGAGTTTTGGTTCTATTTTCTTCTTCTGGTTGTAGGTTTTGATCTTCCCTGTCACCAACAATGATGGAAAATACATCTTCATCTAGAAAGTAAGAATCTGTAGTCTATATCTTTTTCCCCTCTTTGCTTATTTTCCCAGCTATCACCTGACTCCTGAGTTCCTTGTTAAGTGGAGGGTTCCAGTAGAAGCCTCCACTTCAGCAGAGCTAGGGCTAGGGCTAGGGCCAGACCTGGGGCTGGAACCACACTCCCCTCTTGGTCAGGCGAGAGACCCTTGCCACTGACCTTTAAAGCTGTCTTTGGTGTTTGTGGATGGAGAAGCCTGGAAACCACAGCAGCCACCAGTGATTCAGTCTCCTAAAACCTGCTCTAGCTCTGTCCACACTGTTGTCCCATGCTGAACTGTGTTCCACTCCCAACCCAGTATGATAGACCCTTCCTGTTGAACTTCTAGATAGTCTTGGACTGGAAATTTGCTTCAGTCTTTCATTTTGTGGCTTCTGTTGCTCTAGAATTTGTTTAAAGTCATTTTTATAGGTTTTTTTAGTGGTTTCAGGGGAGAGGTCTGCCAAGTCCCTGCTTCTACTCTGCCATCTTGGCTCCACCTTGCCATTTTTATCTCTAGCTCATTTGGTAGATGAGGAAACTGAGTAATTATAATAATCTTGTGTGACTTTTACTGACTTTCTGCCCAGACAACTGCTAGTACATGATTACCTTGTATGCGTATGTACAGATTTGAGCCTTGCATATTTAAATGGCTTATGCTGTCTTCTGGGAGAATGTGTAAGCTCCTTGAGGGCAGGGACTGTGATTTTGTCATTTTTTTTAACAGAACCTATCCTAGTGGCTGGTACGTAGTTGTCCCTAAATAAATACTCACTGATTTAAAGCATCAAAATATAACTGTGGGAACAGGTCTAGGGTGGTGCCTTATGTATAAGGAAATCAACATCTTATGTTTTGTTCTGATCTAGTCTTAGGCACATGCTGGAACTTGGCTGTTCTCCATTACCTACAGCAGTCTCCAGTCTTCTCTTGGTCCAAGTCATCATTGTATGTCTTTTCTTACCTTCACAAATTCATGGATGACTTCACAAAGCTATCTTAGCTATCTTTCTTCACAGGGTAAAAGGTAAAGGAGAGACATAGAGTTCAGGTAGCTTGTAGCACATTTCTCCCTATGACTCATGCTCAAAACACATCATTCAATACTGGAAAAGAAAATAGGACATTAATATAATTGGGGCATGAGGTAGACAGCCCACATGCTACATTGATATGCAGGAAATGTAAAGAGGTACAGAAGCCCCTGCCCCATCCCACGTTTGGTACAGCTGTGGGGTATCAAGGAGTCCAGGGTCACAAAATTTTGGAATACATATCTGAGTGATGGATGACTGGGCTATTCAATGTACTGATTCTAGAAGATCAATAGTTATACACACAACCTGCCTCCAGAGAGGTGATGAACCCAGGATAAAATATGAGTCATATAGATTTTGACGTGGCCACTGTGGGATTTTGTTTTGCTTGACTCTGACTATTTGTTAGAAGGGTTTTGTTTTCTTTCTGCCTCATGGCCCATGGGTCAAAAAGATTTTTCCTAATTGAACAAAACAAATTAATTTTTTAGAGAGCTGTCTAAGGTGGGGCCATGTGAAGCCACTGGTCAGTGGGCTGTTGTGGTTTTCCTCTAAGGCCAGAGTTTTAGGCCTTGCTATGGGATCATCCATAATGAAAGGGAAAAGCTCTTGCTGTTGCCTTATTTGACCTTACTGAGTGTATGCATGTAGTATATTTCACATTATCTTCATTTTCTAAGAGGGAACTATGCAAGACATTTAGTGTTTTTGGAATTTAGTTGGAATTATACCTTAGGATTATAGACAACACAAATGAAAATAGGCTTATGGAGTTCAACTTGTAAAAGATTATGATGAACAATATGGCATGTCTTAATTTATCTGTATCTTTTAAGTACAATAACAGAGATGCAAAATGGTAAATTAGGGTCAATACAGATAAATGTGATTTACCCTTATAAGGAATTAAAAGCAAGAAAATTTCAGAAAATGTATCTCTGAAATGCATTAAAACTTTACTAATTCTAGGTAATTGGAGGGAAGGCTAAGTCAGATTAGTAAAATTCTTAGTGGATTTTTAAAGGAATTTGAACTAGCCAAGGAACATCAGTTTCTAGGAATAGTTTTTTTAAGTATTTGTAATTAGAAAATCATTTTTGGTATCAAAACTTGTACTTTAGAGTGCTTGGAAGTTCTCTCTTTTCTTACAAAGAATACTTGTTTCATGTATATGTGTATACGTCTTGAAATTTTATTGTTAATTGCTTCCTTTTCCTTTTATTCTCTTCCTCAGTGCATAGAAAAATATTTTTTTTTTGGAGGAAGGGGTATTTGATCTTATGATTTCATTAATATGCGGAACATCATACCCAAATAGAAAAGGATCCCTGCTGGGCCAAAGATTGACTTAGAAAACCATAAATCAACATTATCCATGTTTTATTGTGTTTTTATTTATTTTGTTAAATAGTTCCAATTTAATTTCACTCTGGTTCAAGCTGAACTCTGGAACTGTATATGGCCCCCAGGGGCTATCTGACAACTATTCCACTCTAGATCACCATTATTATGCAATTTGAGAGTTTTAGATGGTTAAATATGGGCACTAAGGAGTTAAGTTACTTATCCCTTTGGCCAGTCAGATTTTGTTAGAGGTGAGACTTCAATGCTGGCCTTTTTGATTCTTAGACTATTCACTGTGTACAATGCCTACAAATTCTTCATATGCCTACCACAAAGAGATCAATAAACATGTGTTGAATTGAATTGTATAGAACTCTTATGATCTATATAAAATATTACTTCAATATTATTCAGTCTGATTATTTGGGGTGTTCAGGGAGAACTCACATCTCTATTAGGAGGGTTTTCTGAGCCCTTTACAAGACTGCTCCTCTACCTTTGGTGTCCACCTCGCACTGAACGCTTACTGGAGGTTTCAGGAAGTTGAAGCATGTGCAGTAGCCACACCATGGTAGAACCCTCTCAGCAAATGAGCTAAATCAGAGTGAAAGTAACAAACAGGCCTCAAATTCATCAGTGACTTAGGGGAATGTTTATCCCAAGCACATGAAGACATCCCCTGGCAGAATGGCCAAATGAGGACAATTTATTCTAAAAGTCATGAAGATGGCAGAAACAAGTTCTATGGAATAGTGAGAGCTTGGTCACATATAGAAGATGTTAAGGTCATCCATTACATTCCAGATCATAGCCAATAGTCTTGACTTTTGTCTTGTCGCTAGACTTCAATGACTCTAGAAGAAAGAGTGAGACTGATGACTTCGTGCAACTCCACCTCACCATCTAATTCTTGCATGAGTCAAGACTTTACCTTATGATGTCATCAGTACTCTTAAAAATGAAAAGCAAGCAACAGTATATATAGTTCCCCTCAATCACGCCCATTAGATGAGATCCTGTCAAGGCAAGAAATGTAACCTTTTTCACCTCTGAATTTCTCACCTGATGTATTAGCCTGTACATATTTGCCATTAAAGAATATTTGCAGAATTGAACTGAAATCTTCTATTCACCTATGAGACTACTTAATTTGTTTTAAGATTAATTTCTTAATCATTTTTCTGTGACTTGAAAGAGTTGTGGTGCTTTTAAATGAGTTCCTCAGTCATTAAACAAGCATTTATTAAGTGCTTATTATATGTCAGATATTTTGCACAACAATGATGATGCATTCATAAAAAAGACAAAGAAGGAGAAGAAAAAGAAAACAAAGGGGAGAAACAAACAAAGAAGAAAAAAGAAAAAGGAGGAGGAAAGAAAAACAAAATTCTTATAACAAATATGCATTTTTCACACAAAACAAATCCCTGCATTTTCCATTTCCAAAAAAAAAATTATTCTTATTTGAACCCTTAGTCCATCAGCATTTACAGAGTGAGTGTATATCATATTACATCATCAGTTCTCTGGAATTGCATGAAGTTACTGCATTGATAAAACATTTCAAAGTTGCTTATTTTTTAAATTTTATATAAATTCCTCTCCTGTTTCTGATTACATCACTTCTGCATCAGCCCATGTAATTCTTCCCAGGTTTCTCTGAATCTACCCATTTCATCATTTCTTATTGCCCAGTAGTATTCTATTATAATCATATGCCATAACTAAGTTCATCAGTCGCTAATTGATAGGCACCCCCTTGGTTCGCCACTAAAAAACAAACAAGCGAACAAAAAAAATCTTACTATAAACATTTGTGTCAATATTTTTTTCTCCCTCTTTCATCTCTTTGGGAGTGTAGGTCTAATCGGGAAGAAGAGGCATTAACAATTTAGCAATGTTGCGGCAACATAGTTCGAAATTGCTTTCTAGAAGAGCCAGATCAATTCACAGCAAGAAGCTTACATTCTGGTGAGGAAGAGAAGAAGAAATCAAATATATAATTAGTTACATACACAGAAGATAGACAGGAATATGAGAGAAACAGAATATCTTCTAGGGAATTTAGAAAGGACTTCTGCAGAAGATGGGATTTAAAGTGAGTTGAAAGAAGCTAAAGGAAACTAGGAGGTGGAAATAAAGATCACAATGTTCCTGTCATGGATGACAACCTGTACAAATATGTGCAGGTGAAAGATGGAGTGTCTTTCTGAAGAGCAAGTGAGATACTGTAGAATCTATAGAATGGAGTACTATTAAAGGTCAGGAAAGTTAGGAATTAGGTTATGGAGAACTTTAAATGCCAGGAAGAGTTGATATTTGATTCTTTAAGTAATAAAGAGCCAGTAGAGCACCCTGAGCACAGGAGTATCATGGTCAGATTGAAGTTGTAGAGAAATTACCTTGTCAGCTGAATAAAGGATGGATTGGGGCAATGAGAGACAGCGACTCCAGAGAGAAAGCTATTTCAATTTTCCTGGTGTGAGATGTTGAGGGCTTGAACAAAGATCATGGCCGTGTGAATGGAGAGAAGGAACATACATGAGAGATGTAAAGATAGAAAGGACAAACTTTGGTGACTGATTGGATATGTGGGTGAGAATGAGAAGTAGAGGATGACACTGAAGTTGTGACCTGGTAGACTGGAAGGATAACATTATCTTACAATATACTAATGATAATGAAGTTCAGAAGAGGGGAGAGTTTGGGAAAAATACAATTTTATATTTTCAATTCAACAAACATTTATTGAGTGCCTACTGTGTACCAGGCACTGTGCTAATCACTGCTGATACAAATAAGACAGATAATCTCTACCTTCAAAATGCTTACAATCTAGATAATACACAAAAGGAAGCTGGAACAGGGAGGCAATAGGTGGTACCTGAAGCTAGACTATTATACTCTATGGAGTTTAAACCAAGCAGAGCCACTGATGGAATATGGAGTGTTAGGTGACACATATTGAGATTAAGAATCCTATGATACAAGTAAATTTCCCTAAATTTGGTAGTATTAGATGAAATTGATGGCTGTTAATGACATACATACATACATATACATACATGCATAATAATAGACAGATGAAAGAAGGGAGAAAGAGAGAGACAGAGACAGAATGAGAGAGAGAGAGAGACCTAAAAAAGCTAGAAATAATTGAATTTATGAGAAAAGATTGAGATAGCATAGACTAAAAACAGGTATCTTGTACAGTGAAGGCTTGCATATCCTCTTCTGGTCAGTAGATAAATTATACATTTCTCTAGGTAGATCCAATATGATTGTAGCCATTTTTTTTATTCTACATGATCCTTATTTGAAGATAAGCCATTTATCCTTTTGTTTTCTGCACAAGTGAATGGATAAAGACAATTTTCAAAATGACTGTCTGAAAATTTCCTGGTAATGATAACTCACCATTTCTCATCTATTCCCTTTTTGAAAATCTCTAGTTACTATAATTGTGTTCTCTATCTGGTGTCCAAATTTCCTCCTTATCATTTCTACCCATTAATTCCCAGGTATGCTCACTGGAGCACATAATTCCTCTTCTTTGTAGTAACCCTTCTCAATAGCCATCCTTTAGTAAATCAACTGACTGGGGTAAGTAGAGCTGGTAGCCATGGAGCATAATTAATTAGTGGGAGAAACGAATTAGACTCCATAAGGAAAGAAACATCCATAAAAGTGTGTGATTTGAAATTTGGAAGAAGACTTTGTGTTAAATCCTGGTTAATTCATTTTGGGATATTGGCAAATTACTTTTCTTCCCTGGGATTCATTTCATTCCTACATACCATGAAGCTTCTGAGCCTATTTCTAAAGTCTCTTTCAGCTTTCTATCTACAGCCCTGAACTACGTTCTAGTCTCCTTTTGTTTTGTCACTAAGATCTATCAAATTGAACTAATTAACCAATTACTCAATCAGTCAGCAAGCATTAATTGTCTGAAATGTACCATCAATTATGACAAACATTGGGATACAAATAAAAAGAATTAAGTAATCCTTACTGGAAAGATATTATTCTAATGGGGAAGACAAGTATACAAGCACATCTATGTATGTGTGTATATGTGTGTGTATGTGTACATATATACACACATACAAAATACATCTAAAGAAAATTACAAATCAAAACAGGAAAGGGAAAGGGAATAATCATATGTATTGAGATAGAAGATAGATAGACAGATTAGATAGATAGATAGATAGATAGATAGATGGATGGATGGATGGATGGATAATACCTACTGTTTGGCAGGTATATTTGTAAATATTTCATTTGATTAAAATGTAGTTTAAATACAAAGTAGGTAGTTTAGGTGGGAAAACACAAGCAGTTGAGGGGATTCCTGTAGAAGGAAAGGTTTCTTGTAGAAAGAGGAGTTTTCATTTCATTTTGAAAGAAGAGAAGAATTCTTTGAGGCAGAAGTGAGGAGGGAAGGTGTGGAGGTTAACCCAAGCTAAAGATAGACTGATGTGAGATGAAATGTTGCATGTGAGGGACAGAGAGAAAGCCAGTTTGGCAAAATGTAAGTGAGGAGCTAATGTCCAATGAGACTTGAAAAATAAGTTGGGATCAGATTGTGAAGGGCTTTAAAAACTAGAGGTCTTTATATGTAATACAAGGGACAGTAGGGAGCCAGCAGAGTTGATTGTACAGAGGAGTCACATGCTCTGATCTGAGCTTAAGGAAAAATAATTTTGGCTACACTGTATAGGATGGCCTCAAGAGGTGAGACATGGAAGGCATGAAGACCAATTAGGAAGCTGCTGCAATAATTTAAGTGAAAGGTGATAAAGTTCTTTACCCATTTTAAAAGAAAAAAATTATTTTTACTTTATCTTCTCAGATTATTTTCATGTGAAAAATAATTTTTTTGTTAAAAATCCTTTGACTCCTTTTTTTTTCCCAGTGATTTATAGATTCATATAAAGATACATCCATTCATCACATACTGCTAGGGTGACTACTATGGACAATGTTAGCTTTCATTTGAGATTTTTGACATTTTCTTGTTTTAGAAATAAATCATCTGTTCATCTCCAAAATAATTCTCATGTCCCTATATTATACTCTACCATTTTAAACAGCAGTTAAAGATGTGATTTACTTCAAGTTAAAAAAAATTTAAAACTAGCGAAAAACTAGCATTAAACAATATAAAGTATTCTGCAACCAAAATTCCATGTACAATAAAATATTTAAACATTCCAAAATATACCATTTTGACATTTTAATTTACATTTTTAAATACACAGCCCATAATCTTGGAAGGCTACTTTAAAAAAATTATCAATAACTGTAAAGTGATGCACACATATTCTCTTTTTGTGAATTCCTTCCCATGTTGTCTATTTCAGTTTTAATACTGGGAAGCAGGGAAAAACCCTTTCTTTTAAGATGTAGTCTTCTTTCAATCTTTCATTCCAGGCTCTGTGATTCTATGAATTTAAATCTGAGAATGAAAAAAATAGCGGTAAGAAAAAAAGTCATAACTATTACTGGAAACAGTTAACAATACAGTTTACTTGAAGCCTTTGCTAATCTCTGAGCATTTGACAGTATTTTTAATGGTTCTAGCAGCATCACACCTCTTCCATGCTGTGCACCAGCCTTGTGACAGAATTTCCTAATTCAATTTTTGGAATTGCCAGCTACTTCTCTTTATTGACAAGGTCTTCAGTATTTTGGTGATTGGATTTCTAGGCTGTTTATATACCTCTAGCATTTCAGCTAAATTTTCTTCATTTTTCTGAACCTGGAAGATTAAGAAAACCAGGCAATGTTAAGGATTACCTAATTACAGCATTTATATCTAAACATGTTCTAAGAAAAATATTGTAGATAAGTTTTAAGTCATATTACAATAATTTATATCACAGATTACTGCATTAATTTTTATTTTATGTATCATTACAAGTGCAATATAACCTTGTAATATTATAAGTTTATAAAACTATAACCCAACTTTTGGAATATGAAATAATTTTTTCCATGTGTTCAGATGACAATTTCCTGGATTAAATAATCAATTTTGATTTCTGCTTTAAACCTCAATGGCAGTCCAATTTTGATGCACATCATATGATTAATTTAGTGCTTCTGCCATTGATACATTTCTAAACAAAAGATATAGCCATTTTCAGTATGCATTTAGGTATGCATTTGATAGACAACTTAGATAATAAGGCAAAAATAAATATGAGACTTGTCAGTAGTTCAAACTTGTTCAAAACATTATCTGACGATGATCAACTATGAATCAGGTGAATGTGTGACATGTTAGTCACAAAGTATAACATTTCATTTGAAAAGTTAGATATATATTATTAAAGTTATTTTTTTGTCTGGAAAAGTATACATATTAAAAATACATGTCCTTTACACTGGGAGAAAGGGGAAACAAAGATTTAGCTGTATCAGCAATTTCTTCAAAGGCAATTTTCAAAGATCCCCAAAATCAATTTTTGATCTCCAAATGCTCAAGAAAAAAATAAGGTTGGGTTACTTGGAAGAAAAATTGAGTTAAATGTATTTTAAAAAGCAATCAGTTGCTCAAGTTTTGTAGAAATCATGCTGAGAAACAATCAGCATTGTACAGTAAACTGTGGTCCCTGGGTCAGGTTTCCTCACTATAACATGTCCTAAATTTTCACTATATTTACTTAAATTTAATAGCATAAATTCATCTCCATCTTCTCTTGCCTCTAGAATTAAGTGAACCACAAACTTTTGATTAAGATACCTCAGTCATAGAATACTTGGAAAATGCAATCACACACTAAAATTAACTCCTTCCCTCTAGGTGGAAAAAAATCCAGCTGAATTGGATACTCTCTCTAAACCACAGGTGATATTTCAAAAGTTTAAAGTATAGTCTTAAAATCTTTCAAATAATATTCCATGCCGTCATTCAACAGGTAACTAAAACCTTCATAATCCCCAAATGCAGCACTTCAAGGTTTAAAAAAAAAAAGAAAGAAAAAAGAAAAAAAATGAAAAGAGCAGTCTCTCCTTTCCAGTTGATTTAAAACATCACTAGCTTATTTTCAGTGCACATATGGAGTTACTTTTTTTCTTTTTTTCCAAACTTGGAATGCTGCCAGACTACAGACAGGAAAAGCGTTTTTTTTTTTCTTCCCCTCCCTCTGGAGAGGGCTAAAATTCATTATCTGAGGACTAGGATATTCCAACTCAAAAGTTTACACACATCTTTGCTCATCTGTGATTAGTGATAGTACTTTGACTCATAATACGATTCTGCCCTGAGGATAAAGAGTCCAAAAGGTAATGTCAAAAATACAACAAAAGGTTAAGAATTTAAAATGAGTCTTACTGAGGAAACCAAAATCATTGTTGTGTTGATCTTTAATAATGTAAAACTATTGTGTGTGGTCAGTGTTGCATATTGAATATAATACCCAGTTTGTAGACAAGAATATCTGACTTCAAATACTTTTTTAAGGGTGTGAACTTGGCTATATCACTTAACCTTCTTGTGGCTTGAGCAATTCCATGTGACCTATGTACTAAATGATAACCAGGTTGTGACCTGTGTTGGTGGACAGAATCCACATAGTAGGAATTACACATACTGATGAAATCACAGCTTTTTTCAAATTCATAAATTAGTGCATAATTTTAGGCTAGATAGAGAATAAAGAAGTATCTATCTTTTTTCTGTTATTCTTTTTCTGTATATTAAATGGCTAATTTTTTTATCTAACTAATTCAGAATATTTGCTGGGGGGAATATGATCTTCATCTCAAATGAATGTTTGCAAAATGTGATTTTTTTCAATGACTTTAATACAGGAAGACATGCTTAAAATTTAAGTGTTTGTTTGCCATTGTGAATTATTTGTAAACATTAAACCTGAGTCAGAAGTGTTAAATATAAAAGGATTTTTTTTTTTAAAAAGAAGGCTAATTGCGTAGTAGAAAATGGAGATCTCTATGGTATGGATTAGGAATATTTCATCTAATTCAAGTAGTAACAGAGAAGAAAAGAAAAAGTTAACTTGTTTTCTCTATATCTAATGATAATATGTATGCTTTGATAAAGTCCTTCTATTAATAGTAGTCATATTTATTGATTGTAAAACATTAAATAAATTTGAGGGTTTCAAAAAAGTTTTGTACTTTCTGAGTCACATATGAACTCACCAATACTATTTTGGGTGTGATTTTTTAAATCTCTACCTCAAATGCATTACCATACTATGCATACATATCAAATAAAATAGAAATCCCCAACTCCTAGATTTTTACAGTCTATGTTAGATAAGACTAACACATGAATGGTTATACAGGACATCTATAATAATTTAATAGCCATGAAAGGAGAGGTTTAATTTAAAAGATCAGTATAACATATGATCAAAATGAAATTTATATATCCATCTTGTTTGTACAAAAGAGTCAAAGGAACAGATTATTTTTCCTTTTTTTCTTTCTTTCCTTCCTTCCTTCTTTTGTTCCTTCTCTCTCTCTCTCCCTCTTTTTCTCCCTCCCTCTTTCTCTCCCTCCCCCCCCTCTCTCTCTCTCTCTCTCTCTCTCGTTAGCCAAGGAAGCCAGCATGGAAGAAGTAGGAATTTAAAAGCTGCCTAAATGAAAACAGGAAAAACAAAAGGTTTTATGAACTAAGGGTACAGGGCGTGTGGGGTGGAGAGGAAAGCATTTTCAGTTATTTAGGTAAAGGATGCATCCAGGAATTTTTTAAGGACTTTTGTCCACAAGCAGGGGCCATGACATCTTCCAATATCTACATAGTTGAATGAAGTCAGTTACTATAAAGTTAATAATGAATTATTTCCAATGGAATATAAGTGTGGGCTCTGCCCAGAAGAGTAATGGTAGAGCTGGGCAGGATTACTTCTGTAAAATGAATTAGAATGCGGTGAACTGCAATATATCAGTGATCAGTCTAGCATATTTCAGAATTGCAGCTATTGGAGAAATGAGTCTGAATCACTTGAGCATCACAAATCCTGGGCCACATTCTTATTCCCCTCCATGCCCTTTATATTACTTCCAAGTGCAGAGCTCCAGTTGATTTCAAAAGGAGCTTTTCACAGAACAATAGATGAGAGGTAAAGAATTGTTCTAACTAAACAATCCATGATCCCCCTCTAATTTTAAAAGAATATAGAGACTCTAGGGTCCTCAAAGAACAGAAATCTATCCTTGACTGTCTTGCTCTCATGAGAGTACAATTCTATGCATCCAGTTTACCATAGTAAATGATTCCCCATGTACAGAAAAATGCAAAATTCTCCCCCTCAGGGTCTCTGAAGAATCATAAAACCAAAATTAAATATAACTGCCCAATGGATAATTATTTTTCTGTTATGATAACATTTCAAAAAGAAAACAAAGAAATATTATAAATACATTACATCTGATTTCTATAATGCTAAAACATTAAAATATTTTCTTAAACTGCATCTTTTAATGGGCATTAAATAAGAAGTGATCTATGCTAAAATATGCATGTGTCTGAATATAAAATATTTTATTTAAAGTTTTAAGCAATGATTCCTACATACATCCTTTCCTTCTACAAACCATTTTGCTAAAATATGCTTAACCTTTCTATGGCACTATTGAACTAAATTCTTATCAGAGAGACATGTTCATTCATAATGTATCTCTTTTCAGTTATATGTGTATACGTACACAGTCATATAATATGTATTTATCCATATGTGAAGATGTGTGTATATATGTGTTTATACACACGTGTGTTTGTATATCTGTATGTGCATATGTATGTGTTTATGTGTGTGTGTAGCAATGGAAGGGAAGTGTCATAATTGGGAAAAGATATAGGTTGTTTGCAATGGAGTCAATCCTGTGGTCAGTCCTTTGTTTTGAGATATGTAGCTTGAAGCTGGGTCCCATTGTCTGGAGCACCTAGGTCCCTACACTAGAGACAAGGAAGACAGAGAGAAAGGCAGAAGGACAGTGCTAAAAGAAACACCACATTTAAGGAATTAGAGAATAAATGATTCAAATAATGGACACAAACAGGGAACTAGGAAAATAAGAGAAACTGGAGAAAACAATATCACTGGAAAAGAGGAAAGAACCTGAATCATGTACTCATGCTGGAAGGGAGGCAATATTAGAACCCAGACTCTCTACACAATTCAAAGCTATTTCTATGGAAAGACTATCAAGAGAGAGGGTTTGGTCAAGAGTGCAAATGCTGTAGAAGGGTCAAGGAGTATGAGGACTGAAAAAGGAGCATTGCACTAGTGCCTGCACATGGTCTGGAATATAGTAAGGATAGCCACAGCATGGGCCCGTGATCTCAGTGGTACCGTGATTGCCTGTGGTTGGCATTTTCTTTGCTTCTCATAACCTGAAAGAACTCACTGGGGTCACTGAGAAATTGTCTTGCCAAGGATCACAGAAACAGGATGTATCAGGGTCACATAGGAGACATTTAATAAATTCTTGTTGACTGATTAAGACCGATTAATTCATCTGGCAATATGATTACTGAAAGTCTTAAAGAAATTTTTCAGTTGAAATTTAAGGATGGAAACCTCATTATCTAGCATTTAGTGAGTGGTGTTTGGAAGCAGCAAGTGTAGATGTTTAGTAATTAAAGTGATAATAATTCTAGGAAAATAACTGGAAGAATTAGCAGAACTAAGATTTCCTTTCCTTCCTTCCTGGAAAGGAGAAGAGGGTTAAGTTCTCTGAAAAAAAACTGAGCTGTGTGGAGTATTTGGGATCTATTGGCAGATGTCTCAGTCTTCTCTGTATAAAGTGAGGGCATAGCATCCAGAACGAAGAAGAGTGGAGTTGAGGTTTCCCGGAAAAAGAAAATAATCCTATTTTCCAGTGCTGCAATTTTAAAAATTAGCATAATACTTAGAGTTGCTGTTTCTTATAATATTAAAAGCTATAAGAAAAAGCCCTTACATCTTTAGTGCCTTGTGATAATCTAAGCTGCCATTTTTTGATATATCTGAGAAAAAGTGAAAATAGTGGTTGTGTTAGATATTTATACATACAAAAAGAAAAGTCAGATGGTATCCGAATTATTCAGGTTATATTACATATAAATTTATAAGTGGGATGACTGATGAATAAACACACTTTTGCTTAAAGTGCTTTTCTTATAACAATTTTATGACTTCAATGTTATCATCCTCATTTTAAATATAAGGAAACTGAGGCTTAGCAGGGCCAAATTACTTAAGCAACATCAAGGAACCAATATGTCTCAGAAGAGGAATATGAAGGCACTTTTATCATTCCCTATCCAGGCCTCTTTCACTACATAACTCTGCCTTTCAGTTTTTGTTTCATTTTTATTTATTTGTTCATTTGTTTTTGTTTGTTTATGATGAGAGGAGAGAAAGTGTTTCAGGTTTGGTATGAAATTCTGGAGTGAGGGCTTCATGTGTGGGCTATATTAAAAGGTGGAAAATCAGCAATGCTATGAGGCAATTTTGGCTTAGGGCATTGTTGTATCCAACAATCACCTGCAAAGAATACTTTTATGCAATCTTAGAGGTGAAAGCCCTTAAAGATTATCTATTCCAACAGCCTCATTTAATGAAAGTGATAGCATGTGTTTACCTAGCATTTTACATATATACAAGCCTTTTACATCCATGATCATTTGATCTTCTCATCACTCTAGGTAGGTAATATAAGTAAAGTCATTCGTTTATATCATTAAGTAGTATCTGGGCAGGGACTTGTCTAGTGTATGAGCTCCAGAGTGAATTGAATTTAAAGTTTAGTCACTTAATGCTAACTTAGGGCCCCCCTGGCTCAGAGTGAAAGTGAATAGTAACTGTGTCACTTTTGGCCAGCAACCCTGAGGGTCTTCTCCTCCCAGGTTAATTTTTTTTTTTTTTATTAAAGGGGCCATCCCTTGACTCACTTCTTAAAGATGACTTTTCACTGAATGGGTGTTGCCTCACTCAAAGCGAGAACCTGAAAAGATCTTACCTGAAAGGACCAGGATCTTCCTTTGCATCCAGGTCATTTCCAGTCATCCTGATGAATATCTGGCCACTGAACCCAGATGACTCAGGAGGAGAAAGTGAGGTAGGTGACTTTTCACAGCTTTCTCTCACTCAAATCAAAGTCAACTGCCAAATCATGTCATCATCTCTCTGAGGTCATAGATGAAGGATATAAATGAAGATTTGAGAATGAAGGATGAAGGCCAAATACAACAATTCTATTACAAGAGGTTCTATTACTAGAACCAGAGTACTTGCATTTTAAGATTACCTCAGACTTTAACTGTGTGATCATGGGCAAGTCATTTAGTCTCTGAATTTTGGTTTTCTCATCTGTAAAATGGGATAATGATATTTGCATTTCATAGCTCAGGCTTATTATGAGGATGACACTTCTCAAACATTAAAGGACACATTCACCTATACATATTTTATAATTGAGAAAACTGATGAGTTTAAATGACTTTTCCATGGGCACATGATTAAGCAAACAATAGAGGTGTGAGTTGAAAGCAGGTTGTTTTTCTTTATCATTTAAAATTTTTAAATTGTTCTATACACAAAGTAAAATAGAAATTACTCAATTATTTGAACCCCGGATAATTTATGTTAAAATAATTCTTTTGGCTCAACACTTTGAAAAATTTAAATGATTTCTTTTAGCTCCTACTATCTGAATAATTTGCTTGATATTTTAAGAAAATGTGCACCTCTAAATTACACCTGACTATTTTAAAGAATTTAACATTATATTTATTATTATTTTCTTACAAATGCCAATAAATAAATAAACAATATAAATTACTCTCATTAATATTGTCTAGACAATTTCCTGCAAGCTTGATTTATTAGTTAGACTTTTAAACTGCACATAATTTAATAATATAATAATAAGGTCAGAACGTTGAGTGTATAGCTAAATCATTTTGATGGCATTCTGTATAAAATTAGAGTGTACAAACCACTTTCACTTTAATTTTTTAAGAGATTTTAATTTCTTTACTCTAGATATTCCTGGTCACCATGGGTTACATTTCCTTTTATTTAGTTGATGAGAGTTATTGGGGATGCTAACTTCCTCATCCTTTGGAAAATCAGGTAATGAA
>CM053773.1:9934361-9961798 GCA_028658325.1 Potorous gilbertii | reverse complement strand
TATACATCCTTGATTGTGCCACCTTGGAGAAACTGAGATTTTACAGGTTCCCAGAGTATATCCTACTCTTGACAAAGGACCCAAAAGTCAAATAACTGGTTGGAAAATGCCCAAAAAATGGGAAAAAATAAGACCATAGAAGTTTACTTTCTTGGTGAACAGATATCTCCTCCCATCCTTTCTGATGAGGAAGAACAATGCTTACCATCAGGGAAAAATATAAAAGTCAAGGCTTCTGTATCCTAAACAGCCAAAATAAATATTCAATGGGCTCAGACCATGGAAGAGCTCAGAAAGGATTTTGAAAATCAAGTTAGACAGGTGGAGAAAAAAATGGGAAGAGAAATGAGAGAGATGCAAGAAAAGCAGGGCTTTAAGGGAGGGCAGGGCTGCTATTCACTATAAGATTAGATTCATGTGCTCAGGTCCGTGCAGGGCTGCTATTCAGTTTGGGGTTAAGTTCAGCTGCTTCGGTGGAGGCAGGGTCACCAGATGGGGCTTGCTTCCTTCAGGAGATTTATGTGGAGACCTTCAACAATGGATCTGAGCTCCTGCCTGCTTTGGGAGCCCCTGTCCACTGCTGCCTCCACTTCTGCCTCCTGAGGGGGCCTGAGTTATGGAGACACACCGCTCCCCTCTCAGCCAGCCAAACAGGCTCTCTCGCTGACCTTTGAGCCTGTGGGTGGAGGGATCTGCATGGTTGTTGGAGATTCTGTCCCTGAAGCCTGCTGGGATCTGCTCCTCTCAGTGTGCTCAGCCAAGGCAGGGCTGGCTCTGCTCTGGTCTGGTGCGCCACAAACCTTTGGTGTCAGTTTTCCAGGTCTCTCTGGAACAGAAATCTCCTACACTCTCTTGTTCTGTGGCTTCTGCTGCTCCAGAACTTGTTGGGAGTTCTTCTTTACAGATATTTTATGTGCTGTGGGTTAGGAGCTAGAATATGTGAATCTTTCTTCTCTGCCATCTTGGCTCCTCCTCCTCAAGCTTTCTTGATGAAAATACCAAAGCTGAATAGAAAGTTTGATTTTCAAACACAAGAATCAATAGAAATATGGAAAGGTAAACAAGAAAGAGAAATCATAAGGAGTTCACTAAAGTGGAACTGTTTACATTCCTACATAGAAAGATAATATTTGTAACTCTTGAAACTTTTCTCAGTATTTGGTTAGTTGGAGGGATTATACACACACACACACACACACACACACACATACACACACAAACACACACACACAGAGCACAGACTGAGTTGAATAGGAGAGGATGAGATCTAAAATGTAAAATTAAGGGATGAGAGAGGAATATATTGGAATAAGAAAGGGAGAAATGGAACAGGGCAGGTAACCTCTCATGAAAGAGGTAAAAAATAACTTTTTCTTTTTTTAATACTTTTTTTATTATTTATTTTAGTGCTCTACAATCACTTCCATATAACTAATATATTTTCCCCTTCCTTCCCTCTCTCTCCCTGACATGGCATACAATTTTATATAGGTTCTACACATACAGTCCTATTAAATACATTTTCACCTTAATCAAGTTCCATAGAAGAATTAAAATGAGTGGGAAATTTCAAAAAACAAATCAAAATGTAATAGAAGACAAAATGATCTGCTGCATTCTGCAATTGAATTTCATCCTTCTTTCTCTGGATGTGAAAGGTATTTTGCATTATGAGATCGTTGAGAAGTTTTTTAAGTCCTTGTATTGCAATGAAGTTCTAAGTGTACTAGAAAAAATCCTTGCACACTGTGGTTATTGCTATGTACAAGGTTCCCTTGGTTCATCCTTTTGCTCAGCCTCAATTCATATAAGCCTTTCCATGCCTCTCTGAAATCTTCCTGTTCATCATTTCTTAAAGCTCAATAGTATTCCATTACATTCATATAGCAAAATTTATTTAGCCATTCCTCAATTGATGGGCATCTCCTTGATTTCCAGTTTTTGGCCACCACAAAGAGAGTTGCTATAAATATTTTTGCACGTGTGGGACACTTTCCCATTCTTATGATATCTTCAGGATACAATCCTAGAAGCACTATTGCTGGGTCAAAATTTTTGTAGCCCTTTGGGCATAGTTTCAAATTGCTCTCCAGAATGGTTGGATCAGCTCACAGCTTCAGCCACAATGAATGTTTTCCAACTTTATCATCCTCCTCTTTGTTCATGGTAGGGGTGATATGGTATCTCACAGTTTTTTTAAAAATTTGCATCTCTCTAATAAACAGTGATTTAGAGCATTTTTTCATATGACTATAAATAGTTTTAATTTTTTCCTCTGAAAACCACCTGTTTATATCCTTTGACCATTTATCAATTAGGGAATGACATGTATTCTTGTACATTTGACTAAGTTCTCCATATATTTTAGAAATGAGACTTTTTTCACAGACACTAGTTGCAAAAATTCTTCCCCAGTTTTCTTCTTCCCTCCCAATTTTGGTTGCACTGGGTTGCTTTTTGCAAAATCTTTTCAATTTAATGTAATCAAATTTTCTATTTTTCACTTCACAATATTTTCTATCTCTTGTTTAGTCAAAAATTCTTCCCTTCTCCATAAATCTGATAAATACACTATTCCTTGCTCTGCTAATTTGTTCATAGTATCAGGCTTTATACCTAGATCATATACTCATTTGGACTTTATTCTTGTGTACAGTGTCAGACATTGGTGTATGCCCAGTTTACACCAAACTGTTATCCACTTTGCCCAGTAATTTTTGTTGAACAGTGAGTTCTTATCCCAGAAGTTGAAGGTCTTGTGTTTATCAAACAGTAGATTGGTATATTCTTTGACTACTGTGTCTTGAGTCCATAACATATTCCACTGGTTTACCCTTCTGTTTCTTAGCCATTACCAAGTAGTTTTGATAATTGCTGTTTTATAATACAATTTGAGATCTAGTTGAGCTAGGCCACCTTTCCTAGCATTTCTTTTCATTAAGTCCCTTGATATTTTGGACCTTTTGTTCTTCCAGATGAATTTTGATATTATTTTTTCTAACTCTACAAGATAATTTTTTGATAGGTTGATTGGTATGGCACTGAATAAGTAAATGAATTTGGGTAGAATTGTCATTTTTATTACATGGGTTCAGCCCACCCACGAGCAACTGATGTTTTTCTGCTTACTTAGATTGGACTTTATTTGTGCAAAAAGTGTTTTGTAACTGTGTTCATATAGTCCCTGGGTTTGCTTTTGCAGGTGGACACCCAAATATTTTATAGCATCTACCCTAGCTTTAAATGGGATTTCTCTTTCTATCTCGTGCTGTTGGGCTTTGTGTATCACACACACACACACACACACACTATATATATATATATACAGAACATTTATGTGAGTTTACTTTGTAACCTGTAACTTTGCCAAAGTTATTTATTATTTCAAGTAGTTTTTTACTTAATTCTCTGGGATTCTCTAAGTATATCATCATATCATCTGCAAGAGTAACAACTTAGTTTCTTCTTTCCTATTCTAATTCTTTCAATTTCTTTTTCTTCTCTTATTGCTACAGCTAACATTTCTTGTACCATACTGAATAATCATAGTGATAATGGACATCCTTGTGTCACCCCTGATTTCGTTGGAAATACATCTAGCTTATCCCCATTGCATATGATATTGGTGAAGGTTTTAAGTTTATACTGCTTATTTTTTTATGGAAAGTTCCATTTCTTCCTGCGTTCTCCAGTGTTTTCAACAGGAATGGATGTTGTATTTTGTCAAAAGCTTTTTCTGCATCTATCGAGATAATCATGTGATGTCTTTTAGTTTTTTTGTTGGTATGATCAAAAATGTTAACAGTTTCCTAACATTGAATCAGCCCTGCGTTCCTGGTATAAATCTGACCTGATCATAATGTATTATTCACATGATAAGTTGCTGCATTCTTTTTGCTAAAATCTTATTTAAAATTTTTTGCATCTATATTCATTAGGGAAATTGGTCTATAATTTTCTTTCTCTGCTATAGGTCTTCCTGGTTTAGGTATCAAAATCATATTTATACCATAAAAGGAATTTGAGAGAACTCCTTCTTCCCCACTTTCCCCAAGGAGTCTATATGGTATTGGAATTCACTATTCTTTAAATGTTTGATAAAATTCCCTTGTGAATCCATCTGGCCCTGGAGATTTTTTTCCTCAGGAGTTCGTTAATGGCTTGTTCAATTTCTTTTTATGAGATAGGGTTATTTAAGTATTCAAATTCCTCTTCTGTTCATCTTGGCAATTTATATCTTTTAAAATAATCATCCCTTTCATTTAGATTGTCAAATTTATGGACATACAGCTGTGCAAAGTAATTTCTTATTATTGTTTTAATTTCCTCCTTATTGCAGGTGAGTTCACCCTTTTCCTTTTTGATATTGGTAATTTGCTTTTCTTTCTTTTTTTAAAATCAAATTGACCAAAGGTTTATTAATTTTATTGGTTTTTGTCATAAAACCAACTCTTAATTTTATTTATGAGTTCACTAGTTTACTTAATTTCAGTTTTATTAATCTCTCCTTTGGTTTTCAGTAATTATAATTTGCTATATACTTGGGGATTTTCAATTTGTTCCTTGACTAGCTTTTTCAGCTGCATGGCCAAGTCATTGATCTCCTCTTTCTCTGTTTTATTGATGTAGGCATTCAAAGATATAAAACTTCCCCTAAGAACTGCTTTTGCAGTATCCCATAAGATTTGGCAGGTTGTCTCATTATTGTCATTCTCTTGAATGAAGTTGTTGATTGTGTCTATGGTTTGTTGTTTAACCCACTCATTCTTTAGGATTAGATTATTTAGTTTCCAATTAGTTTTTGTTTTATATTTTCATGGCCTTTGATTACATATAAGTTTTATTGCATTATGATCAGAGAAGCATGCATTGACTGTCTCTGCTTTTCTGTACTTGATTGTGAGTTTTTTGTGGCCCAGAACATGGCCAACTTTTTATATGCCATATACAGCTGAGAAAAAGGTAGATTCCTTTCTATCCGCATTCAGTTTTCTCCAGAGATCTATCATATCTACCTTATCCAAAGTTCCGTTCACCTCCTTAACTTCTTTCTTGTTTATTTTGAGGTTAGATTTATCAAGTTCAGAGAGGGAGAAGTTGAGTTCCCCCACAAGTATAGTTTTGCTGTCTATTTCTTCCTGTGACTCCCTTAATTTCTCCTCTAAGTATTTGGTTTCTATACCACTTGGAACATATATGTTTAGTAATGAAATTGCTTCATTGTCTG
This sequence comes from Potorous gilbertii, assembly GCA_028658325.1. NCBI lineage: Eukaryota > Metazoa > Chordata > Mammalia > Diprotodontia > Potoroidae > Potorous > Potorous gilbertii. The sequence goes on along the minus strand of CM053773.1, from coordinate 9,956,571 downwards.
TGGTGCCTTTTAGTAGGATATAGTTTTCTTCCTTATCCCTTTTGATTAGATCTATTTGGTTTTTCCTTTGTCTGAGATTAGGATCGCTATCCCTGCTTTTCTTACATCATCTGAATCACAAATTACTCTGCTCCAATCTTTTACCTTTAACTTGTGTGTATGCCCCCATTTCAAATGTGTTCTTCTAAGCAACATATTTTTGGGTTATGGTTTTTAACCATTTTTTCTATCTATCTCTGTTTTATGGGAGAGTTCATCACATTCAAATTCATAGTTATGATTACTACCTGTGTCTTTCCCTCCATCCCCTTTCCCATTGTTTATGCTTTTACTTCTCCCTTCTTCCTTCCCCTCCACAATAGAGTTTTAATTTTTGACCACTGCTTCCCCCAGTCTTCCCTCCCTTCTTTCAATCCCCCTCCCTTTTAATCCCATTTTCCTTTACTATTTCCTCCTTCCCATTTAGTCTCCCCTACCATTCCTTTCCCCCTTCCACTCCTACTGCCTTTAAAACTAATTGTATTTCTATACTTAACTGAATTTGCTATACCCTCCTTTAATCCAAAGAGATGTGAGTACCTCTCAAACAATACTCATCCCCCTCCCCTCTTTCTCTCCACTGTAATATATTTTTGTGCCTCTTCCTGTGATGGAATTTATTTTTTTTCTGCCTCCTCTTTTCCACATCTCCCCTTACAATCCCTTTGCACCCTTAAATCACATTTGTTATCATCACATCATTTAATTTACCCCCACTCCCTCTATCTATGTATATTGCTTTTATATTTCATAATAAATATCCAATTCTCAAGATTAGCAAGTATCAACTTCCCTTATAGGGATGTAAACAGTTTACCCATACTGTGTAACAAATTTTTTCCCCTGTTTACCTTTTTATATTCCTCTTAATACCTGTGTTTGAAGATCAAATTTTCTATTGAGTTGTGATCTTTTCATCAGGAAGGTCTGGAAATCCCTTATTTCATTGAGTGTCTATCTCCTTGACCGAAATATTATGCTCAGCTTTGCTGAGTAATTAATCCTTGTTTGTAGGCCCAGCTCCTTTGCCTTACAGAATATCATATTCCAATTCCCTATGTCTTTTAATGTAGAAGCTGCAAGGTCCTATGTGATCCTGACTTGATATTTGAATTGTTTCTTTCTGGCTGCCTGTACTACTTTCTCCTTCACTTGATAGTTATGAAATTTGGCAACGATATTACTTGGTGGTTTTAGTTTGGGTTCCCTTTTAGGAGTTGAATGGTGTATTGTTTCAATGATGATTTTGCCCCCTGGGTCTAGGACTTCTGGGCAATTTTCCTTGATTATTTCTTGGATGTAATTGTCCAGGGTCTTTTTGTCATTGTGGTTTTCTTGTAGACCAATAATCCTTAGATTTTTCTCTCCTAGATCCATTTTCCAGGTCAGTTGTTTTCCAAGTACATATTTTACATTTTCTTCTATCTTTTCATTCTTTAGATTCTGTGTGACTGATTCTTGGTGTCTTATGGATTCATTAACTTCTACTTGCCTGATTATATTCTTTATCAAATTATTTTCTTCCATTAACTTTTGCTTCTCCTTTTCCGTCTTTCCAATTGTTCCTTTTAAGGAGTTATTTTCACCAGTTAGGTTTTGTATTTCCTTTTTCATTTGTCCAATTTTCCTTTTTAAAGAGCTCTTCTCTTCAGTGAATTATTTTTTTTTCATATTTTTAAAATCATTGGACAGCTTTTCTTCTATTGTCTATTTTGGATTTTAAAATCCTTCCTGAGCTCTTTCAAGAAGGCTCTTTGTGGTTCATATCAGTTCATATTCCTTTCTGAAGTTTCAGATTGGAGTACAGTCTCAATTCTGACCACTTCAATATTTGTGTTTTGGTCCCTGTCCCCATAGAAAGATTCTATGGTCTTTTCTTTGCTGCTTTGCTTCTTACTCATGATAATAACCCTTTTTCTGGATTTTAAAGTAGATCTCTGGATCTGTGGCACAGGGAGCTCTGTTGCACAGTTCTTGTGCCTAAAACTTGAGGCATTTTGTGTTGTGGTCTCTGGTTATTTCAGCTAGAAGGTAAAATGCTGCAGCTTACCTGGTGCTGAGCTGGCTTGTGTTTGAAAGTAGAGACAAGGCGACGTCTTTTTGGGGTTTCCCCACAGTTACCCTAGAGCAAGCTGTTAAAGTGTGGGGGTGGGGTGTTCAGCACTGCAGGGGTATCTTCTGCTGAACTAGAGCATAAGCAAGTTCAGCTATCTGTGCTAGTGTCTTCTTGTATCCCCTGGGGTACTGAGGCATGCCTGGGGTCCTGGTGTTGGCAGTTGCTGGCTTCACACCCCTGGGGCTCAGGATCTTCTCCAGGTTTGTTGAAGTGAGACTGCCTGGTACAGCTCTGATCTTGCACTGGTCACCTTTGGCCACAGCAAGAGGAACTCTCCTTAGCAATCTTTCTAGCCTCACAGGATGAGAATCTATTTATCCCTTCTGCTGCTCCCCTTGTTCCAGGGTTTTTCCTGAGGAGATATTCTCTGGGCTTGTCAAGATCAACAAAGGGAGGGAGATAACAATTATTGATCACTCTACCATCTTGCTCCTGGAACCAGAAACCCAGAAAAAGCTTTTTTCAATGAAGCAGAAAAGTGGGGAGGTGAGAGGGAAAAAGTGAAGCTTACTCACATCACTTTTGACTTAAGGAGAGAATAACATTCACACTCAATTTGGTATGAAAATCTATCTTACAAATATGGGAGAAGGGAATAAGTAGTGTGGGGAGGTATGATCTAGAAGTGAGAACAAATGAGAGGAGGGAGTAATTGGAAGTAAACACTTTTGGTGAGGAATAAGGTCAAAAGAGAAAACAGAATGAATGGGAGGCAGGATAGGATTGAAGGAAATCCAGCTAGTCTTACACATCATGACTATTATGGACATCATTTGAAAACTTACATATATATAGCCTATAATGAATTACTTGCTTTCTCGGTGGGGATGGGTGGGGAGGGAGGAAGGGAGAGAAGTTGCAATTCAAAGTTTTAGGAACAAAGGTTGAGAATTGTTTTTGCTTGCAACCTGGAAATAAGAAATATGAGCAATGGAGTGTAGAAATCTATCTTGCCCTACAAGAAAGGAGAGGAGATGGGGATAAGGAAAGAGAGGAGTGTGACAGAAGGGAGGGCAGTTTGGGAGAAGGGATAATCAGAATGCATGGTGTTTTGGGTGGAGAGAGGGGAGAGATGGGGAGAACAATTGGAAATCAAAATTTTGTAGAAATGAATGTTGAAAACTAAAAATAAATATATAACCATAAAAAAGAAAAAGCAGCAAAGAGTCAAATAAAGAGTACTCTGAAAATGAAAAAAAAAACAAAAACAAAAAATAACACAGGATGCACAACTCTAGAGAATCCACCCCAAGTATTCCTAAGAACTATTTGTGCCTGATCTGTGGTAGAACATTCCAAGCTTGTATTGGTCTGATCAGCCACAGCTTGACAAATTGACACTTGACTCTAGCATAGTAAGGTCATTTTGGTCTTCTTCAAAAACAGAGGTCAACATTGGCCTACCAAGTCCCTTGGGGACAGGAACTATTTAATTATTTCTGTTATCCCAAGAATCCTATCACAGTTCTTGGCAGGTAGGTGCTGAACTGAACTGAAAACCTTCCTGTGGTATGTGAGGTTATTATGATAGCAACTACCTTCTCTTATGTTGCTTATGTTTTCCCTGTCAAGGAGAAATGTACATTTTCCACCACATTTTATCAATGACTAACAGAAAACCAGATATAGAATATTTATAAAAGTTTCTAAAGGACAAGAATCAAAAACTAATAGCTATTTCTTTGTGTACTTTGGAAAACCACCCAGCTCTCATCCCACCACATTATGTAGAAGAATAGGAGGCTGATGCTCAGCCTTGGTCTCAACAATGCTCAGAGGAGGGAGAACTGACTATTTCAGGAACAGAGTAGCAAGACACGCTGGAGAGAAGTCCAGCTAGCAAAGCCTCCAAAACTTCTTAGAGCAGGCCATCTTCCAAGACCCTGACAACTCTGAAGAGATTAGTTTCTGTGATAATTGTTCTTCCTCTTCCAATCTTATTCCTCTGGAGGGCACCACAACAGTATCATGACTCAGTTTCACCAAATTGCCATCATATTAAACACTCAACTTTCACCCACCCCATGTATATTATCAGTTGCTACATCTTGACATTTCTAGCTCCACAACATCTCTTCTGTGCCATTCTCCAGATTCGCATGGCCACCATCATAAAACAGGCTTTCATACTCCCTGGCTAGCCTGGTGCAAGAACATCTTAATTGCATTTCCTGCTTCCAATTTCTTCCTCTTTGATATATCTTAAACAAAACTTCCAAAGCAATTTTTCTAAATAGTAAATCTGGGTTACTCAATTCATTAATTATAGTAGTTCTCTATCACCAATATAACTGTGACATATGTAATCAATCATTTTATCAGTTATGATAGCAATAATTAATAAAAGGAGTCAGTGATAGACTCGCAAATGACAAAGAACCCTCATGAAAACTATTCAATATTTCTATGCCCCTGGAAGGGTATAGAAATTGATAGTGATTGGTTAACAATTAATGAGAAGAATGAGTATTATAATGATAAGTGGACCTATTCTAATGAGGGGTTTGGTGATGTGACTTATTACTCAGTCTAGGACAACAAGACATCTCTTATCCAGGCTAACCCTACCTAGTGAAATCCAAACAAAGGGGGTCCATATCTGTTCAGACCTGACTGAGTAGAAAACAGTGGACTGGAATTCATCTTAGATTCAATTCTTTGTAAGTTTCACCAGTTGGATGGGATCTCCTATACAGGATCTAAAGACATATTTCAGAGATTTGGATAATCTCATCTATCAACAATACTCTCCTTAATTTAGTGATTGATTATTAATAAAAAACAGAAATAATCTTTTCTTTTATGACTGAATATAAACTCCTCTAGCTTTTAAAACCATTGGTATTGTGGTTCCTTTCCCTCTTTTCAGTCTCATTGAGCACAAATTTCTTTTGATTAGTCAGAATCAGAGTCAGAAATAGACTAGTCAGTCCATATTGCAGTCTGGCCAAACTAATCATAATGTTCCTTACCTAGAATATTCCACCTCCAAACTCCATATTTTTGTACTGGATGTCCCATATATTGATAATTAATTTTCTCAGTTCAACTTCCTAGCCTCCCTCACTTCCTTCAAGTCTCAGTTTATTAAATGTTACCATTTATATAAGGCCTGTCCTAGTATTGTCTCTCTAGTTGCTAGTGTCTTACCCTTCACAGATAGTGTGTGCCTACTTTAGCATATACTTATATGTGGATGTGTTGTTTCCTCCAGCTGGGTGGCAAGATTCTCAAGGGTGGAGAGACTTCTAATTTGTCCATGGATTCATAGCACATACAAAGTACCTGGGAACACAGTACATACTTAACAAATTTTTGTTGATAGATTTGATTGTATAATAGAAGCAGTATTGCTTGCTATAATGGAAACTTCATTGAATTATAATGTCAGAGGACTTGATTTTAACCCTTGGTTCTATTATCAGCCTGACCTTGGGCAAAAACAATTTATTCCTCAATCTTCCATTATCTCATTGTAAAATGAATAAGTAGGTAGGATATTTTCTAAAGTCCTTTTTCTTCTCTTGAGGCTATATCAATGGCCTGAATATAATAAGAAAGGTAATAAACCCTTTAATTGGGTTCCAAAAAGAAACTTAATAATTAAGTGCAAGGTTGGAGATGGATGGTTGGAGAACAGCTCATGTGTAACACTGTTGGATACAGTGTTGGGGAGGGTTGCTGTGGAGGATTTAGTTGGCCTTGGATAGCTAAAAGTCCTTACCTTCTTTTCCTGATCTCAATGAGATGATTCAGTAGTTACAGTGCCTTGCACATAGTAGTGTCACAGTAAATGCTTATTGCATCTTTTCCTTCCCATCACTATTAATTTCTGAAAAAGTCCTGTCGTGTCCCAACTGTTTTTTTTATTTTTCCAGTGCATGAGCAGATAAATTTGGGTAAAGACCTGGACTAATTATGTTAGTATCTAAGAGAATAAACTGGGAAAACAATGGACCTTTTCTTTCTTGTTTTTTTTTCTCCTTTTTTGCAACTTCCATCATTCCTTGAAGATGTGGGAGCAGCTGAGGACTTTATCCCAAATTTGCTCCGAGACACCTTTAAGCTGACTGTTCTGCGATCTCTCCTTTTCTGGCACAGGTGAATACATTTTTGCTTTTTCTTTCCATCTGTTGTCCTGTCTCAGCTCTTGAGTCCCTTGCTCCTTCACTGTTCTCTCCTCGCTCCCTTCCTCCCTTCCTTCTTTCCTTCCTTCCTTCCTTCCTTCCCAGGAAAATCCCAGATGAGGTCACAAAGGGTTGGACATTATTAAAATAACTGAACAACAAAATATATACTTTGAAAAAACAAGTATAAGACATTTTCACCTTTTTACTTCCAATGCTAATTCCTTTCTTTTTCTTTTCTTTTCTTTTCCTTTGGAAATTGAAACACAAGATGAGAACGCGCACCCTGGTTCATATCTGTTTTCAGGGGGAATGATTCTAAACCATCTCTATTGCTTATTTTGTTGGCTATTAGCTTAAATTAGATTACCTTTATTATTAATAATGACATTTATTACTATAATAGCATTTATATAGAAATTTAAGGTTCACGAATAAATTTATAATATTATTTCATTTTATACTCACAATAACCCTGGAAGGTAGGTTCTATTACTGCTCTTATTGTACAGATCAAGAAACTGAGGTAAGTAGATGTTAAATGACTTTCCCAGTGTCACTCAGTAAGTGAAAGCCTGAATTCAGATTTGAATTGAACTCTTTTTTATTCAGGTGCACTTAGGTAAGAAAATATTATTCTATTCCTCTCCTTTAGTATTTTCATCAAGAATGTTATATTTTCCCAAAGATTTTCCCCTACTCATATATATTGGTGTAACCATATAAATATTTTGCTCTTTATATATTGTATCATATTCACAATGTCTTTGAAGTTGAACTAGTGTTACATACCTTGCTCTACTTGTTCATGATGAATAAATTTTATTAACGTGTTGCTAATATTTTTATTAATATTATTAATTTATTTATTCATCGTAGAAATCAATTTGTTAGTGCATTTTTGTTGGGATATAATATCAATACCATATTTGCTTCATGATTTTCTTGATTGTCTAGACTTGAGAAAATGATAAATAAAATGTTTATAATCCAGATTAATAATGTTATTATGGTCATTGTATTAATTGTATATTATCATATATTATTGTATTAATAATAGAGATTAATATGTTATTTACTAAAATAAACATTAATAATACAGATTAAATTTACAAGTATGTCCTATGTACATCATTTTCCTTTTCAGAAATTCAGTTGTTAGACAATAACCAACATACTGCTAGACCCAACCTTTTTGTGGACAGTTCAAAAGCTATTCTATCAAAATTTAGAGTCTATATCAAGATATATATATATGGTTTTCCTTATCTTTTTTCATCATTAATTATAAGCAGAACTCATCATACCCTCTTCCTCCAAGGTTCTCATTTTCTCTATTTCTAACATTGATTCCTTTTTGGTGAACAGAATCAGATCTAGAAAACAAGAAAGCAGTTCTCCATTATTTTTGTCCCATGTTAAATGGAGAAAGTAATTTTTAAACAAATCAAGAATTCATCAAATTATTTGCTTTTGCAGAGAAAGAACTATAGTAATTGTCCAGAGAAATGAACTCCCATAACTATTGACTACTGTAACTTCTAACAAGGAGTCAGATTGTCACAAAGCCTTTGTAATTTGTAATTCTTCCCAACCAACCCCTTAGTAGAGATTTTTACATCAATGTATCATACCTCTTTTACTAGGCTTATAGTCTATTTCCTGAATTATTCATCTATTGCTTCCTTTGGTCCAGGTGCTGTATAATATACTCCCACAACAGTATTGCTTCCATTTCTCATTCCATTGATCTCCTGCAAAAGTATTTCCCACACATTTTCTCATTCTGGTTACTTGTATTTCTCACATCATAATATGTTTTTTATATAGAATACTAATATGTCTGATGCCCTCACAACTTAGTTCATCCAGACCTACTTTTCTGTTACTTTGGTATTACATCTAAAGCTATTTTCATGAACTCTATTCCACCAAGTATGAGAGATGTTTGTGACATCAAGTTCACCTCCTTTCTTTAGGATTTCTAGATTCTAACACATGTGAATAGTAGATACCATGGATGTTTTATTTGACTCCTGTTTTTGTATGCTGTAGTCGCTAAATGTTATCATTGCTTTTGAGTTGTTTCAGTCATGTAATATTTTTTGTGATCCCAGTTAGCATTTACTAGGCAAAGACATTGGAGCGGTTTGTTATTTCCTTTTCCAGCTCATTTTACAGATGAGGAAACTGAGGCAAATTGGGTTAAGCGAATTGCCCAGGGTAATACAGTAAATGACTGAGATTAGATTTTTAACTTAGTTCAAGTGCCCTACTTATTAATTTATCTGTGATATAAAACTTGGAAAGAGATATATTGGCAAATATATGCATGTGCACATATCTATCTGTATCATGTATGTGAGTCAGCTAAGTGGTTCAATGTATCAAGCATTGGGCCTGGAATCAGGAATAACTAAGTTTGATTTCAGCCTCAAACACTTAATAACTGTGTGATCCTGGGCATGTCATTTAACCTCAGTTTGTCTGAATCCCCCAGAGAAGGAAATAGCAAGTCACTCTAGTACCTTTGCCAAGAAAAATCTATGGGTACATGGATAATCAGATAGAACTAAATGACTGAAAAATAAATTGCATATTTATATTTGCAAAGATGTATGTCTGTATCCATCTCATAAATGTTCTAATTATAAGAACAGTATTTCTTGTATTGTAATGATAACTGCCTTTGTTTGACTTCTACTCTATTGTTATACCAATGTTGTCTGTAGTCACACAAAGTCAACTGAATTCCTATTCTACTTTGCTATTTTCAAATATTTAAAAAAGAATATCTGACATTCTTTACCTTCTCCTCCAAACTAAAATTTCCCCTAGTCATTCCACATAATAAATGACTTCAATAAACCAAATATGACATGGCTTCCAGAACCTTCATTCTTCTGGGTATTTCTCTCATATTTTAAACTTCCCTCCAGAAATGTGGAACCCAGAACTGAATACATTGATCTGGGGGTTCCTTGCCTTGTGCAGAATACAATTGAACTGGTGTCTCCTATATTTGCCATTCATTATCTCTGTGATATAAAATTTGGAAAGAGCTTGTGATACTCTAGTAATAGAGTTTTAGTAATGTATTCTAGAATTTCATTAGTGTTTAGCTTTAAAAAGTATAACAGGTTGATTTACATTAAAATTTGAGTAAAAAAACACACTAAGTTTAAGGCAAATGATTATTTACTCGCCTATAAAACTAACAAGGTGCTGGGCCTGAAGTGCAGAAAACTTATCTTTCTGAGTTAAAATATGGCCTCAGAAACTTAATAGCTGTGCAACTCTGGGCAAATCATTCAACCCTGTCTGCCTCAGCTTCCTCATCAGTAAAATCAGCTGGAGAAGGAAATGTCAAACCATTCCACTGTCTTTAACAAGTCAGATGACTGAACAGTGGCAGCAACAGTAGCAGTAAAAACTTAAGATAAAATTCAGTGAACAAATTATTCCATATTCAGGTTGTACATGTTGTATGTGTGGTTTCATGGTTTGTGCTTCATTCTCAAAGAGAATCATGACTTCAGAGAGATGATGACATGACTTGCAACTGAATTTGATTTGAGTGAAAGAAGACTGTGCAAAGTCACCATTCTCACATTTCTCCTTCAGAGCTATCCAGTCCAATGACCAGATGTTGTTCAGGATAACTAGAGATGGCCCAGGGTAAAATGGGAGAACTTGACCTTTTTAAGCTAAGGACTTCAGAGTTTCAAAGTATTTCTTTGTAAACAAGGGAGCTTTAACTCAAAGTCCATAAAGTCCACTCAAAGTTCACAAACATTTTCTTTACTATTTTAAAAGCTATTTTAATATACAGTAATTAGTTTCTGCTATAAATTTATGCATTTAAAAACATTATAAGTAGTCCATAAGATTCAAAATATTGCCAAAAGTGTCTATGAAATTTTAAAAAAGAGTTTAAAAAACTGCTTGTAAAGGCCAGTACTGAGTAACTATACAACTCCATTCTGGCATTTTTAAAGCAATTTCAGTAACCACAAAACTAATTTATATTCAAACACCTGAGCTATAATAAAACTTGAAAAGAAATGCTATTCAAAATATAAACAAGTATAAGTGAAAGTTCATTCTAATGAGCTGTTTTAAAGAAACATTTCTACGATACTGGACTTAAGTTTGTATTTACTGTGAGAAGGACTTTACTTCATTTTCACATGAACTTTGATAGTGCTCCATAGAATTGCTGCTGACATATATGGTTTTACTCTTCATTCTGATACTTACTAAAGCTACTACTATGTCAGGCTATCAACAAGCACATATTAAGTTCTTATTATATCTCAGATTCTTTGCCAAAGGGGATAAATGAACAAGACAAAATGAAATATAACCAAAACAAATAACAAAAATAAGAAAAACATTGCTCTGCCTTCAAAGAGTACACAGTCTAATAGGGATAAAACATGCAAACAACTACATGCAAATAAGATATGTATTAAGTGGAGGAAAAAAATCTTCTGATAAAGAAAGTAATAGCAGTGGGATGGTTTCGGGAGGTTTTCAGTAAAAGTCTTCTGCAAAAGATGAGGCTGTGGGGCAAAGTCAAGATGGTGGAGTAGAAAGATGGACCTTTAGAAGTTCCCTCCACCTTAGCCCACAAAATAACTGTAAAAATGACTCTAAACAAATTATAGAGCAGCAGAAGCCACAAAACAACATAGTGAAAGAGATTTCTAGCCCAAGACCTCCTGGAAGTCATACAGGAAATGTCTATCTCACCAGGCTCAGAGTGGAGTGCAGTCCAGCATGGGATGTGCTGTGCTGCAGGGACAGGACCAAAGCAGACTTCAGGGCACCAGCAGCAGCAGAAGTTCCCAGGTAGCTCAACACACAAATGCCAAAGACAGCTTCAAAGGTCAGTGAGAAAACTCTTTCACATGGATGAGAAGGGAACACAGTCTGGTCCCATCAGCAGCAGCTACTACAGAGGAAGCATCCATTTTTAGAGCCTCAGCTTAAAGACCCGGGGGGAACTGAGCTGTTGATCTGAGTCTCAGCCCTGAGTGGCTGCACTGGGGTGAGGAGGAGTGTTGGCTGGCCCGATGGAGCTGGTGGAGGCTCTGGAAAGGGAATCCTACTTGCAGATCCTGGGCAGAAGAGGGCTTGTGGTTGCTCCCAGACCAGAGTGTAGGCCAGGAGAGGAGTAAGGTCCTCTCCCTTTATTGTGCCACTTTGGAGGAACTGAGAACTTACAGATCCCCAGAGTATACCCTCCTTTTGAGAAAAGACTCAAAAGTCAAGTAACTGACTGGGAAAATACCTAAAAAAGGGGAAAAATAAGACTATAGAAGGCTACTTTCTTGGTGAATAGGTATTTTCCTCCATCCTTTTGAATGAGGAAGGACACTGTATACCATCAGAGGAAGACATAAAAGTCAAGGCTTCTCCATCCAAAACCTCCAAAATAAATAAGCAATGGCCTCAGGCCATCAAAGAGCTCAAAAAAGATTTTGCAAATCAGGTAAGAGGGGTGGAAGAAAAATTGAGAAGAGAAATGAGAGCCATGCAAGAAAATCATGAAAAATGAGTCAACAGTTTGTCAAAGAAGACCCCAAAAAATGCTAAAGAAAATAACATCTTTAAAAATAAGCTAAATCAATTGGCAAAAGAGGTCCAAAAAGCCAATGAGGAGAAGAATGCTTTAAGCAACAGAACTATCCAAATGGAAAAGGAAGTTCAAAACCTCACTGAAGAAAATAGTTCCTTAAAAATTAGAATGGAGCAGAAGGAAGCTAATGATTTTGTGAGAAACTAAGAAATTACAAAACAAAACCAAAAGAATGAAAAAAAATAGAAGAAAATTTGAAATACCTCATTGGAAAAAAAACTGACCTGGAAAATAGATCCTATTTTCTTTCATTTGTTCTTTAATATCACTTTTATAAATCCTAAATTTTAAGTTAGTATTTTGTCTCTATGATTAGTTTCCTTTAAACTATTATGATGAAGCAGTATATTCAAAATCTATTCCCATACACACTTTACAAGTTTGTGAATTTTAATGATGCTTTTTCTTTCTTTTTTCTTTCTGTATTTCTTTCCTCTTTCCCCATTTCCCTTTTCTTATTCAATTATCCATTTTATCTTATATTTCAACTTCTGTTTTTCACATTTGGCCTGTAGATTTAAAAAATTGTTCTTATGAATTTTCTTCCACTTTAGATGTTTGCATTCCATATCGGTTAATCTCTTTTTTCTTTTTTAAAATGATTTTGCTCCATCAAATCTTTCTTCCTTTGAATCTTCTAAATGTGTTTTAAAATTTTTCTCAAGAAACTTTGCTATGATAGTCATTCCTTAGGCCTTATTTTATGAGTTTCATTTATCATTTAAATAATAGATTAAAATGTTCTTGGATTTCTTTGGAAAGTCTAAAAGATTCTGATTTCCTTAGGCACTAGTTCCTTTTTATTCCTCCATAAATTATCTTTACAGTAATAGTTTTAAAAATTGCTTCCCCACCAATTTCTTTCTGAGTTCTCTCCCATTTTTGGGAAGCAGAGATAGTGCTTTAAATTTGAATTTTAATGCTTCCCTTACCTCCATGAATTGGATCACATAGAGTTAATTTATCTGGGTTTCTGCCAAGAGTAACTTCATGGGATATAGGGCTGGCACCAGTTAGATGTCAATCTCTTTTTCTTCAGGCCATATACAGTAGCCTATCTTGAAATCTGACCCAAGTCCTCTCTCTCCCCTTCCCTTCCTCCTCTTGACTGAGAAGAAACAGTATTTGCCTCTCCTTGTATAAGTGTGGCAGGAAGGCATAGGGAAATATCAGCAAAGTTATTACAGCATCAAGGGATACTAGTTTTAGGGATATGCATCAGTCAAAAGCTGTTAGTCCACCCATCCATTCTATTTCTGCTTTCTTATTTTCCTTTTCTTTTAAGGTCATTATAAACCTCTCACTTCTTTTGGCATGAAAAGATGGCAAATATTCAGGCAGAGTCAACATAGCAAGGTAGGAGCCTACCAAGCCTGAATTCCATTGTTCTCATTACCATAAGCCTAGAGGGAATGGGTACTAAATGGCTGCTTGGAATATTAACATGAATCTGGTGCTATTTCATAAGGATTTTACCTTGTTGAGGGTCCTGTCCTGTCCTCTAGATTTAAAGGTAATTATTCCACCAGATATTTCTTTATTTTTTTCTCAGCCATTGAAGGTTTATAAGTTTGTGGAAAGTGATTATTCCAGTATCTTGCTGTACATATAGCTCCCATGCTAGCCTTTTCTAGGTGGAAATCTCGAATTTTTTAATCTATATTTTTATTTAAATAATTTATAAGAGTATAACTAGAAACACTGAATTTATAAGAAATGCCACGAAAAAAGCAATCAAGTTACTCAATAGACTTCACATATTCAGGTTCTTGTTTTGTTTCATAAGGATAGAGGCAAGAAGTAGACTGGACTTGGGATTTCCTCTGTGTAGGAAAATCTTTTTTTCTGGAAACTTTACCAATTTTATCAATTTACCAATGTCAATCAGTAACTAATAATTAAGAGTTTAGGAGAGTTGTCCAAGGGCATTTGGAAACTAAGTGACTTGTGTGTAGTCAGAGTACATACATGTACTAGTCCATGTTGAAGACTTGACTTCAACTCATATCCTCTAAGTAACAAAATTAGAATTAGTTGTTTTTGCACTATGCTATTTTAAATTTTTATTTGTTTACAGAGCACCTATAAATTGCCAATACTTGTGATAGCTCTCACTCATAGAAAATAATTGTATAAACAATGTCACTCACCATATACACATTAGCATTGTATCAGAATGCCATAGTCTTAAAATTCCCATTAAAGAAGTTCACATATACACAAAAGCCAAAAAAAGAGTATATATTGTTTCAGAGCTAGTCATGAATTTTCATGTTTAAAGGTCATTTTAACAAAAAATAAATTGTTTTAGCATCATTAGGCTTATTTATTGTGTAATATTAATATGCATTATATACAGTTCTCTGAACAGTAAGGAGATATTCTTTTGATTTGATTTTAGAGATATATGACATCATGTGTCATATATTACCAGCACAACTACAAGAATGAGTTTCCATGTACAATATTCAAAGACTTATTACAATCTAAACTTTTATATGTCAATTTTATATAAAAAATTATATAAAGAAGTATGCAAATTTTGGGGAGATATTTTTGAAGGTTTTAAATTTTTTGTTGTTTCAGAAATGATTAAATGGAATTCTTTGTTAGGAGAATGATTAATCTGAAGACAGCACAGTTATTTGAAAAAATACATGAATGCATGTACTGGTCTTAAAGTTCTAAAGAAGAGGTAGAAGATAGTTGTGAGGACTCTCATTTTTTTATACGCCTGGTATTGTAATTGTTACTTCCATTTGAATTTGATTCACAGCAAGAATTGGGACGCTCTCTCCATTATTTCATGTGAATTCAAGTCTACATGATGGCTTAAAGTCATAAGTTCAAGTGATTATTTTTTCCTTAAAAAACAACTTAGCAATCATTTAGAGCAACACCATTATTTTATAGTCAAGTAAACTGAGACTCAAATTGGTAAAAAAGGAAAAAGGGTCATACTTTTACTCACAAATGTAGCATATGACAGATCTGGGGCTTGGAACCAGATCATCTAAGAGCATATGAATGCCCTTTCTATTATAAGGGAACTTGTTGAACTCATTATTGATTTTGCTTATATATGTTTATAAATCATGCATGATTATACATCATATATTTGATTTTAAATAAATGTTAATACTACCTTAGTTTTGTATCACCTACTTTTCCTATTGTTTTTCGTCATTACCATCCCTCTCCTACTGACTCATCCTCACAATAAAGAAAAATAAAGCATAAAAACAGTTCAGCAAAATTGAACAAGACATTTAAGAAGTCTCAGTTTTTGCAGTATTCCACACATAGTTCCCCGCATCTATAAGGAAGAAGGGACCATATTCTTTCTTTGGTGCCAAACTAATATTTCTAGTGATTTTTTTGTAGCCAGTTTTGATTTTGCTTACTCTATTTTGCATCATTTGATATAAACTTTCACATGATTCTCATCATATTCATTATTTGGCACAGCATTGTAATGTTCTATCAGATTCATGTTCTTCGTCTTACTTGATCCTACCTTGATGGACAGGCATCATTTTTTTTTATTACTTCAAAAAGTATGGCTATCAATTGTTTTTTTTAATATTGGGCCTTTCTTTTCATCATTGTTTTCCTTTGAACATATCCTGAGCACTGGATTCCCTTGGTCAAGTGGTATGATCTTTTTAGTAATATTTAGTAAACATTCTTAGAATAATGCTAAATTATTTTCCAGACTGAATGAACTGATTCCTAGTTCTACCAATGATGTATTAGTGTGCCCATCTTTCCGCAATTTCTCCCTTATTGACTATTCTCTCTGTCATTTTTTCCTTTCCTCTTGATGATAATTTAATATGAAAATGCTGCTTAGGAAATGTGCCAATTTTATTTCACTCAATTTTTTAATGTCTGTAGAATAGGTAAAGTAGTGGTCAAGATATCAGTCTTCTGTGAATGATTCAAGTACGAATATGCTTGAAAAAGAAGAAACTTGTAATTTCTTTGTTTCCTACTTGATCCATAAAATGGAGATAAGCACATTTTTTCTCCTACATTTTATCAATTTGTATACAAGTCAGTTTAAAGTTCAACTTCTGTCCACTGAATTATAGATCCAATAAACTCTTAAATCCTGAAAAGATTATAAGCACAGAAAGTAGATCAGGCTCCGATTACTAGTGTATCTTTTGTACTGCATCTATAAGTAAATAGTGTTAGGAACTTCTGATTTCAAGCTGTCCAGGTCCTATGATGTCTCACACTTAAAGATGATAAAAATTTACCACATTTTCAGGCAAACCATTTCAATTTTTGGCAGCTCTAATTGTTAGTACTTTTATGACATTATTTCATTCATTTTTAAACAACCATCAATGCCAGGCATTGAAGGGCTTAAAAATCCAAGCAGAAAATTCTCCATTTAACATTGAGGTAGTGGGGGTAACTGATAGTTATTGAATATGGGGATTACATGGACACCCTTGAACCGTAAGAAGCCCCATTTGACAGTGCAAAGGAGGCTATATTGTTATGGGGAGAGACATGGGGAAAAGAGACCAACTAGCCATTTATTTCCGTAGTCCAAATGTGAAATGATAAAGTCTTGCAGCAAGGTGGTGGAAGTGTCAGAGGAGAAAGGAGGGATATAGAAGAGATGCAATAAAGGTTGACCAGTGTTTGACTATAGGGATTGAATGAGACTGAGGAATTGGGCATGATAATTAGATTGTAGGCCTAGGGAACTGGAAATGTGGTGGTATCCTTGGAAATTATAGGCAAGTGAGGAAGAAGTGAGAGAGTTTTGTGGGGTAAGAATTCAGTTCTGGACATGTCGAGCTTAAGATGTGTATGTGACATCCAGTTTAAGATGCTTAATAGGCTGTTAAGGCAGTCGAAGACATGAAACTGGAAGTTGGGGAGATATGATTAGAAATATAGATCTGAGAGTCATCTAGATTGAAGAATTGATAGAGTTCTGTGCTTAGTGTCAGGAAGACCTGAGTTCAAATACATCCTCAGACACTTACTAATTTCTGTGACTTTTAACGAGTCATTTGGACTCTTCCTCAGCTCCCTCAAGATGAAAATGGGAACAGTAATAGAACCTATTTCAGAAAGTTGTTGTGAGGATCAAAAGCTGTGATATTTATAAAGCTCTTAGCTTAGTGCTTGGTACATAATTAGAATTATATACATTTTGATTCTATACTATTGTATCTGCATAGAGACAATAATTATAACCATGAAAACTAATGAGGTCAAAAAGTGAAATAGGATAGACCCAGAAAAGTGCTTTGGGGATACCCCCACAGTTAAAGGGAATGACATAGATAGAGATCCAGGAAAGGAATCAAGGAAGGAATGGTCAAATATAAGGGAAGAGGAGTAGTGTAGAGGAGTAGCACAAAAACCTGGAGAAAAGAGAGAGTGACCTACAGTACCCCAGGCTTTTTTAAAAAGGTCAAGAAGGATGCAGGTGAAGAAAATACCTTTATATTAGCTAAATAAGAGATCATTAGCAACATTAGAGAGAAATATTTTGGTCAAATGAGGAGTTTTGAAATCAGACTTCCAAAGATTAAAAGGAGAATGAGAGGAAAAGAATCAGTAGGATATATTTGTAGGTGACCTTCTTGAGGAGTTTAACAATAAAAAGTAGTAGACAGAATGATAGAAGCGATTGATGGAACAAATGAGTGGTTTTAGAGAATATGGAAAAATAGATGTGTTTAGAGAAAGGAAAGCATCCAGTAGACAGGTTGTTACTGAAGATATGTTTGATATTGGGGGTGATAGAGGGGACAACCTGGTGGAGGATATGTCGTCAAATGGGATCCCTTTGTGGATGCAGAGGGATTTGTTTTGATAAGGAGTACAGCTTCTTTATATGACACAGAGGAAGGAGGAGATAATTGCAGAAGCCATCTGAATAATTTGAGATAAGGAACAGGGGAAAAGAGAGAGTTCTCTGTGAATGGAACTGAGTATTTCATTGAAATATGAGGCAATGTTTTCAGCTGAGAGGTTAGAGGCAGGGGAAGTTCTTAGTTTGAAGAGGGATGGAAAGGTTTAGAAAAGCTCCTGTGGTGAGTAGGCTTGTGAATTAATTAGAAAAGCATAGAAGGAATATTTTGCCACAGTGATGGCCCCCTTGAGAAATAGTATAGTTAAATGAGTTTCCTCCCGCCGCTGTTGATTTGTTTTATTTTATTTTTTAAAGATGAGAGACATAGACATGTCTGTAGATAGAAGAGAGAGAGCCCATAAGCAAGAAGATTGAGAAGATAGAATAGTATCTTCCTGAAGGGAAAGAGTGGGATAAAGAATAGGGAGAGGGAAAGAATTTTTTTGTCAAAAACAGGGAATTGTATAGAGACGAGATGAGGTATAGAAAAGCAGAAAAAAAAGCTTATAGCTGATGACTTTTTTAACCATCAAATAAATGAGATCTTGCTGAATATAGAAGAGTTGACAATATTATAGGAGGATTAAAACACCTTAGAGATAAAAATATATTGTCACAAAATTATGACATTTAAAGTTGGAAGCAAACTCAGAGATGGTCTAGTCCAGTCTTTGAACAAAGGAGTTCACTCAAATGCAATGTAATTCATGACACTCATTCTCTGAGTCATTTTTCCCTATTATATTTGCTTAGTTGAACTATACTAAAAATAAATTTATTTTACTAGCTTATCTGATCATGATAAGAATTACATTGCATTTTAAGCATTCTGGACCCTTAAATCTGAAGGATATTTTTTACTCAAATGCTTCTCAAAGGATCCAATGTTAGTTTTAAAGAGTGATTTCTAAGTCAACAAACGCTTGTTAATTGATTTTGGACAAAAGGGGAAAAACAGTTTATTTTTTAAAAAATTCCTCCTAATTTATTAAATGATAAAGTATGCTAATATACAAGAGAGAGCAAAATACATCTCTTTCACTATATGGAGCAACTTTGTGCCTTACAATTTGTTAACTGGTGTGAATCAGGTCAGCACCATCTCAAGGGCATAGTCGGAGACAGCAACCATACTACTGGACTGACAGAGAGGGCTTTTTCATGTATTAGGAAAGATTATCAAAATTCTACTGTAAAGAAGACTGGGCAGTTTAAGTGACATTATACTACGGGCTAACAGACATACAGGCAGAATAAAATATAAAAATGGACATGCTTACTAGAGTAAAACATAACAAGTTGAAGCCATTCCATTTTTATAAAGTAAACCTGATTTGAATTAAAACAACCTCTGGAGGTAGACTAATGTATATTATAATAAACGGTAAATGTAAGGCGTGGGAAAAGTTCAGACATTCCTTCTAGCATATTGAATCAATTAATAGCATGTACAAGGAAACCCTGATTATTTGAACGAGTGGAGAAAAATGACTTGATTCTTTACAAGTAGTCCAGACTATTATTAGTATTCCAGATAGACTGTGTTCTAGGGAGTCCATCACATGCTTTGATCTGTCTGCATCCACAGCTGGAAACTTTGCGCCAGTCTCTGGAAGCAGCACGAACTGACAGTCGCCTCCATCAGGAAAGTGAGTTAGTGGTTACAAATGTTAATCAGTGGATCAAAGAAGAAAAGTGAATAAAATTGGGTCTTTCTTAAAAAATCTGATTTCATTTCCTTTGGCCTCAAACAATTAAACCATTCATAAGAGCATTTTTTTCAACTTACCCCATGCTTCTTTTTTATCTACCTCTCCAAGGTTATTGTTTTTTTTTTCCTTCCCTTTCTGGTTCATGCTATGATAAATGGACAGTTTCCCAAATAATCAAGAGTTAATTTTTTTTGTGTGTGCGTGGAAATGGATATGCTCCGTTTTCCAACATCATCAATAACTTGCTTGGGATATTGCAAATCAACAGGTAAGCACAGGTGCTACAGATTTCAGACCCTGCTGAATTGTCCAGTGTCTAACCTCAACAAAGTATGGCTTTGCCCTTTAGGAAAGGTCAAAGAAGTCCCCTAAAGCAGGCTTAGCCTTTTGTCTAAATTCGTGGGTGCATAAGCTGATATTTCCCTCATGCTTCTGGATGCCTAGTTTCAATGTGTTGTCCTAGCACAGGTCCTCCTTTATGAAGGCATTTGTTCATCCTGAGAGCTAACATACAACATTTTCTCAGAATGTAATGGTGTAGGAATTCTAAAGAGGGACTTCAACTATTATTCTACCAACTAATGTGTTGATTGTTTTAACAGCTGCTGCTATGTTAAAACTATTATAAAGTGAACATTTATGTGCCAAAATTTTTGGAAATTCAGGGGAGCAAAAAGAATTTAGTGAAATTCGAATAGTTGCTGTTCTGAGGCCAGAAGGAGCTAAAGAATGAAGAAAAACTTCACTAAAATCCTCTAAAAACCAAGAAACTTTCGTGCAGTATGACTATCAAGCTTTTCTTCACACTTCAATTCAACTTAATTCAATTTAAGTAACATTCATAAAGAGCTTTTTAAATGAGCAGAGAACAGTATAATGCCTTGTAGAGAAGTTTGGCTTGGAGTCAGGAAGACCTAGGCTTAAGTCTTTTCTGAGATATACAAGTTTTATATTGTACATTATATATAACATAATATATATTACATATTATATTATAATATATGATGTTATATATATTATTTTATATTAGTTTAGGATGCAAGTTATTTTACTTATCAATATATCCAGGAAACCCTTGGAGATTATAAGTTACAGAAGAGGTGCTGACCTGCATCTTTGGAATCATTTCCAAACCAAGAGATCTTTGAACTCATGTAATTAAAGGGCAGCATTATCCCAGCACACACACACACAAACACACACACACACACACACATTTTGCTAAATGGAAAACAGTCCTTGTCCCTAATGAACTTAAAGCTAATATGCCTAGTTAATAGCATGAAAATAAATGCATTGCAAATTGGGTGTTGGTATAAAGTTGTTGATATTTTAAATGTTTAGACTTTATAAGTACAAGGTGGGAAATGTGTGTAATAAGTGAAAAATCAAGTCAATCATAGTTTGAGCCCCCAAATCATCAGGATATTTCAGGGACAAGTGTTTGTATTCTGTCTCCTTCCCCTGACCTTGGCAGCTTGTATGTATATTTTCATTTTTCCTTTCTTCTATATTTTATCAAAGCACATTAATATACTTTATTGCAATTTTTTGTATAATTGCTTTAATGTTCCACTTTATTTTGCCTCATAGATGCTGGCTGAGAAATCAGGGAAGCATTATGGTTTGTCAAGACCCTAACAACCCTGAACTCCAAGGGTTTCACATTTCTTCAGTGCTTGGGAAATTAGTCATGCTTGATCACCAAGCACATAGGAAACAGATACTGTTTTTAGCTAGTATTTTGTGAGGATATTTTTGGTAATAGTGACATACAACTCTAATACTCCTGCAGTATATGATTAAAGCCTGGATTTCACTTAACTTCTGAGAATGAAATTTTAAATGTGCTTTATAGAAAATGGGACTAATAACTGCTTTCATTGTTTCTAATTCTCTATCTTGCCATAGTCAACTATGCAGTTACATAGACCCTTCTGGAATACAAACTCCACAACCATTTGGCTCCCATCGAAGGCAAGTTACACAGACATCTGTAATGGAACCATGTTGAGTACAGCTCTCACACCTCCACTCTCTGGGGACTCTTTTGCCCCAAGTCATTAGACTAATTTCCTTCAGAAATCAACACCTAGCAGTCCTACTCAAATGTTGCTGTAATTTAATATCAAATTTAGAAGAGGTTTCATGCCTTCATAGACTTTTTTTTCTGTTTTACTACCTTGTCAAATTGGCTTTTCACCTCCATTGGGAATTAACCAGCCCTTCTCCCTCCAGGCTTTTAGAACTTTTCAGGTAATATTCATCTATGTCAGAAGTAATCACATAATGGGCTATTTGGTTTTCTCCAACATGTTCATATTTGCCTGGGATAAAATATAGGTTCCATAAATGTCATGGTCTTTAAGTCTATCTGGTTTCTCCTATGATCTTTGTAATTCCTTTCTTGACTATTGGCTATAAGAAGAGGAAGAGAAATGAGCAAATAGTATCTCTTCCTTCTACTCCAGGATTGTGTACACTTCAGATATCGCCTAAGGGATCCTGTCTGTGCTACTCGCACATAGTTTCTGCAGGGTCCAAGCCCCTAGGCAAGCTACAAACGAAGTTACAGTTATTTCTCCCCTTTAAGGATAGATGTTTCCCAGGAGGCTTGTCCTATCAGTAAGTATATGGTTCCTGCCAGATTAACTCCCTTCACAGTTGGGCCTGGTTCCAGTCTCC
>CM053773.1:9915097-9933861 GCA_028658325.1 Potorous gilbertii | reverse complement strand
TTACTCCTTTCTGGAACATCCATTCTAATATCAACAAATATCACTTCCTCTTAATTTTTTTCTCATACTATCCATCTTCATGCATGCATGGAAATGTGACTCCTCTCAGAAAAGACTGAGTCCCTACAGCCAAGAAGAGAACTAGGCATACTCCCTAGGTCATCTCTTCCACTTCAAGGCCCTCCTCTCCCCAGCTACCCCACTCTGCTTCCATCAGTCCCCAATTTCTTTGATGTTTATTCAATCCAAAAATATAATTCTATCATATCCATATTCTGATAATAACTGTTTACCAACCAGTAGATGATTTTTCTTTCTTTCCTCAAGGGATCTAATGAACCTGGTCAGTAGTTTCCTATCTGTTTCAAAACTTGAATTATATTTGTTGACTTTATATGAGTATTGGTACTTTCTGACACATCTCTGGCTTCACAATTTACCAATCATTTCAATTTCCAAGATGTTCACCTTTACTCTGCTTTAGTTACACTTCCAAATGGCTATATTCCTAATCTCTTCATTACCTATAAGTGTCCTTCTTCCAAAATCTGGCACCCTGATATTCCAATTTCCTGTGCTTTTGTATCTTTCAGCAACTTATTCCTTTTAAATATATTCTTTATCTTCATCTTCTACTTCAGTCACTCCATGCCTCCCTAATTCCCCTAGATAAGGAGGGGGGAACCTGATATGGCCTTCTAGATCCTCAAGAATGACACTTTGACTGAATCCAAACTTCATAGAACAAATCCCCTTAATAAAAGGATTTGTTAGAATCTAGATTCTACATCATTAATACTGCTCTGGTGTCATTTTCCTACTTTCAAAATTTTTACCCATAAATAACTTTGCTAATTATATGCTATTTTCAATTCTGGAATATCATTTCCCATTTGCTTTATTGTCACTTCTGACTTATAAAAACCTCAAATGTGGAATGCTCCCAGCATCTGTTTTCTTTTCCCTTCACATGATGTTGCAGAACAGCCAGAAAATATTACACAATTGCACCTAATGGTCAACTATAAAAGACACACACACATGTATACATACACATATATGTCAAATATATGTGTGTTAGATAAGACACATAGCTATAGCTATAGATAACATAAATGTTATATAATTTCAACGGGATCCTCATTGTTGCATGACAATCTTTCTCTGCTTGATCCTCTATTGAACTCACAAATCAACTGTTCTATGTGCTTTCTTGTCTCCTAAAATATCCCTGACCACTTTTTCTGCCACAATTTCAACAGAGAATTTTACTTCATATATTATACGTGTTCAATTATAAGGCCATTAATTAAGATTATCTTCTTACTAGTTTTACACTTTATAATCATTAAAGATAATCCTACATTCTCTTCAGTCTCTGTTGAACAGGTTTCCCTTCTAAACAATGTCCGTCCCTCCATTTCAGTCCCTGATCTATTCCTTCCCATCTCCTCTGATAGCTATCAGTTTCCATTTTCTTCTTTCATTAATTTTCAATGTCTTCATATTATTTACTTGCCTCTTGTACTCTGTTATGACTTTCATACTAACACAACAATATCAATAATCCTCTATTTGACCCTGCCTTTCTTTCAAGTTATCATCTTTTTCACAGCTAGACTCCTAGAAAAGGCCATTATTGTTTGTTGCCTCTTTTTCTTTCTTTCCACTCATTTCTCTACTGCTTGCAATATGGTTTCTGTCCTCACAAGTCTACTGAAATTCTTTAAATTCAGGATTACTATTCATCTTTTAATTGTCAAATCCTTTGTTCTATTCTTAGTCCTCATTCTTCATGATCTACCTTCTTTAAAACACTTGATCTCCTGACTTCTGTGATATTTTCTCCATCATAAGTTTTAAATTATTTTTCTCCAAACTCTCTGACCATTATTTCTTACTTTGCTTTGTGACTAATTGTTCCTGTCTCAATCCTTAACCACAGATGTTTTTCTAAGTCTCTTTTCTGTTCTTTTCTGTTTACACTCTCTCGGTTGTATCATTAGCTCCCATTCATTCATGTATTATGGCTACATCTCAATCAGTGTTTCTTTTGCAACTTAGAGTCATAGAGACTTGCAAACCAAAAATTGATTTCTTTCATGTCACATAGTAGATGTAGCAATTAGGGCTTGAAACCAGGGTTGAGCGATGCCAAGAATTCCGCTTGGTCCTTTCCTCCATATTGTGTCTTTCCATGCATCTTCTGAATCCATATTTTGCTTTTTCTTCACATGACTATGACCCTAGTTTAGGTTCCCATGGCCTCTTATCTGTTGTATTGCAATAGACTTCTAACTAGACTCTTAGATTCTTGTCCCTCATCTATAATTCAACTTTCACATAACTAAACAGATAATACTTTCAAAGTACAAGCATGTCCATATTATCACCCTTCTCAAGACACTACCTTGGTTTTCCTTTAGGATGAAATACAAATAATTCATCTTGGCATTTGTAGCATGTGTTCCTGAGTTACTCTCCTAATTCTTTCCACTTTCACTAGCATATCACTGGTCTATTTAGTTGCTTCTTCTCTCCTCAGGAATCCAGTTGACCCTGAGAATCTGAGGATATCTTATTATTTCCCATAAATCTAACTCCTTTATGCTTTGATAATACATTGATATCAATTAGCCCAACACAGTTAGCTTTTAGGAAGGGCTCTTTACTAAGGTGCTATGTTAAGAATGATTGGCATAAATATCTACTCAAACCAAGGGCCACACTCTCTTATAAATACTAACAAAGTCTAGGGGGAAATGATCTCAAGTTTAGAATTAAATCATCGTGACTGACAGTTTCTTTACTTTAGTTTTCAAGATATTCCTTGCAGGTGTACTTTTCTGCTATGTCTGCTATAGAGTCCTGAAGATGTCTTTCCTCAATGTGTCTAGTTTTCCTTAGCTGCCAATACATTCATTGCTACCAATCGCTATTGTTCCTGTGATTCTGTTTGCATGCCAATGACAGATCCAAATCTTCTAAGCATCTGAAGTTCAGAAGGTCAAAGGTAGGAGAGAAGTTTTTACCCTACCTCAAGCAATTTCCTCTCTGGGCCTCAGAATTAATCTCTCAGCTGCCAGACACTTGACTGATCTAATATAAACTATTTTTATATTCTATACAAAATTTACATGACATGATCAAATTTCTTTGGCCAATGCAGATATACTTTCAGTAAAGTCATTCCATTTCATCTAATCGCTTTCCTTCCTTCCAAACTGATTAGCCAGGTTGATAACATTATTAACAGAAATGTCTAGGCCTAGTTTACACTTAGTTTGTTCTTCTGATTGATTAACTCATCTGAGAATAATAGTTACTTTAAGTCAGATGGGTTGATCAATTCATTCAATGTACTCCACACTTAGACATATAAATCTTTTCACAGTATACTTCAGTCTCCCCTCCCATAATACTGTTTTCTATACATTACATTCTCTCAAGAACTTTGGACTTGATTGTGCAACATGGGAGACACTGGCACAGGATCGCTCAGCATAGCATGCCCACATCAGAAAGGGTATTTTGTTCTATGAGCAAAGCAAAATTGAGACAGCACCAAGTAAATGTAGAATGCGCTAATTTGGAGTATACACCCCAACAATTCATGCAGACTACCTTTTCCCAACTGATGGTAGAGCATTCTGAGCTCATATTGATCTAATCAGCCACAGTAAGCACATTAAAACTTCACTTTGTCATGGTGATGTCATTTTGGTCCTCTTCAAAAATGAAGGACAACAGCCAACCAAATTTCTATCCATTCTGTCCTCCTTTCCATTCCCTGAATGGTTGCCTATCATTGTGCCTTGGCATATGCCATTCCCATAACTGTAACTCACTTTTCATAAATGAAACACACTGCTTCCTCAACTTCCCTTCTCAGAGTCTCTAGTTTTCCTTAAAGTTCAATTTGTTTTTCATATCAAATAAGATTTTCTTGATGCCTTTTAGTTTTTAGAGCTTGCTTATCCTCAAATTATCATGTATATATTTGCTTGCATCGTTATTTTCCTCCATGTGAATATAGGTTCCTTTATACCTGGAAATATTTTCTCTTTTATCTTTATATATCCAAGGCACCACAACATTGTATTGAGTGGTATACAGTTGATATTTTTATTTTATTGTGTTAATGATGAGCCAGAGTAGGCAGAGAGTATGCACTATTCTTCCTTGAAGCTTAGTAGTAAAGAGAAGAATGAATGTAGAGTGATATTTGGAGGTGAGGGAAGGGCCAGACAATTTCTTAAGGGTATGGGAATACTGGATATATTTGTAGCAATGGAGAAGGAGCCAGTAGAAAAAAAGAGACTGAATATGAGAGATGAAATATTATCTCCTAATGAGATTCAATAATTCTCTGATTTATGGAGAAAATTCCTATGGAAGATGAGGAGATGGAATAGGATGGCAAGGAATGGAATGGAATGGCATTATTCACAAAGGGAAGGGTTAACTTTGCAAGAAAGGTGGGTCTTTCAACTTTTTAGCTTACCAAATTCAGGAGAAAGTGGTAAAAGATGTATGGATGCTTTGAGATGGGGGGAAATATTAATTCAGCAGCTATGTGGAAGATATATTGGAGCAAATGAAAGGAAGGAGACAAACTAAGAGGCTTTTTAAATTGTCCAGGTGAGAGACAACGAGGGCCCAAACTAGATAGAAATTGTATAAATAAAGAAAGGCAGAAAGATGGGAGAGACAATATAGAAGCCAGATCAACATGATTTGGCCACTGTTGTGGTATATTACTTGTGGAAGAAAGAAGAGTTAAAAAATGATTCCAAGACTGTTAAACTAGGTGACTAGAAAGATAGTGATAGCATAGATAATCATAAGGAAATTTGTAGGGTAGATCAGCTTGGGGAAAATATAATAACTTGAAAAATATGGGCTGTGTCATTGAAATGGCTTAACTGGCTCACAAGTTTGTTGGGAAAAATCAAATGAGATTTATGTGAAAGTAATTTATAACCTGTCATACGGTATACAAATTTAATGTTTTATTTTTATTGATATAAGGATGGTTGTTATTCACTGATAATTGATTTAGCAAAAATGTAATTTGATAAAATGATCAATATACTTGAACTTAAAATTCAATTTAATAAACATTTATCAAGTTCACACTAAATTCAAAGCATGTGATAATTAGACTTAAATAAGTGAATGTTAATACCACATTTAAAAAATAGTACAGGAAAAATGGCATGGCTCTCAAGGTATTTCAATATTTCTATGTAAAATATTTCTAAATTTAGACTACACAATTTCATAAATTAATGGGTCTCATTGAGACCATTTTGCTTTCAGAGAGAATACCTTTCTCCTCTCCTTAGACATGGGGAAGGCAGGAAACTCTATTTCATCCCTTTTAGTTTCTCTGACTGTCAAGGCTGCCATTGTAGTCATGTGATAATCAACTGCAGGTTTTAAAAAAATGGAGCCTATCATTTGGAATATATGGTTTCATTCATTATTAGAGAACCAGAGAGTATATTGTGTCCATAAGGTGTCTCCATGAGGAGAATTTTCTTCATTTAAATGAACTGAATATGCTCTTCACATCCTTTGATTTTCTTTTGTGACCCAGAAACCTTTTGCCTACAAAATTAGGAAGTCAGCACTAGGTATGTTTGTTTTATTCTAACAATCCTCTTCTAGACTTTAATACTTCTTTTCTTCTTTCCCTGACTCCAAATAAGATTACTTAGAGGGATTGTAAATGGGTTAGAGTCATTAGTGTTCCATGTCACATTTAGGTAGTTTCATCATTACCTATCTTGAAATATAAACTCACAGAGGGAAATAACTGTTGGTTAGCCTCCTTCAATGTATTACTAGCACCCTGTGCTTAATAGACATCATTTGAATATCATGATGCCTTAGATAATGGAAATTATTATAACTATATTTTAATCAGATGATACTTGAACTCTCCACTATATCTCTTATCTCTCCTACATTTTCATCACTGAACACTCCACACAGATCAACAAATGGATGTCTAGAACTCCTTTTCTTGTTCTAATTAGAGACAATTTCTCAGTATCTTATTTGGATTTTCACTAAAAATCTTTTGGTCACATCACATATTTGTGGTCCCAAGTCTCTTCATTTTGTCTTTGGCTGAGCTTTCCAGTACAGGCAGCTTTTGAGAACTTATTAAACAAAACAAGATGCAACTTCACTAAATAACATTTTTTACATTCTCATAAAGCCACACAAATTTCACTCAGTACAGACTATGGCAACTTGCCTGCTGGGTCACACAAACCCAGAAGACAATATCACTCTTAACCCTGACCCCAATATTGGCTAATGAGATCCTTTTGGATCAAATGTTTGTAATAATTTTACTTTTGTGAACTTGAATCCATTAGGGTGAAACCATCTCAGCAGCCTTGGAACAATCTGCTTGTGACTTTCTTTTAAAAGTCTGTGTGTTTTTGTTTTAATAGGTCACAACAACCAGAACAACAAATAGCCATTCCAATTCTTTGGATCCTAAATGATGGAATTTTCTTCTCCAGTTCTAACTTTATCCTTTGTATCTCAACAAATAGGAAAAGGATATTATCTGTCCTGATATTGGGCTGATATTAGTAACAGCCACAAAAAACCCTTCTCCAAGAATGATGCTAGCTCTTCAAAGGAACAGATACACTAAGGCCACTTACTCCTTCCAGAAGATAACCTAAAACTGAAACAGCTATTAGAGAACCAGAGTATATATTCTCTCCAGAAGGTGTCCCCATGAGGAGTGATTGCAAGTACAGCTATCAGAAAGTATTTTATATGAAAAATAATTTTTCTTCTTCTAGAGCAAGGTGAATGTGTTAAGATGGGTGGTAGTTTCTTTTAAAGAGAATTATTAGATATAACAGTTATATATCAGTTAGAATTGATGAAAAGATTTTCCATTTTCATTGCATAATACAAAATAGAGCCTTCACAAACATCACAAACAGTTCCAAAATTCTGAGATATGTATAGTTTTGAGATTTCTGGAGGAAGAAGAGCTACCCCATTGCATTGTCTATTTCTCTATTGA
The DNA here is from genome assembly GCA_028658325.1 of Potorous gilbertii. Taxonomy (NCBI): domain Eukaryota; kingdom Metazoa; phylum Chordata; class Mammalia; order Diprotodontia; family Potoroidae; genus Potorous; species Potorous gilbertii. Next base: position 9,926,798 of record CM053773.1, on the reverse strand, counting down.
ATCAATATTACTGACCTTATTTTAGGAAGAGTATAGTCTGGTAAAATGCTGTGGAAAAGTAACTGTATAATACGAGTTTGTAAGGATTAAAAAACACAATGAGATTACCTCGGTCTCTTCCAAACAGCTTTATGTTACCTATGAGGGTATGGGAATTACAAACATTCCTACTGGCAAATGAGATTGTTTTTTAATATGAAAAACATGTGCAAAGCCCTGTTATTCTCAAAACAGTTGTGAAAAGTATGCAAATATCTTAGGTCTCAAATATTAAGGTTTTCCATTTTCCCTTCCTTAATCCCCAAAGCATACTTCTTTTCTTTCTGGTATGGGCAATATTATGAACCTTGGTGTGTTATCAAATTAAATTAAGATCAGAGTTAATTTTCCTTTGTTTCATATTCAGAAATTCTCCTCTATAACTTTGAGATTCAGGCTCTCCTTATAAAAGAATGTTCATGTGTATTTGAAGCATTGCATTCTCTTACTAAATAGCATATCTATTTAGGAAATAATTTATTAGTTTAGATATTTGTTAGGGTAAATGAATATTGATAGTAATTTTTTGTTTTATTTACTTTTTTAAACAATGCAAACATGTTAAGATTATACCAAATCCAGTTTCATTTTCTATATGTCTGGAGAGAAACCTATTTTTTCACATACTTCACAAAAGCCTTTATAAAGATAACAAAATCTCTAGGCAATATTTCATGTCCTAGACATGGCATACCTATTGAGAGAGTGTGCCATAGTAGATAGAGGACTGAACTTGAAGTCAGGAGCACCTGTGTTCAAATTCAGTCTCAAACATTCCTGATTGTATGACCTTTGGCAAATGACTTCATGTCTCTAATCTCAATTTTTGCATTTATAAAATGGGATATTAATAATATGTGTATCATATAGTTGGAATGACATGGGTTTTGGTCCATACAGCTGGGAGATTATAAGTCTTTGGCATAGCAACATCCATTAAAAATTTTGGCTATGAATTACATCCAGATTGTGGGCAATATTTTAATTATGGTAATGATATGGTTTCAATTCCAATTAGTCAATTATTTTCCAGGATATTTGGAAGTCTATACTTTCATATGGAAGTTTGTTGTCTCATAGTTCATGACAAGATAGCAAGCTTTTGATGTATAAATCTCAATTACAGGCCATATCTTTCTAAATCATAGGATTATATATGTAGATCTTGACAGACCTTAGCAGCTCCTGATTCAAAATCTTTCACTTCACGGTTTCAGAAACTAAGCACGGAGAATTTGCTAGGTGATAATTTTTTTTTAAAATTTATGTTTTACACAATATATACTATTGATATGCATCATCTCTAAGAATCACTAAATCTGGGCTACTTAAGGACAAACTTTCTATAATTTCTGATAACAATGAGTTGATCTTGCATTGCTAAAACAAAACCCTTTATGTCTACAAATCAATACACATGACTAAGGTATTTGTCTGACATCTATCTATTTCTTTGTCAACATATTTCTGGTTAGGTCTATTTGGCTATCATCCACTGAAAGTTTTTTTATTCCAATCTTAGAACTTAGCCATTTCATAAGATCTTTCAAGAAGTAAATCCTCCTGCATTTGGATTAAAAAAAATCAAGCCCGTAACCCAAGCACAGATGTAGCTAGATAATCATTCTGATGAAAATGATGTTTCTTTTAGGGATTTTCAGATGTAATTGTGTCAATACTATCATTCTCAAAGAGTTACTTTCCTTCTTTCCATATCCTCCCAAAGTAATTCAATCTTACACTAAATATATATATATATATATATATATATTATATATATATATATATGTGTGTGTGTATAATATATTTAATGCACATATATATGTATATATATATTATATATATATATAATTATAATGCCCAGGGTATTGTACATCATTATACAATAATGTACTCTCTTTAAGCCATGCATTAAATGCTGTGTTCATTTATGGGCACCATATTTTGAAAGGATAGACATTGCCAAATTATTTTATCATTATTCAGGGTGAATAGGATGTAGCTCAAAGTATTTACTTCATCATTTATTAAGTATTTGATATATACACAACACTATGCTAGAGGAATTGTTTCTATGACATGAAATTGTCCCCCTGGGCTTTATAATCTGGTAGAGTGATAACACAGACATACACACACAGAGACACACCAAATATATGTATATATATACAGATAAATGAAACAGTATGAAAGATATATAGAGAAAGAGATATAATGTAGTATTATGATGATGAAGACTGATGTATTATGATGATAGCGAGGGATTTGAAACCATATCATAGGAAGTAACTGGTGTGAAAAGGATTTCAGTCTTATAATGATGATAGTACATGAAAAAAGATGAATTCAATTTGCTACAATTCATGATTAATGTATTATATGGGAAAGCACTCAAAATCAAAACATCACAGGGTTGATTGAAAGACATTTAACCCAGAGAAGATAAAATTAAAAGGGAAACGACTTTAAGAGGGGTTTGAATTAACAATAATGAGTTGTCTAAAGAAAAATATTGCCTTCGAAGAAGAAGTAATTTCAATTAGAGAAATCTAATAGTGGAATGATATAACTCAAGAAACAGTCAACGTTCAATCCATGGGTGTGCTTCAGTCAATGCTAGAATGCTAGATGTACTATTGCATTTTTTTTTGTCTTTGAATGCCCAGCACCTGGAAAAGTTGAGTTCTTAATAGATTCTTATGTTTGTGTATTTATGTGAATATGTTTGCATAAATTTGTACCTACTAAAAGTTAACCATATTTTTACTTTCTAGCAAAAGAAAGAATTAGAAATAATAGGTCAACATTTCAAGAAAGGTAGATATTGTCTCAGTACATTGGAAACACTTGAAAAAGAACTCTCTAAAAGTATAGTCAAATACTTCAGAAGGTAGTGAGTTCTCCATCCCTGGGCATTTTGCATGGGTATGCTGGAGAAGGATGATAAAGTTACCAGTTAGACATATGAATTCAGAGGTCTCTTGTATCTCAGATTCTAGGGATTCTTGGTGTGTCCTGAAAACAGGATTAGAAAAAAATGGAAGAAATAGAAAAAGATCAATTGATAACTTCTTGTGATGTGAGACAAAGAATAGTGCTCTTGAATAAAAGCAATATAAAAATTACTCTCTATAAAATTCAAAGTTTTTTTAGTGTCAATTTTAACAATATTTTATTCTCCAGGACAAAAATTGCATTTCCACTGGTTTACAGTACTAATAAAGTACAATGCTATTCACTTCTCTCCCTGTGTACACATTCAAGTATTCAGAATGCCCAGATTCACACAGTAGCTTAAATGTTAGTTTTAAACTGCTACTGCCTTGGTTACAAATTTGAGTCCTTCAATATTTGGAAAGTAGTATGGAATGCTCTTTCTTGTGGTGTGTTTAGTGCACCTCCTCAATGGTGGGTCCAGAAGAAGCACTTCTAGTTCAGAATGCTCCATCCCCTGGGAACCCACCAGGTAGGCCTCCTGGCATGCCCCCTGCACTGTGGTGCAGCTTAATCATGATGGCGTTGCAGACCTTCTCCAATTCTTTCTGCTGATACTAAAATTATTCCTTCTCAGAAGTCTGGTTCTTATCCAGACAGTTGATTATTTCATTACATTTGCTAAAGATCTTCTGTTAGTCTTCATCACCAATTTTGCCTTGCAGTTTTTCATCCTCTACAGTAGACTTCATGTTAAAAGTTTATGGTTAGGGAGAATTCTTAGAAGACACCTTGTCTCTCTGCTTCTCATTCTCTGTCTTGTATTCCTTAGCCTCTTGGATCATATGCTCGATGTCTTCCTTGCTCAGATGTCCTTTATCATTGGTGATGGTGATCTTGTTTTCTTAAACTGTGCCCTTATCCGCAGCAGAAACACTGAGGATGCCATTGGCATCAAAATGTTACTTCAATCTGAGACACATCTCTGGGTGCTGGGGGGATTCCTGTGAACTCAAATTTGCCAAGCATGTTGTTATCCTTAGTCATTGCTTTCTCACCTTCAAAAATCTGAATAAGCACCCCAGGCTGGCTGCTGGAATAGGTGGTAAAGTTTTGTGTCTGCTTGGTGGGGATGATGGTATTATGTTTGAACAGACCAGTCATAACTCCACCAGTAGTTTGAATTTCAAGGGAAAGAGGAGTGACATCCAACAGCAGCAAGTCCTTCACTTTCTCAGATTTATCTCAAGACAAAACGTCCCCCTGGACAGTTGCACCATAAGCAATAGTCTCATCAGTTTTGATATCCTTGTTGAGCTCCTTTTCATTGGAGAAGTCTTGCAGAACCTTTTGAATTTTGGGAATTCAAGTGGAACCACCCACCGGAACGATGTCATGGATCTGTGATTTATCTAGCTTGGCATCTCTTAAGGCCTATTCCACAGGGTCCAATGTGCCACAGAGGAGATCAGCATTCAGCTCTTTGAAAGAGGCTCAGGTGATTAATGTACAGAAGTTGATACCTTTATAGAGGGAGTCAGTCTCAATACTGGCCTGGATACTAGAAGAAAGGGTATGCTTTGCACATTCACAAGTGGTGTTAAGATGATGAACAGTCCTCTTGTTCTCACCTACGTCCTTTTTGTGCTTTCGCTTGAACTCATCAATGAAATGGTTGACCATTTAGTTGTTGAAATCCTCTCCAGTCAAGAGGGTGTCCCCAGCTGTAGACCTCAAAGATGTCATCTTCAATGGTAAGAATGGAGACATCAAAAGTACCACTTCCAAGGTCAAAGATCAAGACATTTCTCTCGACACCAACCTTTTTTGTCCAAGTCATAAGCAATAGCAGCAGCACTTGGCTCATTGATGATTTGGAGCTCATTGAGACCAGTGATAGTTCCAGAATTTTTAATGGCCTGATGTTGGGAATCAATGAAATGGATTGATACTGTGACTACTGCATTTGTGACAGTCTTCCCAAAGTAAGCTTCAGCAATTTCTTTCATCTTGGTCAAGACCATAGAAGACACTTTTTCTGGATAGAAACTTTTGGTCTCCTTTTTGTACTCCACTTGGACTTTAGGCCTGCCTGAATCATTCATCACCATAAAAGGCCAGTGCTTCATGTCTGACTATACAGCTACATCATAAAATCTGTGACGAATCAGATATTTGGCATTAAAAACTGAGTTTGTGGGGTTCATTGCTACTTGGTTCTTTGCAGCATCACCAATTAAACATTCTGTGTCAGCAAAAGTGGCATAACTGGGAATGGTCCTGTTTCCTTGGTTATTAGCAATGATCTCCACTTTCCCATGTTGGAAGACTCCCACATGGGAGTAAGTGGTGCCAAGCTCAATGCCACCTGTGAGTCTCTTCAATATGATTGTTGAGGAGTCAGGATTAGTCGCTGATCACTGTGAAGAAAGAAGGGCTGCTGCTACACTGAGTAAAAATTGAAAGTTTTAATCTATATTACTAAATCCTTTATAAAACTTCTGCTGGATACAGACAAATTGACAAATTTAGTTTTCTTTTTTTCACTTTCCTATTTCAATTTTTTTCTTGCCAATGAGAAAAAGAGATATGGGAAGTGTGATTTTATAGACTGGAAGTTCCCAAGATGCATAGGAAGTCCTTGCATCACATGGAATTATATTTTTAAAAGATATGGAATGTTGGTTTTATTAATAAGCAGTTTAATGTTACTCAGTTGGAAGTCATTACAGACGTACTATTTTTGCACTTACTTTTTTGTAATTATTTGAATAGAAAAATATACCATGCACATGAAAGTTCTTTTTTCTTTCAATATTTTCTAGAAAAATCTCAATCCCCCATTGCTACAAGTATAGGGGAATTTGCTCACTTAAATTTTGGCATGCTGAATGGATGGAGACTTCACAAATGGAAAGTGGTTCACATAAATATGAGCACCATAAAATTTTCAAAATCAAGTTCACATATAAAATGGGTTATAATGCAGTTAAAAATAGAAAAGGAACAGTTGAATGGAAAGGGAAAGCCTTTGTATCAAGGTTTCTCTGATAAATGTTTTATATCCAAGATAGATAAGAAGTGATTTAAATGTATTATATTAAGAATCACTCCCCAATAGCCAAATGGTCAAAAATACGTACAAAAGCTTTTTTAATAGCATTAATGCACTGTTAGTGGACCTGTAATTTAGTCAAAACATTCTGAAAAGCAATTTTGACCCATGCCTCAACAGGCACTAAATTTTGCATATCCATTTATACAGCTGCAACATTTCTATGACTATACCTCAAAGATATCAAAGAGGAAAAAAAAGGATCCATATTTACAGCAGCTATTTTCTTAGCCAAAAATCTGATGCTAAGGGCTGCCCACCTAATGAAGAATAGCTAAATAAATAATGGTATAAGAATGCAATGGAGCATTATTGTACCATAAGGCATGAAGAAATGGATAGTTTCAGAGAAAACAGAAAAAAAAAACCTATATGAACTAATAAATGAAGTCAGCAGAAGAACCAAGAGAGTTAATTTGTATACTACTGATGTAATTACAAACAGAGAAAAAAAACTTAAAAAGGCTATAGAACTCCAATCAATGCAAGGATATGTGATCCTAAAGGACTGAAGAAGCAGCATACTACTCACTTCCTGAAAGAGAGATGAAAAATGGAAAATATGTTTTTGGACATAGCTGATGAGAGAATTTGCTTTATTTGACTATGCATATTTGCTACAGAGATTTTTTTTTAGTTGAGAAGGAGAATTGAAGAGAGAATAAATTATAGTTAATTAATTTTTTAAAAGCTAAACTGCATTGAAAGAACACAAAGGTTACATGATAAAATGAGAAAGCACAAAATTATAGTCCAACTAGCTTTATTTTCTTTCTTTCTAGTTACCCATGCAAACTGACCTATATGGCATGAGTAGTTTCAAGGCTGCCTCTAAGCCCAAGTAACCCATCCTTGTCTCAACTTCTTAATTGTTATCATCAGCAGAGCTGAGCTGAGGGGACCCTGAGGAGAAGAGGCATTTTTTCTTCTCTGTTTAAAAAGCTGCTGAGCCCTATTGTGGAGAAAATAAAAGAGTGGTTAATTATAGCATGCTTCCAAATATATGCCTTCTGGCCCATTTATTTTATTCCACTTGACCTTCTTACAAGCGTTAGTTAAAAGGACCACACTTAGGATAGCAGTCTAAGAATCTAATTCTTGAGAGGGAATCAGAAATTTAAGACTTGAATATTTTAAGGATTTTTTTTCTCGTGGCATGAAGTAATCAGGTAATTACTCCAACATTTAGTTCATTTTTTTCTGACTCTATGTGTGTGTATTGGTGCTTGTGTGTGTGTGTGTGTGTGTGTGTATAGACTGATTTTCTTTCTTTCTATTTCAGAGAAATTAGAGACATTGAAACGTGTCAATGTTAGAAGGTGTACCATTAATTTTTAAGATGAAAATGCTCATGATTCTGAAAACTAAACTGCAGAGGCCAGACATCCTTTACATGATGTATACAAAAGGGCTGATGAATCTCTAGTGGGATCTCCTCAAACTTCTCCTTTCCAGACATTGTGTAGGGTTTCCATCCTCTCCCTACAAGTGTATAAATGCTTGAAATAGTACAAAGATTTTAAGCACATCTATAGCAAAAATATTACCTAATGAGAAATGGTAATTAGGAACTGTGGTAAAGAATTAAATTGACTCATAACTACTTAGTTTAATGGGCTACTGAAAGAGACAAAATTGTGTGGCTAAAGGAAGAAAACCAGGATAATATGCTGTCTCTGATATTAAGAGGGGATGGAGTATCCAGGAGGAGCTGATGGCCAACTATTTTGAGAGGGGAAGGGAGACTAAAGAAAATGGTGTAAAAAAACTCATGCAGCCAAGCAAGCAAATAATAACAACAAAAGTCATTGAAGTTGGCAATTCGAAGCACTGAAGATCTTACATAACAGCTTCTCATTTCTCTGTATACAATTGCTTTTTTAAAAAAAAAATATAATTTATTTTTCAGTTCTCTACATTCAATTCCACAAGAATTTGAATTCAAAATTTTCTCCGTATCTCTACCTACTCCCACCCCAGGACAGCATGTACCCCATCCACCCCTTCCTCCAGTATGTCCTCTCTTGTATTGCTCCCCCTTCTTCCATCCCTCTCCCCTCTCTTTCCTGTAGGGCAAAACAAATTTCTGTACCCTATTGCCTCTATATCTTCTTTCCCAGTTGCATGATAAAACAATTTTTAACATTCATTATTAAAGCTTTGACTTCCATATTCTCTCCTTTCCCCCCTCCCTACCCACCCTCATTGAGAAACAAGAAATTCAAAACAGGCCATACATGTGTAGCCATGCAAAACACTGCCATAATAGTTATGTTGTGAAAGACATTTCCCTCTTTCCTGTCCAACTCTCTATTTATTCCATTCTTTCCCTTGACCTGTCTTCTCACAATAGTGTTTGCTTCTGATTATCCCTTTCCCCAATTTGCTATCAATTCTATTACCTTCCTGTTCACATCTCCTTCCCTCCTGCCTTCATGCATGGCAAAATAGATTTCCATATCCAATTGAGTGTGTGTTATTCCCTCCTTAAGCCAAATCCAATGAGAGTAAGGCTCACTTATTTCCTTTCATTTCCTCTCTCTTTCCCTCCATTATAAAATTTCTTTCTTGTCTCTTATATATGGAATGATTTGCTACATGCTACACTTTCCTTTCTCTCACTCCCAGTACACTGCACTCAACAGTAAATTTTATTTTTAGGTATTCTCTTTTCATATTCAACTGACTCAGTGCCCTGTATCTATGCATATACATTTACATATGCATAGACACACACACATATATACATACATACATACAAACACCCATGTACATATACATACCTACACATATATAATACACATATACATACATACTCATACACACATATGTGTGTGAGTGTGTGTGTGTGTATGTGTGTGTGTAGTACTGGCTTGATAGCTAAGTATCTAAATATTTATATATCTATATATATATGCATATATATTTCCTCTAACTATTTTAATATTGAGAAAAGGTCTCACGAGCTACAACTATCATTTTTTCATGGAGGAATGTAAACAGTTCAACTTTAATGAGCTCTTTAAAGCTTCTCTTTCTTGTTTACTTTTTCAAGTTTCTCTTGATTATTGTATTTGAAAGTCAAATTTTCTATTCAGCTCTAGTTTTCTCAACAAGAATGCTTGAAAGTCCTCTATTTCATTGAAATTTTATTTTTTTCCTTGAAGTATTATATACTCAGTTTTGCTGAGTAAGTAATTCTTGATTTTAATCTTATCTCTTTTGACCTCTGGAATATCATGTTCCAAGTCCTTTGATCCTTTAGTATACAAGCTTGTAAATCCTGTGTTATCCTGATTTTATTTCCACAGTACTTGAACTGTTTCTTTCTGGCTGCTTGTATTATTTTCTCCTTGATCTGGGAACTCTGGAATTTGGCTACAATATTTCTAGGAGTTTTCCTTTTGGGGTCTCTTTCAAGAGGTGATCAGTGATTTCTTTTCATTCTATTTTGCCCTCTAGTTCTGGTATATCAGGACAATTTTCCTTGATAATTTCTTGGAAGATGATGTCTAGGCTCTTTTTTATCATCGTTTTCAGCTATACCAATAATATCTATATTATATCTCCTGGATCTATTTTCCAGTTCAGTTGTTTTTCCAATGATACAATTAATATTGTCTTCTATTTTTCACTTTTTTGATTTTGTTTTATAATTTCTTGATTTCTCATAAAGTCATTAGCTTCCATCTGTTCCGTTCTAATTTTGATAGAACTATTTTCTTCAGTGAGCTTTGGACCTCCTTTTCCATTTGGTCAATTCTATTTTTTAAGGCATTCTTCTATTCATTGACTATATGGACCTCTTTTTCCATTTGTATTAATCTATATTTAAAGGAATTATTTTCTTCAGCATTTTTGGGCCTCCTCTAGAAGCCTGTTGACTCATTTTTCATGATTTTATTGCATTTCTCTCATTTCTCTCCCCAATTTTTCCTCCACCTCTCTTACTTGTTTTTCAAAATCCTTTTTGAGCTCTTCCATGGCCTGAAACCATTACATATTTTTTGGAGGTTTTGGATGTAGGACCCTTGACCTAGCTGTCTTCCTTTGATTGTACATTTTGTTCTTCCCTAAAGAATGGAAGAAAACCTTTCCACCAAGATAACCTTCTACATTCTTATTTTTCCCCTTTTTGGGCATTTTCCTAGCCAATTACTTAAATTTTGAGTCCTTTGTCAAGCGGAGGGCATACTACCCTAGACTTCAAAGATTTTGTGCAGCTGTTCTTTGAGATATCTCTAAGGTATCTGTAAAGTTTTCAGTTTCTCCAAAGTGGCATAGTCAAGGGAGAGGTGTTTAATCCTCTCCTGGCCTTTGCTCTGGTCTGTGAGCCATTAAAAGCACACTTTTCTGCCCTGGAATTGTGAGTAGGGTTCCCTTTGCACTGTTACCTTCAGCTGTGCCACACCAGTGCTCCTCCTCATTCCAGAACCATCACTCAGGACTGAGACCCAATTCAGTCATTTGATTCCCCCATGGTCTGTAGGTGGAGAGTTCCAGAAGTGAAAGCTACTGCTGCAGTAGCTGCTGCCACCGTGGGGCCAGAGCTGGGGCCTGACCAAGCTCCCCCTCACCAAAATGAAAGACCTTTCTCACTGACATTTGAAGGTATCTTTGGCATTTGTGGGTTGAGAAATCTGCAAATCACAGCAGGAACCCATGATTCAGTGCCTGGAAGCCTGTTCCAGTTCCATCTGTGCCAGCATGACCCATGCTGGGCTGTGCTCCACTCTGAGTTTGGTGTAATACACCCTTCCTGTCGACTTTCCCAGTTGTCTTGGGCTGAAAAACTATTTCATTCTGTCATTTTGTGGCTTCTGCTACCCAAGAATTTGTTTAGAGTCATTTTTTGCAGGTTTTTAAGGACTTTGTGGGGAGAACTTGATCAGTTCTGTGTTTCTACTCTGCCATCTTGGTTCTGGCCCCTCTATGGATACTATTTGACTTGTTGATCTCATCAGCTCCCCCAGGTTTAAGTATTATCTCCAAGAAAAAGATTTCCATTTCTACATGAAGCTCTTATAAAACTCTGACAATCTTTTTCCCAATTCCCACCCACATTTTTAGATCTCCACACAAAGCTACACTTTCTTTTCAGAGACATAAGGCACCCTGTTTGTCCATATGTCTTTAATTCTGACCACTCAAGACCCCATTCAGGCATATTTTTCCTTCTTGTTAACTGCCAATGATTAATAGTGATTACAGTATAATTTTACTAATCAATAACAATCTTCTTGAACTGATATATCAAAAATTAGAAAGATTCCTACACCAAACTGGAGAGGCAACTATCTCCCACCTCTTATTTTAGTCCTTGGAAAATGATGCATGTAATGTAAAGCAATTTCTGAAGAGCATTTTCCTCACCAAGTTCTTTATTTTTAAGATGAACTTTATTTTATTTTCTTTTTTTTTCTTTTTCTTTTTTTTTTGCTTTAGGGAAAATATTATTTTTTATTAAATAAATTTCGTTAACTTTTTACATTCATTTTCACAAGATTTTGGGTTCCAAAATTTTTCCCCTATTTGTCCCCTCCCCCCTCCCCAATACACTGGACATTCCAATTACCCATATCACCAATCTGCCCTCTCTTCTATCATCCCTCC
>CM053773.1:9869215-9914597 GCA_028658325.1 Potorous gilbertii | reverse complement strand
CAGAGGCTTTGACTCCTATGTCTTTACCTGATGGTAAGCAGATCTCTTCCTCGTCAGAGAGGAATGGCACAATCTGTTCCCCAAGAAAATAACCTTCTATGGTCTTATTTTTTTTCCCTTTTCTTGGCATTTTCCCAGCCAGTTACTTGACTTCTGAGAGTCCTTTCCACCCCCTGGCCTAGATCTGTCCAGCTACTGCTTGGGGTCTGAGATTCAAATGCTGGTCCCCAGCCTCAGGGCTTTTGGTGGCAGGCCTGACTGCTCTTCAATGGGAACTTATCTGCTGGTGCTCAGGTGGGGGCAGGGCCTCCTCCCAGGCTCAGTTCCCTCAGGGGATTTATGCAGAGATCTTTTGTAATGGAGCTCTTGCCTACTCTGGGAGCCTCTGGCCGAGCTGCCTCTGCCTTTTCTGCAGGGACTGCTTCCCGAGGGCGTCTGAGTCCTGGAGATACCCTGCTCCCCTCTCAGCCTGTCTCTGTCACTCACCTGCGAGTCCGTGGGTGGAGGGAACTGCACGGCCGCCGGAGATTACGGTCCCTGAAGCCTGCTGGGGTCTGCTCGCTCCCCTCAGTGCCACGTGGCCGGGGGAGGGGGAGGGGAGGGCTCCGCCCCCGTCTGGGGCTCGATGGACCCCTGGGGTCGGTTTTTCAGGGCTCTCTGCAACAGAAATCTCCTTCACTGTGTTTCTGCGCGGCTTCCACTGTTCCAGAATTTGTCAGGAGTTCTTTTTAGAGGAAATCCATGGGCTGTGGGTTTTGGAGCTAGCAAATGTGAGTCTTTCTACTCTGCCATCTTGGCTCCACCCTGAACTTTATTTCATTTTAAGGTTCAAATTATTTCCCTTCATGCATCTCTCTTCTGACCATTAAGACAAAAAAATTATTATTAATTTCCCATATGAAGTCCCACTAAAATATTTCCATATTAGCCTTTTTCTGAAGTAAAAAGAAAGAAAAACAATGTATGCTTCAATCTGGATTCTGAGACACTCAGTTCTCTATTTGTAAACAGATAGTTTTCATCATAAATCTTTTTGAATTGTGCTTGCTCATTGTGTTGTTCAGTTATAAAATCCTTCTGAGTTTCTTATTTTTACAAATTTCTGTTACTGTGTACGTTATTTGCACAATAGTATTCCATCACATTCTGACAATATAACTTCTTGAATTGAAAGGTCTTCCTTCTATTTCTAATTAATTGTCACTACAAAAAGAACAAATGTGAATATTTTTGCACATAATTGGTGCATTTTCCTTTTTCTTTGATTTCTTTGGGAGTATCACCTCATAGTGATAACTGAAGGGTCAATTTTATAGTCCTTGTGCATAGCTTCAAATTGTTTCCCAGAATTGTCAGACTGGTTAAAAACTCTACCAACTGTATGTTGGTTCACCTTTTATTCCATACTTGTCATTTTCCATTTGTTATCATCTTAATTAATCTAATAGATGTGAGATTATATCTAAGTAATTTTCCTTTGAATTTCTTTAATTACTAGTGATTTCAAGCATCTTTCATGTGATTATTGGCAACTTTGATTTCTTCCTCTGAAAACTGTGTGTTCCATTTCCCTTCATCATTGCTCAATTAGGAAATGACTCTTATTCCTGTAAATCTGTCTCAATTCCTTGGGTATTTGAGAAATGAGATCTTTATCTGAGAAACCGTTGAAAAGATTCCTCCACACCCAGTTTTTTGCTTTTGTCTTTGGCATAATTTGTTTTGGTGAAAAATTTAAATTTTGTATTATCAAAATTTTCCATTTTACTTTCCATGAACCTTTCTATTTCTTAATTTCTTATTTGATTATGAATTTTTCCACTCTCCATATATATAAAAGGAAACTTACATCATGTTCAGTTAATTTGCATGTAGTATTACAATTTTTGTGGAAATCATGTTTTGAAATCTTTTGATTCAAGACTTTTGATTTTGTTACACAAACTTCCATGTTACCAAGGTAGATTTTTGTGGTCAGGTTTGTTTTTTTGTTTGTTTTACTATTGCTTGTCCATTTTCCTTGTCTATTTCTTAACTTTGGACTTTATGTCAGAGATGTGTTTCACTCACCTCTGTGGAGGAAGGTTTACTAATTTGAGTTTCTATCTTTTATATTCTTCTTTACTTTCACAGGTTGATCTGGGGTCCTGTCAGTTTACAGTGTTTCCTAAGTGGTGTGATCAGGGAAGAGATCTATTTGTTGTCCTTCAAGTGCACTCTCTGGTCTTTACACTGGTAGGATGGCTGTTCAAAATTACAATTGCCCCTCTCCTTCATGGAATTATAATTTGCAACTGGGTAATGGGCAACCAAGCTAGATTCAGACTGTCCCTGTCATTCCTAGCACCATAAATGGCACATGATTTTGTACACTTTGCTCCTATAATGGTTTCATAGGACTTCTTTCTGCCCTAGATTTCAGTCCCCTCACCATCCTGTAGTGTTAGACTGCCCATCACTGTTGCTGCCATTACCACAGCCCAGAGCCTTTTTTACTGCACTGAGTTTCGGACAACCAGCAGCCTAGTGTCAGCAAAGTTTTCTATATACATTTGTAAGCTATCTTCAGGTGGAAAATGACTCACTATGAAATATTTCTTGGGTTCCCCATTCCGTATATGATTTGGCATATTCTTTGTGCTATTGTGGTAGAAGTTTTAGGGGAGCTAAGGCAAGGTTGCTAAATTCTCACTCCATCCTTTTCACTACATCCTACAAATTCCACCAAGTCATTTGATGAGATCTCCTCCACCACTGGGCTGGATCAATTAGACTGCCATTCAGAACCTCAGCATTTGTTTCACCTATGCTTAGGCACTAGAAAAGCTTTGTATGGACTCCAGCTTTATCATTTCTGTCACTTTGTATTTTCACTTTTTGAAGTTCAAATCTAGCACCAATACGCCATTACCGAAAATCAAGGAAGAATCGAAACAGTAGATACAGTATTAGGAACAGAGTAATGTGTTCATAGGCCATTGGGTGGTAACTCTTGTGGACAGATAAAGTCTATTATATCTTTCTCTACTGAGAGCTTATAGTAGTTCTTGTGTTCTCACTTGAGCAGAGCTAGACAAAACTGACCAAGAAGCTTACTTTGATTAGGAATACTTTTGAATGCATCTCAGTTCTAGACCATCACTCCATCCAAACTCTGTAGTTTCATTACATGGAAGGCAGATAAGGGTCATTTACAGAAAGTTTGCATACACTCCAAAGTCTGTATGGTCATTGTAGCAGTCATGCATGGTATGTATGCTCAATAAGAAATGGAATTATTGAGTAGTCCAGTAAACCCGCCCCCCCCCATTGTCTATATATCCAACTAATGTTTCTCTCCAGAGCTATAGTTACACATCATTAACTGTCTCCTAGATATATTGAACTGGACTTCTCACATATATCTCAAACTAAACATGTCCAAAACAAAACAAAATATATTTCTTTAAAACTCTTCAGTCTTCCAAGTTTATCTTTTTTTTTCACTTTTAAAATATATTTTATTTATTTTAAAAAATATTTCCCAAGTATGTGGAAAATATTTTATCTTTCATTATTTAAAATTTTAAGGTTTACGTTCTCTCCCTTTAAAAAACTTTTCCCATTTTTTCAAAGCTTTTCCCCCTCCTTGAGAAAACAAGAAATTGGATATCAATTATAAATATGGAGTTAGGCAAAATGTATTTCCATAATATCTATATGGCAAAAAAATAAAATAAAAACAAGGTAAAAAGTATACTGTGATCTACATTCAGAGTTCATTCATTCTCACTCTGGAGGTGAATAGAATTTTTCATCATAGGTCTTTTGGATTTGTAATACTTCATTGCCTTGATCAGAGTAGATAAATCTTTGACAATTGATCATTGTTACAACATTGCTATTCATGTGTATAATGTTTTCCTAGTTCTGAACACTTCACTTCTCATTAGTTCATGTAAGTCTTTCCAGGGTTTTCTGAAACCACTCTGTTCATCATAATAGAATTCCATCATACTGATATACCATAAATTATTCAGCAATTCCCCAACTGATAGCCATCTCCTGGATTTCCAATTCTCTGTCACCACAAAAAGAGCTGCTATAAACACACTTATTAATAGGTCCTTTATCATTTTCTTTGATTTCTTTGGGATACAAATCTCGTGGTGAGATTGCTGGATCAAAAGGTATGAAGAGTTTTATAGCTCTTTGATCATAATTCCAAATTGTCTCCAGAATGTTTGAACTATTTCCCATCTCCACCAATAGTGCATTAGTGTCTCAATTTTTCTTCATTCTCTTCAGCATTTGTCATTTTTCTTTTCTGTCATATTAACCAATCTGACAGGTGTGAAGTGATATCTCATAGATAATTTTCCCCATTCTTCCTCTCCTTTCTCCCTTCTCCCAAGGCATTCCTCTTTCTTATCTACTCATTTTTTATATCATCTCAATCTAATTAACTCATTTGTATGCCATCTATCTATGTAGAATCCTTCTAACTTCTCTGAAATTTTTAAGTCTCATGATTTCTCTTTTTCTATGCTAGTATCTGAGTCTTGTATTTAAAAGTCAAATTTTCTATTCAGCTCTGGCTTTTCATCAGTAATGCTTGAAGTCCTCTATTTCTTTTAACTCCAGTTTTTTTTTCTTTTGAGAGATTATACTGGATTTGTGTGAGGGTTATATCTTGTTTTCAGTCAGATCTTTTGCCCTTCAGCATATCACATTCTAAGCACTCTACTTTTTAAAAATGGTAGGTACTAAATCTTGTGTGATCCTGTCTATGGTTCCACATTAATTGAATGGTCTCTTTCTGACTGCTTGAAATATCTTGTCTTTGACCTACACACCCCAGTTTTCATTTTGGAATCTCAGGCAGTGATTCTTTGAATTTTTATTTAATCCTCTGATTCTAGGATAGTGGGGCAGGTTTTCCTGATAATTCCTTGAAATATGATTTGGTTGAAATATGATATGGCTGACAGCCAATAATTCTTAAATTATTTCTACTTGATTTATTTTCCAGGTCAAATATTTCTCTGATGAGGTATTGAATATTGGATTCTATTTTTTTGTTCTTTCAACTTTCTCTTTTTGTTTCTTGAGTCATTAGTTTCTACTTGCCCAATTCTAATTTTTAAGTAATTATTTTCACTATTGAATTTTTGTACTTCTCTTTCCATCTGGCCAATTCTATTTTTTTCAGGCATGCTTTTCTTCAATATTTTTTGTTTGCTTCTTTCCCCAAAGTATTGGGGTTTTTTTCATAATTTTCTTCCTTCCTTCTTATTTCTTCACCTGATTTTTTCTCTACTGCTCAGCTTTTTCACTCTCCTACTGGATGATCTCAGCCACAGCAAAATCACAGAATTGTTTCTGATCATGCAGTACTGCTATGAATCAAGCTTGTCTTATTGTTGCTGGCACCCCTCCTTGTCAAGGGTCACTGTGTAGCCATAGGTATAAGTATTGAGATCTCCTCACACTAAAGTGGGTTCCACCCATTTGAGTTGGATTCAGGCACATGTGCAAGCTGTTTCCCTCACTTTGAAATTAAAATTCTCTTTGATCCCTACGTTTCTTATCTTTAACCAAATTTTTTTGGCTCCAGTCACCCACAAGGTAGAGGCTGGTTGCATCTGGTCGACATTGATTGGTGTCAAAAGTAGGATTGGACATAGAGTGGGGTCATTGAACTCTCCAGTACCAATGGGCATGGACTAGGCACCACCAGATATTTATTTCTCTGCAGTCCAATCCTTACCTGGTGAGTCTTCTGCCCTTGACCCTGCCCCAGTCCTCCAAACTCTGCCTTGGGTGAACTTGGCACTCTTCGTGAGGAAAACCCCAGGACCTTTCCCATGACCTAGTTTGTCCCAGGTCACTCTGGTAAAAATATCTCTTTTTAAATGCAAACCTCTGTTAATTGGCCTCTGTGCATACCTCTGTAAAATTTCAACTGTGTGCTTAACTTCATGCCTCAGTAATTTTTTCATCTCAGTCAGACCTATTAAAATTAGAATTGCAATTGAACACTTTGTTAGGCTTTGTTGTGACTGTCTGTATCTGTATCTTCATACTGTCTGTGTTTGTGTCTTTGTAAACGGTGAAATGTCTGTGTCATGTTTGAGCTAGATGCTATTACTTTGAAATATTTAAAATGTAGCCAGCCATAAAAAAAATCCCACAAACTTCTAAGGGCTATTATAGCCAGAGTTTTTAGAATACTGGGAAAGATTAACGAACATCCCATATCAGATTCCCAAATACAGGTATTAAAAAAAAAACTGAAAATATGCAGGGAAACTTGAATTGCATTCTGCCCTTCCCATCATACAGTTCCTGGCTCAGGGCCCAACTTGTAGTGGGGTAGCAGCTGCAGCAGAGTCCCCCACTTGCAGTAGCCCCAATGGCCCTATGCCCATGGGCATTTTGCGGTTCACCCTCTAGGCAAACCTGGGAGCATCAGGTGCAGTACATCCTATTCATTCTGCCCCAGAAGCTACAAGTGGCCTCAGGCCAAGCAGTGCCTAGCCTCAAAGCTATGGCTGTGAGAGTTAGGCCTCATGGCCCACATACACTTTGCCCTGATATCAAGGAACTGCCACCAATGGTAAGTTTCTAGAAGCAGCCACCCCAGATACTGCGATTCCCATTTGCTGACAGTACCCTCTGTCACATTCCCCAAAATCTGGTCAATGGCTCCAGTGTAGGTCCAGGTCTTGGAAGACCCTGCCCAGCTGCTTCCTGGGAAGAACCTGGTACTCCTGGAAGCCCCTAGTGTGGCAGCATGAAGTGGGAGCAGCCAGCCTTTGCCTTGGGTGAGTCCACCCTTTTCTGTCCTAGTTGAAGAAATTTATTAGTTGTGTAATTGTAGGGAAGGTATGTTATCTCTGCCCTAATTTTTGGATCTGTAAAGAGAAAAATAATGTACCCAGCTCCCAGGGTTGTTAAAAAGATCAAAATAATATAATGACTGTAAAGTGCTTAATATAGTAATTGGCAAATGCTAATCATTGTACTATTACTCTTATTTTAATTGAATTTGATTATTCCTGATAACTGATACCTGATAACTCAAAAGTGGTTTTAAAATGCTAAAAGTAACAAAATCAATGATTTTTATGTGTGATATTTTGGAAATGTAATTGCTGTCATCTGAAATTTATTGTTTGTGTTTTTATTGTATTTCTACATTCTCCCATACTGTAAAATTTGAGAAACCATTGTAATAGAAATGCTGTCAGACAAAATAACTTTTAATGCTGTTACACATGAATTGGGCTTTTAAAAGGTTGTGATAATAATAGATATTTGAAAACTATTGAATATTAAATGAGATATTTTGTTATAAAGTAGCCAACAATAATGTGTAATAGCATATTTTCATTTGAAATTCTCAGCTACTATGAAAGTATATAGGGTGATTTAAAGAGGTAGCTTCAGCATATTAATGATGAGTCAATTATGAGGTATTTCCTATATTTCTGATGCTCCAGAATATGGGTAGTTTTAATATATTAATAAAGGATAATTGGAATGTTAGCTGTTAGGAAAATATCAAGAGAGATATTCAAGCCCTAAGCTGTGGTTAGTAAAACTTTGCAACTTCAGGTAAAAATTCCTGAGACTGTAATTTACTGTTGTTCTGAACTTTGATTATGGGGACAGTTGTATGAATTGTAATGAAGTCAATAATAGAAGCAGTCTGGAATAATAACACTCTGGAAACTGCTAAAGGTGGATGTCTGTGCCTGGAAAAAATTTTGGAGATGAGCTTGGACATGGCCTAGGTAAGAGCCTTTCCTCTGTCATCCCATTGTGCTATTTCCTTTCTGAAAAGGAAAATTCCCACCTGGTTAATCCTGAGTCTCACTTTTAACCCTTGTGACTATATGCTTGACTGTCAGATATGACTTATGTCTGAAATCAAACAGAGCTAAGGGAGTTTTTTTCCCTCTGCTATGATTTGTGACATTGTTATGACTGGGTCACTCTTTTTCCTTTTATGGGAAATTTCTATAGTGGATTGATACTGAAACTTTTCTGAGTTACTTATTAGAGTATATGATTGGCTTCAAAATTTATCTATCGTGGAAATCCAGGAATTGAGTATGTTTTAGTAATAAGTTCTCAAAATTGGAATTAGGATTCATTAAGGATCTTACACATGCATGGTCCTGATAATTAAAAAAGAAGTGAAATTATTTTCCCATTTTTAAGGTGTCTGTCTGATAATTTTAAAGGGCAGAAGAGTTCATTCTGCAGTCACCCTCACAAGTTTTTGAAAGATTCTTATACTAAGTAAAGGATTTAGGAAAGGAAAGAAACAGAAAATGGTATATGATCTGAAAATTTCTGAAATTTCAGAATTGGAGAACCAAATTTAAATTCAAGTCTGAGTCATCTAAAGAACCTCTAGATTTGAAACCAGAAAAGCAGAGCCCCCTTTAGACCTGTCCTGAAAATAAAATCTAGTTGTCCAAGAAAAGATATATAGGAACCAGATAACTACATGAACATGTGTGACTCAAAATGTGCTGGTTAAATGGATATAGAAAATGGGGTAGTAGGACAAAGGAGATGATGTTATTTAATATTGGTGATAATTTTATTGCTTTGGTCTTTCATTTTAAGATGTTTTCTCTATACCTTGGTGACATGTAACTCTCACTTCTCAAAACCACTCTAAGTAGTTTGACCTTTACCTGACAATATAATTTTATAATTATGGGAATTGTGAGAAAACTTTATTGCATTGTCTGAACCTAGCCCTGTGTGATTTGGAAACTGGATGGTTTCTATATGTTGCTAAGTGACCTTGAGACTGGTAGCTGTTTGAACTTTATCATCTTCTGAGTCTGTGTCTTGATCTTTCTTGTCATGATAGTAATATTTTTATAGTCGTTATTTGTTTGTTGTTTTCTCATTTTCCCATCCTATTGCTTGATTTTTTGTGTCATATGAAGGTTGGGTTCTGTTCCCAATATGGCAAATGGGAAGCTTCAGGCTTTTTCATACAGCTGTACTCAGGGTCATTTCTCTGGGTTTGGAAGGCTTTTTGGGCTTCCATGGTGGTATGATATAGGTTGAAGGGTGGTCCCTGCTCTCCATTTTCTATCAACTGTTTAGCTTGGTTTCAACTCGCTAGAACATTGTACCCTGATGCCTGGGCCCTCTAGTGCCTCCTTACTTTTTTTTCAGCTTCTTGTTTTGCACTATCTTCCTCAATTAGCTTGTAAACTCCTGGAGCAAAAGCATTATCTTCATTTTTCTCCTTTGTAACCCCACTTTATAGCACAGTGCCTGGTACACAATAGATACTTAGCAATTGTTTACTGAGTTGAATTGAATCCAAATCTCTCAGGCTCCAAATGATTTGATATTTTATAAATGATCCCTAAAGCATGACCAAGTTCCTTTTTCTAATCCCAGCAGGTATCTTTTGATCAGTTTTTTAAAAAATATCATTTAGTTAAAAGTAAAAGTTTTCAACCTACGTATCACAAGACCCTGACCTTATGGACAGATTACAAAAGGTCTATGAACTTAGATGAGGGAAAATAATATTCCAAAAAGTTTCATTAACCTCTAATTAAAATTTAACATTTCCTCTTATTATAGTGAAAAACATCCCCCTGAGAAATGTTCCATAGGCTTCACCAGATTGATAAAAGGGTCTATGACATAGAAGATTTAAAAAACCCCTGGCTTAAATTTTTGATTGATTTATTGAGACATATTCTCTCCTCCTTAAAGAATCATTCACTTTAAATGGAATAGAGTGATTCAATTTACTCAATTAAGCCTACTCTCACACTTATTTTGTGAAATCCTTCTACTGAGAACTCTTTACTAATTTCATATTTACTTTTGAATAAATCACAAATTTTTAAACCTGGCACTCAAGGTTCTCAGTTTGGTTGCTCCTTGCCTTTTTTGTTTTATTTCTAGTTTCTTTCTGTCTACCACACACTAATCAAACTGAATTAACCTATTTCTATTCCACGTAAGCCATGCTTTTTCACTTTTGCTTACATTTTTCCTTTCTTGCTGAATGACATGTATCTTGAATTTTTTCAGGGCCCACATAAGTAACTCAATGAAATAGACATCTGTGTGCTTGGAAATAATTTTTTCCTTCCTGATATCACTTTTATTTTCATGTAATTGTATCATGGTTACATATTTAACGTATGATTAGTTGATATTTGTAGATGCATTATATCTGCCTCACTAGACTGTATAGTCTATAGGGGAAGTGTCCATATATTGATTATCTTTACATCTTCCTTAGTGACTGCCACTGTGCTTCGAACATGGTGGGCACCTAATAAATGTGAGAAGAATTAAAGAAACTAAGTGATATATTTCCAGTAGAATGATGTATTGACCTTTTAATAAACTCCCTTACTATTCCTTTCTTGCAACAACAATTTAGTCTGGGTTATAGTTTGTATACATAACATACATCCAACACCTATATTATTCTTAGTAAACCTTGAAGGAGTAATTGCGTTTTAACAGGAGTCTCAAAGATTTGAAAATATTAACTTTCCATGAATAATATACTATAAAAGATATCTTTATTAAATAAAATTACCATCCTCATGATATTTTAAATATCTTTCAGAATTGGTTAGTGATATTTTCTTATATTGTAATTGTTATCTCTTATTTTACTTTCTGAAAATGCAAAAGAGGATGCTTGTCTATTGTACCAACCTTGTTTCCTTTTATGGAATTCTAGAAGAGTAGAAATGCACATATCTAAATGCAAATTCTCTATTTTACTAAGAAATAAAGCAGAAATATGCAGTGTAGAGGCAAAGAAGTAATTCAGTTTTTTTGTAATAGTGATTTTACTGAGAGCTGAAAGTGGTTAAATAAAACTCTAGAAAATGAGTAGACTTCAGTCCTGAAATTTTGGTGGAACAGCCTATTTTATAATTTATACAAAAGCTGAGATATAGACTCTAAAATAGTGATCCTTTTGTTCCCTTCAATTTCTGAGCCCTTTATAATTTGAAACCTGTGTGTATTCATATCTTGACTGGTCATTTAATGGAAAATTAAGGCTTTGTGTCATAGATGAGTCAGGAAAAACTAATTAGCAATTCATGAATAATGTTTCTGTTTACACTTTTATTCCCTTGGCCAATTATTTTGTTAAAAGCTCCTAACTTGATTACAGGCCTTATTGAAATAGTGTTTTTCATAGGTAAGTTCTAGTTTCACAGGACATCTCTATGATTTTAAGTCTCTGAGACATGGCTTTCAAAACAAGAAAATCAGATTCAGTCAACACTTACATTTCTAAGTCAGACTGACATCTTAGCAGAAACAAACAGAGTTTTGAGGATAACATTACAAACAGAAATGTAAATCATTAACTTATTATTTTCCTATAAGGTTGCCAAGCATTTATGTACATGTGTAATGAGAGAGAGAGAGAGAGAGAGAGAGGAAGAGAGAGAGGGAGAGGAGAGGGAGAGGGAGAAAGGGAATGGAAGAGGGAAAGAAGAGAGAAAGGAAGAGGAGAGGGAGAGGAAGAGAGGGAGAGAGAGAGATGGAGAGGGAGAGGGAAAGAAGAGAGAGGGAGTGGGAGAGGGAAAGATGAAGTGGGAGAAGAAGAGAAGGAGAGGGAGATGGAGGGAAGGAGAGGGAGAGGGGGAGTGGGAGAGGGAGAGGAGAGGGAGATGGAAAGAGGGAGAGGGAGAAGGGGAGAGGGAGAGATGGAGAGGGAATGGGAGAGGGATAGAGCAAGAGGAAGAGAGCATATATCTCACAAATGCATGTATACTGCCTAAACATTACGTGTGTTTGAATAGAAGATAGCTTAAGAGAGGTACAAGACTGGAGAAAGTAGCCCAATTTTTGCTTTTCTCCTCCTCCCCCTTCATTTGTAGTCGTACTTGGAATAACTAACGTACGTTCTCCCTACCAAAATGGTTCTAACCTGCTCTTGAAAGGAAATAACCAAGGTTATTGAATCTGAAAGATAAATGGATCTTTCTTTATACCTTTTTATAACTGTACTTCATAACTACTCATATTCACATGTTGCTTTTTTCTTTTTTTTTTTACTTAAGTGAAAACAAGTGAAGGACATGAGAAATCAGACAGTCGGTAAACATTTACTAAGCATCTTCTATGTGCCAGGCACTTTACTAAGCTCTGAGGATACACAATAAAGAAAGATACAGTCCTTGACCTCAAGGCACAAATTTTTTTTACCACTTAAATCTTCATTTTATTTTGTTTTTTTTCTGAACGATATTTTATTTTTCCAATTACATGTAAAGATAGTTGTCAACATTCATTTTTCTAAAATTTTGAGTTCTAAATTTCTCCCTCACTTTTACTCCTTTCTCTACTTCCCCAAGATGACAAACAATCTGATATACATTATACACATGCAATAATGTTAAACATATTTCCACATTATGTGGAAAGAAAATGTTGTGAAAGAAGAATCAGAACAACAGGGGAAAACTGCAAGAAAGAAAAAAACAAAATATGAAAGTAGTTATATTTCATCTGCATTCAGACTTCATGTTTTGGTTTTGCCCCCCTCTGGACATAGTTAGCATTTTCCATCACTATACTTTTGGAATTGTCTTGGATTATTATATTACTGAGAAGAGCTAAGTCATCATAGTTAATCATCACACAAATGCTGTTCTTGAGTACAATGTTCTCCTTGTTCTGCTTACTTCACTTAGCATCAGTTCATGTAAATTTTTCCAGGCTTTTCTGAAGTTTGCCTACTCATCATTTCTTTTTTTCCCTCACTTTTAAAAATCTATTTATTCATTTATTTAGCATTTTATTTTTCCCTAGTTACATGTAAAAATTTTTAATATTCATTTTAAAAACTCTGAGTTCCAAATTCTCTTTCTTCCTCCCTACTTCCCCCCTGAATTGAGAAGGCAAGCAATTTGACAAAGGTTATATATGTGTAGTTCTGTGAAACATTTCCCTGATAGACATGTTGTGAAAACAAATATAGATCAAAAGGGAGGGGGTAACCTCAAGAAAAAATAAAGGATTTTTTAAAGTATGCTTCAATTTGTATTCAGACAATATCAAGTCTTTTTTTGGGGATGGATAGTATTTTTCATCATAAGTCCTTCAGAGTTGTCTTGGATCATTGTATTACTGAGAATAGCTAAGCATTTACGGTTGATCATCTTAAAATACTTTTTTTTACTTCGTATAGAGTATATTTCAATTTTGCATCAGCTCATGAAAGTTTTTTTACAAGTTTTTCTGAGAGCATCCTGTTCATCATTTTTTACAGCAAAATAGTATTCCATCATAATCACATAGCACAATTTGTTCAGTCATTCCCCAATTGATGGGCATCCCTACATTTTCAAAATGTTTGCCACCACAAAAGAGAGCTGCTATAAATATTTTTTCTAAATGTGAGCCCCTTTCCCTTTTTATGATCTCTTTGGTATACGGACTTAGTAGTGGTATTGCTAGATCAAAGGGTATGCATAGTTCTATAGCACTTCCAAATTGCCATCCAGAATGGTTAGATCAGTTCACAAATCCACTAAAAATGCATTAGGGTTCCAATTTTCCCAATATTCTCAAACATTCATGATTTTCCTCTTTTGTCATATTAGCCAATTGGATCAGTATGATGTGGTACCTTAGAGTTGTTTTAATTTGCATTTTCCTAATCACTAATGATTTAGAGCATTTTTATATGATTACAGAGAGCTTTAATTTCTTCACCTCAAAACTTTCTGGTTATATTCTTTGACCATATATCAATTGGGGAATGACTCATCTTATAAATTTGATGCAATTCTCTATATATTTAGAAAGGAGGACTTTATCAGAAACATTGGCTGTAAAAATTGTTTCCCAGTTTTCTGCTTTCCTTCTAATCTTGGTTGCATTGGTTTTGTTGGAGCAAAACTTTTACAATTTAATGTACTCAAAATTATCCATTTTGCATTTCATAGTAGTCTCTTCTTTTTTGGTCATAAATTCTTCCATTCTCCATAAATATGACAGATAAACTATTCCTTGCTCTCCGAATTTGCTTATGGTGTTATCCCTTCTGTCTAAATCATGTACCCACTTTGACTTTATCTTGGCATAGGATCAATAAACAATTTAAAGGTGAAAAATGCCTTAATCTTGTCCATTTTCTATTGTAACTCAAAATAAATATTGGTAGAAAAATCACATTTTTTTTCTGGAAGCAACTTTGGAGAAATTAGATGCTAAAATAATTCTTCAGTCATCTAGGGAAGGAAAGAAACTCTTGTTGGAATAAATTATGTGGTGGCCATAGAAAATATGGACCCTGAGAAAAGAAGAAAAGGGATAACTGAACCAACCAACCTAGGCAGAAGAAGTTTTAGGAAAAACAGACAGCTGACTCAGACTTCCATTGGGATGCCTTTTCCTGATCTTCTCTGCCTTACTAGAGCTTTTGCCACAGACCAAGTAGCCACAGCTAATGATTTAGAGCTGGGGAGCTTCTCTTCCCTTAAGAGGATGTAGGGCTAAAGGGGTCGCTAGGTGGTGCAGTGGATAGAGCAGCAGTGCAGCAGTCAGGAAGATTTGAGTTCAAATCTCACCTCAGACACTTGACACTCACTAGCTGTGTGACCTTGGGCAAGTCACTTAACCCCAATTGCCTCATCCTGGGTCATCTCTGGTCATCCTGATGAATCTGGTTCTGGAGGAGAAGTGAGGCTGATGACCTGCACAGCCCTCTCTCATTCAAAGTCAAGTGCAAGTCATGTCATCATTTCTTTGATGGCAAGGTCTTCTTTGGCGATGAAGGATGAACACAGATAGGGCTAACGGAGAGAATGATCACATTCCTACATTTTAATTTGGAATTCTGAAGTTGTTTTCCCACAGAAATATTTATCCATAGTGCTTAAGCACTGTAAAAGTAGTTGGCAATATAATGTCATGATGTAGTGAAAAGAGCTGGGTTTTTGAGTGAGAATACTGGGGCAATCACTTCAACACTCTGAACTTCAATTTCCTCATTTATAAAATGAGAAGTTTGTATTAGATGATCTCAGTGGTCTTGCCAAGATCTGAATTTATGATGTTAAAAATATGGCCTTAGGTAGAATTACCAGTCTGACCATTTTGCCTATCAATATTTCTATTGGAAAGTGCAATTTAAGATTCTTAAAACATATTTCATTTATAATGTGAAGTTTACCTTTAAGAAAATGCTTTATCACCACCTTTTAAAAGAATTTTACAGAACATATTCATATTCACACACTCATACATATTGAATTAAATTACTTCTGAGATCCCTATGTACTCTGAGATTCTATGATCTCCAGAATATGGGATTCTGCACAAAATACACACATAACCACATAGATGTGCATATATGCATATATATGCATATGTGTAGGTGAATAGATTAGGTAGATAGATAGATGATAGATGGATAGATAGATAAATGTGGCTCATTTACACTGGTGTACAAATTAGCTGGAGAAAAATAAGCTAATTAAAATTATTGACAAATAATGAACCGTACAATATTCTCAGTTTTAAGCTTTTAGTAGGCAACTATTTCCTTCTTTGCAATTTCTTGCTTTACATGATTTGACAGAGGATTCATTAAATTCTGTAATGTACTTTGAAATTTTTCACTATGAAGCAACACTTTTATTTACATCAGGAATTAACTGTACCTTTGATTAACAGTGTACTTTCCCAATACCAACCTGGCTCATGTTTCATAGGTTTTCAAAGGAGTTTAAATCTAATGAGTTATTAGACCATTGATGCATGTTTATTTTCAACTCCTAGATACATTTCTTAATGTTTTTTACATTCTAGAAAAATTCTTCTTATGTCAACATGTCAATATGCCTATACCTCTGTTTATATACATATATGTGTTATAGATGTTTATACACACATTTATATGTGCATATATGTACATAATAGACCTCCAAAACTAAAGAATTAAAATCATCCCCAAAATATTTCAGGGGAGGACAGTTTGCAATTTGATGGAGATGTCCAGATATATTCTTCTCTTTACATTTTATGATATAGCCTTCATAGCAATTGTTAGTAATTTTTCAAAGTGATCTCTGTTCTTCCAACTTCAAGAATCTTGCTCTACACTGAAATGGAACTGGTAGCAACCCCTATATGTATCATTCTTTTAAAGTGCTTACTTGTTTTCTAAGAGTTAATTGAGCTGTTACGCAGCAATAATTATTCAGTCATTTTAATTGTGTCAGACTCTTCCTGAATCCATTCAGAGTTATCTTTGTAAAGATAGTGGAGTGGTTTGCCATTTCCTTCTCCAGCAATAATTCATTAGTTCTTAGCAACTGGGTTTTTTCTTCATTTTTATTAGAATTTTTCTTTTGTACTGCTGTACATTTGATTTTGTTTTATTGGAAACTTGGGCAAACCTTGAAGTACTAGATTTTGCCATGCCAATCTAAGAGTCTCCTTAAGCTTTGCAATTTTTGCAAATTTTCTTAGAAGCAAGGAACAAAAAAATACAAGAAAAGAAAGCAATAAAATGTACCTAAGGCACAAAATCTAGTGGTGACCCATCAGAAAACTAAATAAAAGGGTCTGGGAGCTAGATCATTCTGGCATCATTTGGCCAAGATCTCATGTTATGATTCAGCCTATGTATGCCAGGCACCCTGCAGCTTATTCAATGATGGTAATTTAAATAAAAGGATAAGTTAAGAGAGTGTCACATCTTATTTCTGTTTATATATTTAAATTATATGTAACGCCTTAATTCTAAGCTCTTTTACAGACTACAAAAGTCTTGCACTGATTGTATACACATCATAGACTTTGCACATACTTAAGTAAACAGGGAAACTCTATAAATGTTTGTTTTATTGATTGATTAAAACTTCAGAGACTTTTATTCTACTTCATTATAATCAATAATGAATAAAGATAGAATCATTTTTAACATTCCATAAAACTAAGCACTAAATAATAATTTCTTGAGTGTCTATGATGTTTAAAAGTAAGTACGGTCCCATGAAATGAAGGCTAGATTTTGAGTCATAAGGCCTGAATTCAAATCCTAACTTTGACACAGAGTACCGGAGTAAAGTCGACAAAGTTGTTTAAAATTTGTGGAATTTAGGTCCTCTTCTATCAAATATGGAAGTTGGGCTAGATGACATCTAAAGTTCTTTTCAGCTCCAAATATATAATCATATATATACATATATATGTATATGATGTTTTTCTGCCCCCTAAAATATATCACGTAAATGAGTAGAGAGTATACATGAACTCGGTGCCTGAATCTTTACGTTTAAGTATCATCATTTCTGTCTCAGCAATATTACTTACATCCATGCTGTCTTTATTACCATTGAAGCCATCACAGTAGAAATCTTAGTGAATATACAATAGCTTCCTATAAGGTTTTTCATTTCATTTTTCTCACTCCAATCCATTTTTCATACTATTACCAAATACATTTTCTTACTCACAAATTTGATCATACCAGTTATCAATTCAAAACATTTCCATAAATAATCATGCCACTCTTTTGTTCAATAAACTTTATCGGCTTCCTATCATCTCCAGAATCAAGTATAAAATCCTTTATTTTGCATTCAAAAATTTTCCCCTTCCCATCTTTCCAGTCTTTTTCACCTTTACTCCCATCAGAAATTCTACAATCTAGTGACATTGGCCTCCTCACTGTTTTCCATATAAGACACTCCATCTCCATTTTTCATTAGCCCTTTCCCATACCTTGAATATTCACCATTTTTTATCTCTACCACTTTTTCATCTCTACCACTTGGCTTCACTGGATTTCTTCAAGACCCAGATAAAATCCCATCTTCTATGAAAAACCTTTCCTGATTCCCTTTAATAAAAGTTCTCTCTATTGATTCTCTAATTTACCTTGCTTATTTTTACATTTTTATCTTTCATGTTGTCTCCGATGTTAGACTGTGAGCTCTAGTATTTGGAAGGGACCATATTTTGCCTTTTTCATAATTTTTTAAGTATGAATTTATTTATTTTAGGTTTTCAGCACTCATTTCCACAAAATTTTGAGTTCCAAATTTTCTCCCCATCTTTACCCTCCCTTCTAATATTCCTCTTTTCCTTCATCCCCATCTTCTCTTTTGTCCTGTAGGACAAGATAAATTTCTATACCCCATTACCTGTATTTCTTATTTCTCATTTGCATGCAGGAATAATTCTCAACATTTGTTCCTAAAACTTTGAATTCCAACTTCTCTTCCTTCCTCCTTCCCCACCCATCCCCACTGAGAAGGCAAACAATTCAATATAGGCTATATATGTGTAGTTTTGTAAATGACTTCCATAATAGGCATGTTGTGTAAGACTAACTATATTTCCCCCCATCCTATCCTGCCCCCAATTTCTTCCTTCCTTCCTTCCTTTCTTTCTTTCTTTCATTCTTTTTTCTTTGTAGCCATTGGGAGCTTTAGTGATGCAAAAGCACAGGGCTAAGATTTAGCAAGGAGCTAAACAAAGGCAATGGCATAGGAAAAGGACCAGATTTATATAGGATGATTTTAGGGTTTCCTTGTGGGGTTTGGAGATCTAGGGTAAGTCTTGCAAGATAAAGAAGTCTTACAAAATAAAGGCACAGGACTATGTGAGGACTATGAATGACACATGATAAGGAAATCCCATTCCCCATGATGAAGGGTGGGGACAGGGAATCTTATGATCCAGGATAAGGGGAAACTGTGGTAAGGGGAGACTTTAGGGCACCAAGGGCTTCACAAAGTCTGTCACTATTATTTTAACTCTCAGGGCACTGTTTCTATCCACATCATTTCCCCACTCAACTATTAGGTAGGATAATTCTTTCAGGGAAAAGTGGTGAAGTTCATTGTCTTCAGTAGCTGCTTCCTGCTGAACAAGGGCAAAGAGTGCACTTCAGGGGCCAAAATTGGTTGGGGGGGATGATCAGCACGGGATGCAGAAATCAGTGCCAACTGAGTCCAGGCTGGAGTGAGGCAGGCCACTTGATGACACCAAGGGCAGGTTCAGGCAATCCTAAAAGTTGCTGTGGGTGAGAAGATACAAAGCAAACCAGGAGGTTAAATAAGCACAAACCAAGTATAAGAGCAAGTAAAATGCCAAATAACGGAGTCACAATGAGGGGAACGGAGAGAAACCACAACCCCCATGAGGAGGCAGGGGCAGATACCAGACTGGAGTGGGTGTCTTACATCCAAGAAATTGCCTATAATATCTCTTGAGTGCTCAAAGGAAAAATTCCATGTAGGACCTTCAGGGAATATAGGGAGAGAACTATGGGGAGTAAACTAGTGTCCCCAGCAATCATGTGCTCTGCCCACCCCCACAGAGTTCCCTATTTGAATTAAGGCATTAGACTTCCAGTCTCAAGGAAGTAGGCCTAACCCTTGGTACAGGGTGGGCATCAGGAATCAGTGGACTAGAAACAGAAGTGGTTCAAGGTGGGGTCCAGAACACAGCATAGCTAGAAGGCACACAGGCAAGTCCCCAAAGGGAGGGGCTTCAAGGCATCGTCTTCTTTGATGACTTTTTTGGATAGACACATTCTGCATCTTATCTCACGTCCTGCCTCCTGCTTGCTTCTCTGTCTGCTTCACCATCCAACCCAAATGCTTTTGGGAGAGGGACAAAGGCACTGGCCCTATCTCAGTACAGTTGGGGAGAAGAGTAAAACAAGGCTGAAGCAGTGTCCAGGGGATGAGAGAGTGTGGAACCGGTATCCTTGTTGCATGACCATCTGCAGGTGGACAGTATAGTCCAGGAGACACAAATCTGACAAGCAAGTTCAATATATAGGCCCCAAATAGAACGAGCATTAAAAGTGATGTCAGAAAAGAGGAAAAACAAAGAAACCAAGATTCCCACAATATTATTATTTAATTTTGATATACAGGATTTTCTGATCTTGTTATTTTCTCAAAAGTTTCTACTCTGATTCCAATTCCTTTTGAAGGATCAGATGCTATTGAGGATCCAACTCTATACATGTAAATATAAGTAACAATATTTTGCAGATAGAAGTTTTCTACCCTTAGGCTTAATAGTTATATAGATGAATTTACTTATAAGAGATTGACTTAGTTATCATACAAGACTTGGGAGGATCTATAAGTAATTAATTCCAAAACAGTGCATATCAATAAGGTAATAAAACATGTTTGTACCAGAGAACACAGACCACACAATATGAACAGGCATCATTTCCACAATAGTAACAAACTTTGAGTGAAGTTGACTTATATTACATGTTATCTCCTTCTAAGAATGGTACTGAAATTCTTTTCCTCAGACTGAAGATGTTTCTGATCTAGTGCTTTTGTTCAGTATTTAATAGAGTAGCAGGCTGGTGCCTCAATCAGTTGTATGTTATGGTAACATCATTTTGAAACATTTAAGTACCTTATTCCATAAAGACATGTATCTAGTAAAAGGCATATGACTAGGCCAAATATCCTCTTACTAATTTGTTTAAGGAATGTAAAAAGGAATATAATCTTAGGCTGAATAGCCCAAATCTTAAACACACTCTTTAATGTAGTAACTCAGATGGATCCCAGACTTAGTCTATGGCATAAAGATTCAACACTGTGCTTGTTCATTTCATGAACTTCTTTTCCTTTTGTCTTATTATTTCCATATCATTGAGAAAGATTGTTCTATTGCAGGGACTTAATTTTTCACATAGCTATGAAGGAGTACTAATTTGCTCAACTGGGGTATAGAATAACTACTCATTCAGATTGGCCATTTGCTTTGATTACAGAAATTTGCCATAAAAAGGAAAAGCAAGGACATGAGTAGATAAAATATCACAGTTTTGAAGACATGTAGTATCAATCCAGATCATAGCCAGACCCAGAAATACTCAAATGGGAAACATTCTCTTTCAAAGGAATTCAATAGGGAAAGCCAGGAGGATCCCATCCTAAACAGAGGGTAAAATTGTCCTCTTAGCTGTTTCAGAGGAATATCTACACCTGTAATTGTCTGAGTAGCTTGTGACATCTCTTTCAGATGGTGGATTTCTATTGATTATTGATGGATTTTTTATGATTCATCAGATAACTCAAAACATAGTTCGTTATAGTCCCAAAAGCTTTTACCTCAGACAACAAGTTCTGCTAATCAAAAATTTATCAGGACTCATCTCAAATTTTAAATTAGTCCTGTTGCAAAAGCCAATTGCTAGAAATCATTTGCACACATTTTTAAGTTCTCACCAAAATAAGTTCCTTCTTTAGGAACTCCATGAATCAAACAAGTTCCGTAGAGCTGCAGGGGGTGTACTTTTTTCTTTCTACACATATGAACAAAGTATACCAGCTTTAGGTTTTAACATTAAAACTATAACTGGCAAACTTAAAATTTTCATAAATGAGAACCAAATTGTTTTAGCTGTAAACACAAACAATAAAATTCAGATGACACCAGTTGCATTTTCAGGCCATATAAAAATTGTAAGAATAGACTATCTTACCAAGTGCAGACCGTGACTAGCTGGCTTCTTTTTCTAGACTCATCCTTCTTCATTCACCTTCTTGACTCAAGGGAAGGGAGTGGGGTAAGAGACTGACTAGGGTGGTAAGGAGGTATTTCAAAACTCCTTAATGAGTTTCAAAATCCCTTAATTAACCTCCAGAATCTGCTAAGATTCTAGCTTTTCACTTTTATGTTCACCCCTTAAAAATTTAGAGTGGGGCATTGAAACTTTCAGTCCAATATTCACAAGAGTGCCCTTTCTTAGGATACCTGAAGTATGAACCTGTTTCTCTGAAAGCATCTATTTTAAGGACACAACAAACCTAGGAGTGAAACTTAGAAAACTTACAGTGAGTTTGGATATAATTGTTATCAATATCAAGTAATCGAAACAAATTAGCTTGTAAATGGAATTTAGTAGGCCTTTAGAATCACGTAAAGAGATTTTGCAGAGCATTTCTTTGTAAAAAGTATTTCCCTTTCCAAAAAATCTCACATTCATTCCGATGCTAAACGGGATAAGGACTAAACTTGCACAAAGTAAATTAGTTGGAAGTCTTCAAGATTGGGATTTATGGAAACCAAGTTGGTGCCAAATATCTTTTAAGTATCACAAATCCCCAAAATGCCGTAAGACCAAAATTCTCAATAATCACAAATCCTAGGTGCCAAAAGGTGTTTTACTTTGGGGAGGAAGTTCATTTTCCTAAAACAAGAACATATGCAATTAAACTGACCTTATCATGATAAGTATACCAGGTCTTTAAAAATTTTCCCAGTAGGAACTTTACTACGCAGAAGACTATACAGGCTTGATTAGATTTTATGACTAGATGGTTCCAAAATTCTGATAGTTAAGGATCTTATAATCTGATAATGATCTAACAACACCTAGATTATAAAAGAAATTGCTTTTCTAACATAGGTAATACAAAATTACACAATAAGGAAATACAAAAATGTAACCATACCACAAGTATGTATTTAAAACTTGAAACAGAACCAATTAATTATCAATCAGGTGACTAACTTAGTTGAATGAGCAAATCAAATATGGATTCATATCACTAGTGGTGACATTTTAATTTCTAAGGTAAAATACTCTTAGCACCTTAAAAGAAAATATTATTATTCATTAATTCATATTTTTGCTAACCTAGAGGGAACTCTCAGGAAAATCTGGCTGAGTCCAGCTTCAAGGATCTTGTGGCCAGCAGGCCAGGACAGAAGGACAATCCTGTAGGCATGCACATGGGGACAGGGAGTATTGGGGTGCAGAGGGAAGGGAGCAACTGCAGTTTTCCCAGTTCCCTAGTGATGAGAGAAATGAAGGAATTGAACTTACCTGTTCAGATGGGGCTTTCAAAGGTGTGCCCAGGTCCATGACCTCCAACTGCTGGACCCAGAGCCTTCCAGTTTTGGCTGTAGAGGGGCTATAGTTGGTTGTCTCTTTTACCTTTGTGACTTAACAGACTAGAAAATGCATATCCCTCAGAGAGGGGAAGAAAAGTTTAGGGATAGAGAGAAGGTTTACATCTAGGCAGTAAACTAGTAGCATGTGCTCATAGAGCACAGAGGCCCTGAAAATGGGGTCAGGGACCCCCAAAGAAAACCAGGTGTAGTGGCTTACCCACTCACCTCCCTCCATGCCCCACAGGGGAGAGGAAGGGACAACACAGGGTAAAAAGTCTGCTCAAGCAGAGCAAGGTGTCTTTTCTTTGAGTTTTGGAGACCAAATTTCCTACTAAGCTTGTTTTCTTTAGAAACCCCTTTCACAAATTACTTTTCTAGATTATATGGAGGTCAGGTTGTGTTACAAAAGCAGGTAGCTGCTTTTCCTTAAGATCTCCTCCCAGAATTCCCCTCCCAGCAGTCTCCAAGCAGCCTCTGGCCACTTTTTCCAGCATCCCAAGAAGAGGGAAGAAAAACAATGTGACCAACCCAGCACAAGGGCATCTCCTTATATGAGGTCCACAGTCCAACTGACTGCCCAGAAGTCGGTGGAGCTGCAGATGCCCTGGAAGTGTCTGGTCATTCCGGGGGTCTCACTGCTCGGGAGACAATGGGAGCAGAAAGGTCTGGGAAAGGGAACAAAGAAAAGGATGCTTACCTCTTATCCCAGTGGCTGGGAGAAGATCATCAGAGTCCAATTAATATTTGGACTCCTGGGTTTTAGCACCATTATGTTGAAGAGACAGATATGGGACAGCTGGTTCAAAATGTGAATGCATTCACTTAGACCTTCTCTATAACCGTTGGAAGAAAAAGTAGCAGACCTGAGATTTAGCAAGGAGCTAAACAAAGCACCCCCCACCATTTCTTCTATTCTCTTTTGACCTTGTCCCTCCCCAAGAGTGTTTACTTCTAATTATCCCCTCCTCCAATTTGCCCTCCCTTCCGTCATCACCCACACCATGCTTATCCCCTTCTCCCCTACTTTCCTGTAGTGTAAGATAGGTTTTCATACCAAATTGAGGGTGCATATTGTTCCATTCCTGAGCCAATATGATGAGAGTAAGCTTCACTTTTTTCCTCTCTCCTCCCCCCTTTTCCGCTCCATTGAAAAGGCTTTTACTTGCCTCTTTTATGAGAGATAATTTGCTCCATTTCATTTCTCCCTTTCTCCTCCCAATATATTCCTCTCACCCCTTAATTTTATTTTTTTAGACATGATCCCTTCCTATTCAACTCACCCTGTGCGCTCTCTCTCTCTCTGTCTCTGTCTCTGTCTCTCTCTCTCTCACTCTCTCTCCATATATATATATATATATATATATATATATATATATATATATGTATGTATATATGTGTGTGTGTGTGTGTGTGTGTGTATGTGTGTGTGTGTGTGTAATTCCACCAGCTGCCTAGATACTGAGAAAAGCTTCAAGAATCAAGAGATGCATGAAAAGCTAAACAGGAGAATCAAGAGAAGCATGCAAAGCTAAACAGGAAAAAGAAATCATAAGGGGCTTACTAAAGTTGAACTATTTACATTCCTACATGGAAAAATAATATTTGTAACTTTTGAAACTTTTCTCACCCTTTTTTTCATAATTCCCAGAGTTTGGTATATAGAATTAGGTATATAGTAGGTTCTTACTGAATAAATTGTTGACTGTTTTCCTCTTGCATATTTAAAAATAGGCAAATTCCTTGGATTGGCATTCAAAAACCTCTATAATGTGGCACAACTCAAACAAAGCACTTGTAAAATAATAATTTATTTCTATGTCTCCCAACAATATTGTGATCTTTATAATGTCAGAAAATGTATGTTCTTGCTTGTTGTTTATTTGTTTTGGCTTGTCAAATACCTAGCATGATGCTCCATGTTAATAGGTGTATAATAAGTATTTATTGATTTTGTGTTCATGAAAATTAAAAAAAAACAGAAATGAAAGTGAATACTGTATAAGAGTAATGTCAACATTTGGTCCTTGAAAAGGTAAGAATAAATGTGACTCCTCTCTTTTTGAAAGAGGTGAGTGCATAATGCTGCACATAGTATCTAATTCAATGTGTTGGTTAGTTTTGAAAAACTGTTTTTATTTTTAATTTGGATGACTTTCTATGGAGAGGGAATAAAGTTTACATAAAATGAAAACAAAATTTAAAAATGATAAAATTAAAAAAAAATGAATTTCAATATGATTGGAGTAGAAAATGCAAAATTTAAAACATCCATGGAGGTTGTTTTGATAACCACAAGACATTTTCATACTGATAATTTTCTTTTCTACTGAAAATTTTGACTAGATATTCACAAACTCAACCATAAATGTTTCTGGTTTTACACCTTTTTGAAAGTGCATTCAATTTTTTTCCCCCTTCTTTTGATTTTGACATTGGGTCAGCCTACCTCTAAAAGCCCTGTGTTGAAATGACCATCTTCCTTTACTTCTCATTGTTGCTCTTCAGTGAAATTGTTACTTGTGGGTCAAATTAGAGCTCATTCAACCAGAGTCATGGCAGTGCCAGTCATCAGCCTCAGGTCACTCCTTCCACTTCAGATTTGCTGTGCAGCCACTTGTAGTTCATTTCATACTTTTACAAGACTTTATTGCCTTGTGGTTGCATTGTGTAGAGAATTGGAGTTCAGGTTGGCCATATTGTAAGTCCTATTTCTAGTTCTCAGTATTTGGTTTTCACTGTTGCCCCATTTTCTAACTTTACTATCAAATAGTTTTATATATTTAAGTCTTTCATGTAATATTTCATATGCATCATATAACTTAATCAGTCTTACTCATATAATAACTTGATCTTTAACCACTCTCCCCATCCATAGTGAAAATGCTATCAAAATTGCTGATTCAAACAATTTGTATGGGAACATACTCCTATTAAGAGGATAAACATCACCTCTTCCCTCTTTGTGTTGTGACAGCAAGAATTAAGATTTCCAGGCAGGCTATCAGCACATTTATTTGAAAGGGATTAACACTAATAATGGATTTGCAGACCTGTTGAACTCAAGGAGTTAATTATTACAGACTTTTTCTTTCATACTGTGTATACCTCAACTTTTCTGAAATGGAGAGAAAAATACAATCTTTTTTTAAAAAATTTCAGAGTGAAGAGTTTTATTTTTTGAGGAAGGCATCATTCTCCATTTTTTTTAACTTCATGTATCTTATATTGAATGTATATGTGAGTATGTGTGTGAGAGAGTGACAGAGGAAGTCAGAGAGATTACTGAAGATGCTAAAATATTCAAATATTTATCTAAACATTTGTATTTGGTGACATAATAGGAAATTTGATATTGATTTTAAATTTATATTTAAAACAATTAGAGAAGACATTATAGAAATAAAATATTTTATAGAGATTTACCTAATATAAAATATAAGACAATATTAACATCATTTTAATATAAAACAGTAAATTCCACATGAAAGGAGCAGTTTTTGAGTTGATTGATTAGGATAGGTAAATATAACATGAAGACTTAATAACTCACACTTAATTGATTATTTAAGAAGTAGAACATACTTTCCCTAAAATAAAATTTTATGTATTATGCTTATATAATATGTCATATATCATATTTTCATAATATAAATTTCCCCAAAATAATAACTAACATTATGTCTATTTTATAATTGAAGGATGTGAACCTCAGAGACTCTCTTAACTTGTTCAAGTTCATACAGCTTGTAATAGCAGGTTCAATTCTCCAAAACAGGTCTTATAATGATAGAATCATTGGATTTAAGTTAGAAGGAACCTTAGAGATCATTTAATAAAGGGACTTCATTTTATGTATTGGAATACTAAAGCCCAGAGAAAGTAAAAACTTCTAACTCAAAGAGTGGAGCTCTTTTCCCTCAACTGTTACTCATTTGAAACTATTTCTTCTACAGTTATATTATAATAGAATAATAAAATAGCTCAACATGTCTTATCTTTTACCCATACAAAATATGCTTCATACTAATTGTAAACTATTTCAGTAACAGTAGCTTGTAGCATAAAATTAAATCATTTGTGAAGCTCAGTTTGTAAGTACTGTCAATAAACCATGTTGCCTCATGTCTTACCCAAACATTTGAAAGCTGTTTTTTCAAAACCCCAAGCCTCTCAGTTCTTCAGTCTTAAATCCTATAATTTACTACTTCACTCCACCTCAGTCACATATGCATAGTCACACCTTCTATTTCACTATTCACTTCTTAAATATATATATATATATATATATATATATATATATCTCATTCCCTTTCCTGATCATAGTCCATCATTCTATCTCCATACTTATCTTTCCTAATGCTATTTTTCATCCTCATCAGTTACCTCCAATCCCTCTTCCCCACAGTCATTTCTCAGATCATTACCCCTTATCTGACTTAACTTTTCTCCATTTCTAAGTACCTAACATGTAGTAGGAGTAAAATCAATTCAGTTGTACTCATCCATCTATTCATTATTTATGAAATCTTAACCCTATATTTAACCAATTCAACTCAGTACTTTCCTTTACTCCCAATACCTTGTCTCTTTGTCCTATGCTTTGCCAGCTGTAGATCGCTCTCACCATGCACCTCTTTTGTTTTTACTTCTTTGTTGCTGAATGATCAGAGGAAAGTCACATAACTATTCTGATGGGGTACTTAGTCAGTAAAGATTATTAGGCTCCAAATATAAGTCACGTCCTTTGTTAAATTATGTGGATAAAAAAAGAGGCCAAAGATAGTCCCTTTCCTCAAGGAGATCAAAATTTATAGTCTCCAACTTCAAATAGAACTTTCTCTCTCAGATCAGTTCTTTTGTGAAAGCAAAATAGGTCATATTTTGACTCAGTTCTTAGCTAGCCTTTAATGACTGAATGGGCATTGTCTCAGATAAACTGAGAATTTGGAAAGAACTTAGCTTAGAAAGGCCAAGGTCTCCCACTGTATCCAAGGCCATCACTAGGCATCTAACCTATGTCTTGCCACAGGATTGCAATGACTCTGGAGGAGAGAGTAAGGTGACTCTGCCTCATCCTGCCTCACTAAAATCCAGTTAATTTGGAAATCAAGACATCAGCCTTCTGATGTCATTGGTCCTCTTCAAAAATGAAAGCTCAAGAAGCTTATGGAGTAGGATGAATCTGTAGAAACACATCCTTCAAATCCCACAAAATACCTATAAAAATGACACCAGACAAATTCTAAGTCATTCTAGAGCAGCAGAAGTCACAAAAAGACAAAGTGAAAGAGATTTCCAGTCCAAGGCAGTCTGGAAGGTTTATCTCCTGGGCTCAGAGGGGAGTGCAGCCTAGCCTTGGCCAACCAGTGTATCAGGGATAGGACTGGAGAAGATTTCAGGGGTCAGAATCACAGACAGTAGCTGCATTTCCCAGATTTCTAAACGCACAAACACCAAAGACAGCTTCAAATGTCAGTGAGAAAGCTCTTTCACCTGGGTGAGGAGGGAGAAGTGTCCTGTCCTAGCCCCAGCCCCAGGGTGGCAGTAGCTTTCATTTTTGCAGCCCTTGGCCTAAATACCCTGGGGTAATCAAGCAGCTGATCTGGATATTAGTCCTGAGGGCCAGCCCTGGGGTGAGGAGGAGCACAAGCCTGGAGGAGCTGATGGAGGATCTGGAGTTGATTTCTGCCCAGAATCTACTCTCAGATTCTGGGCAGAAATGCTTGTCATTGCTCCCTGATCAGAATGCAGGCCATGAGAGGAGTAAATTCCTCTGCCTTGATTGTGCCACCTTGGAGGAACTGAGAATGTACAGGTTCCCAGAATATACCCTCCACTTGATAAAGGACTCAGTCAAGTAACTAGCTTTGAAAATTAAAAAAAAAGGAAAAAATAAGACTATAGAAGGTTACTTTCTTGGTGGCCAGGTATTTTATTATGTCCCTTCAGATAAAGAAGAACAAATCATACCATCAGAGAAAGACATAAAAGTCAAAGCTACTACATCCAAAACCTCCAAAATATACACAATCATCTCAGGCCATGGAAGAGCTCAAAAAGGATTTTGAAAATCAAGTAGGAGAGGTAGAGGAAAATTAGGAAGAGAAATGAGAGCAAGGCAAGAAAATAATGAAAAAGAGTCAACAGTTTGCTAAAGGAGACTCAAAAAATTATGAAGAAAATAATACCTTTAAAACGAGAATAATCCAAATGGCAAAAGAGGTCCAAAAAGTCAATGGGGAGAAGAATGCTTTAAAAAGCAGATTTAACCAAATGGAAAAGGAGGATCAAAAGCTCACTGAAGAAAAATGGTTATTTGAAAATTAGAATGGAGCAAATGGAAGCTAATGATTTTATGAGAAACCAAGAAATTACAAAACAAAACCAAAAGAATGAAAAAAATAGAAGACAATGTGAAATATCTCATTGGACAAACAACTGACCTGGAAAATAGACTATTTAAAAATTATGGGACTACTTGAAAGCCATGATCACAAAAAGAGTCTATACATCATCTTTCATGAAATTATCAAGGAAAATCTACCCTGAGATTCTAGAACCACAGAGTAAAATAGAAATGGAAAGAATTCACTAATAATCTCCTGAAAGGCATCCCAAAAGGAAAATGCCTAGGAATATTGTAGGCAAATTCCAGAGTTCTCAAATCAAGGAGAAAATATTGCAAAGCAGCCAAAAAGAAACAATTTGAGTATTGTGGAAATATAATCAGGATAACACAAGATCTAGCAGTTTCTACATTAAGGTATTGAAGGACCTGGAATATGATACTCCAGAATTCAAAGGAACTAGGATTAAAACCATGAATCATCTACCCAGAAAAACTGAGTATAATATGTCAGGGGAAAAATGATTATTCAATAAAATAGAGGACTTTCAAGCATTCTTGATAAAAAGACCAGATCTAAATAGAAAATTTGACTTTCAAACACAAGACTCAAGAGAAAAGTATGAAAAGGTAAACAGGAAAGAGAAATCATAAAAGCCTTACTAAAGTTGAACAGTTTACATTCCTACGTAGAAAGATGATATTTTTAACTCTTGAAACTTCTCAGTATTTGGGTCATTTGAGAGATTCCACACATATAAACAGAGAGCACAGGGTGAGTTGAATAGGAAGGGGTGATATCTGAAAAAAATAAAATTAAGGGGTGAGAGAGGAATATATTGGGAGGAGAAAGGGAGAAATGGAATGGGGCAAATTATCTTCCACAAAAGAGGCAAGAAAAAGCTTTTTCAATAGAAGGGAAAAGGGGAGGTAAGAGGAAAAAATAGAGTTTACTCTGATCACATTTGGCTTAAGGAAAGAATAACATGCATGCTCAATTAGGTGTGAAAATCTATCTTATACTACAGGAAAGGAGAGGAGAAGGAGATAAGGGAGGTGTGGGGGGATGATAGAAAGGAGGGCAAATTGGAGGAGGGAGAATTAGAAGTAAACACTTTTGAGTCAGTGACAAGATCAAAAGAGAGAATAGAATAAATGAGGGGCAGGATAGGATGGAAGGAAATATAGTCAGTCTTTCACAACATGACTGTTATGGAAGTCTTTTGCACAACTACACATGTATAGCCTATATTGAATTGTTTGTCTTATCAGTGGGGATGGGTGGGGAGGAATGAAGGGAGAGAAAATGGAACTCAAACTTTTAGGAACAAATTTTTGCATGCAACCGGAAAATAAGAAATATTGATAATGGGTTATAGAAATCTATCTTGCCCTACAAGAGAAGAGAAAAGATGGGGATAAAGGAAGTGAGGTGTGTGATAGAAGGGAGGGTAGATTGAGGTAACTGGTAAGCAGAATTTATGGTGTCTTGGAGGTAGGGGAGGGGAGAGATGGAGAGAAAATTTGGAACTCAAAGTCTTGTGGAAACGAATGTTGAAAACTAAAATAAATAAATAAAATTAAAATTTTAAAACAGAATGAAAGCTCAACAACAACACAAAATAAATAAACACCATTAAAGCAGTACAATACTTCTGTCCTCTGTAAATTATTTCCCACCTTACTTCCTAGAGCAGTTATTCCAAACTTTTTCTTTCCTCCTCAGCTTTCCACATTTATCCACCTCTCTATTCAAGTTCTCATTCTTATTCTAAGGAGAAAATCATGCCATTCACAATGAGCTCTTTCTTTATATTTTATGATCCCATTGATATGTTCTTCCTGGTGCCTCCATGTTGAGTTGACCCAAATTTCATCTTCCTCCTTGCTCTGCTTCTGATTTTCCAGATTTTGATACCATGCCTCCATGTAGGATTCCTAGCCACATTGTCTCTGAGCTTTTTTTAAGTGTATGGAATAGTTTTCCTTTTTTGCATGTGCTTGTGTCCCCTATGTTTATTATGTTAACTGGTAGGAAACTACTTAATAAATAATTGCTACCTTTCTTTCTTTCCCCCAACCAATACCTGGTCTTCTTCTAAATTTCCTTATTTTGTTGAAGTAACATAAATATCCAGTTCTTACTAGTTCCTCAACAGCTCATCCTCACTCATTTCAAATAGCCAATCATTTGCCAAATCTTTCTATTCCACCTCTCTAATATCTTTTGACCTGACCCCCATCTGTCCACTCCTACAAGTATAATCTCAGTTCAGAGGTGCATCATCTTTCACATAGATTATTTCAGCATCCTCCTAAATAGGTTATTTCATGTAATTGCTTTACACTCCAGCCCATTCATTACACTGGTGAGAAAGTGATTTTCTTTAATTGTGGGTTCAAATGCAAGACACTTATCAGTCTTTTACTCAATAGATGCCAGTGTCATGCTGCTGTCACTAGTATAAAATATAAAGTTCACAACCTTGCCCCAGTCTATTTTTCAAGCATCACTTGATATGTTTACTCTGCCACCCTAAAATCTAACCAAACTAACATCCCCAACTCAAATGTAAACCCTTTGAAAATAAGGATTGCTCCTTTTTTTTTATACACAGCACATAGTACAACATCTAAAATATTCTAGGTCCTTAATAAATGTTGATTGACTAAATGATCAACTATTGAAAAGAGAGAATATAGTATATAGAAGCATAATCATATCTGATGCATATCAAACTATTCATGAAGGGCCAAATATTCTTTTATTCCTTTGAAATGAATTCCCAAGTTCTAGAATTTGAGAGCCATATAGTTGTATTGTACAATGACTAAGGCATTGAGTCTGGCGCCAGGAAGACCTGAGTTCAAAATAAGCCTTGGATACTTAGAAATAATTTAACCCTGGGAAAGTCACTTGCTTCTGTTTGCTTTAGTTTCCTCAAAGGAATAAAAGTGACACCTACCTCATAGGGTTATGAGATGACATTTGCAAAAGAGTTTAGTAGAGTGGCTGATATATGAGGTACAGTACAAATACTTGTTTTTTTTTTCTGGCCCCACCCTTGAAGTTTTCATACTGATCACCAAAACATGTTTTCCATAATTTTTCTTAATAATCAAATAGTTATTATCATATGTATTTCTAATCCATATTTTATACTTAAAATGTATTTTATATTTATATAATACAGTATCTATTTCTTAACCATTATATATATTAACTTTATATAACCTACAGTTATATCACATATATAAATAAAACACACGGAGTATTTATCTATGTATGTATACATATGTGTATATATGCATGCACACATATATGCATATGTATATATGTGTACACATGTGCATGTATGTATCTATGTACACATAGATATGTGTATACACTCATGTGTATACTCTGTGTGTGAATAAAATCTGGATTTAATATCAACCTTTTAA
Organism: Potorous gilbertii; assembly: GCA_028658325.1. Lineage (NCBI taxonomy): Eukaryota > Metazoa > Chordata > Mammalia > Diprotodontia > Potoroidae > Potorous > Potorous gilbertii. Next base: position 9,881,887 of record CM053773.1, on the reverse strand, counting down.
ATAATGCTACATGTGCAGCTTAGTGTTGCCATCAAGTAATATTTGCAAAAATTCAATCTGATACACATTTTTTGCTATAGTATTTCATTTAAAATGGACATAAATGGTAAGTGGTTCACATAAGTAACTGTAATTTGTATTAATTTTTGCAATAAAATTAAATTTTTATGGCCCTTTTCTTTCCCTGTTGGCTCTCTGTAGCTATAAATAACATCAGCATTTACTGGTTTCTTTTACAATGTGTACAATGCAGCCTAACCCACACATGCATATTTTACACATTAAAAGTATACAAAGGTTCAATATCTGATTTTAAAAAATACTTTTGCTTCTGCTCCAGGATCCATTCAAACCAATTCAAGAAACATTTATTATTCATCAACTACATATTCTACTTGTGAGAATTATATATAGATATAGATAGATAGATAGATCTATATATGTATATATAATGAGGGAATCTTAGATGAAAATATACAAGAGGAACTGGCAGGCATTTGTAGGTAATTTTCTACAGCAGCCCACAGTTGCCTCTACGTGAGGTATAGAGAATAAAAGCTCCTACTGTGCTTATTGTTTACTGATTTTAAAGAAAATATTTGATTCAGTAAAGTAAAATGAAGAATGGAAACAAATAAGATATCTCTTATACATAGTTCAATATCACACAAGACAATGACAGGTGCGACTATAGAGATAACTTCGGTGAAGCAAGGCATTAAGCAGGGAGATATGCTCATCTGTTTCATGAAAGGTGCTCTGCATAAGACTCAGACAAAAGAAGAATTTCCTATTCATGAGGATGTCCTCCAAAGACCCTAGAGAAGATCATGTTCATTACTTCAAGCCTCAGGAAACAGTAAAGTGTCACTGAAATAAATTTCATTAAGAAAGAAAACCATTTAACCTCCAAACTGGTGGTGGTGGTGAGGATAAAAACAAAGTGATAGATGAATACATATTTCTTATATTACAATATGCATGAAACTAGATGAAAATTTCCTTAAATAAATATTGCAATATATGCATCTTAGACAAGTACTATTATCAGAAAATGAACTGGGTCTAGAATTAAATGAAAAGAGAGAATTTGGCATTTGTGAATTTAGATCTACTTTAAAGCTACTTTTTTTTTTACTTCCTGGTATTCTAGTAATGCTATATTAATGAAAATCATAATTTCAGAAGAGTTGACACTGAAGTCTAAAATATTCCTCCCTATTGTACTAGAGATGTCTCTACTCACTTCACATTCCAAGGAGATCACTGATAAAAAGTAAGTCTCCATATACATCATGGTATTCATAGGAGCACTTTTTTTTGTAATAACAAAGAAGTGGAAACAAAACTTGGAAATGACTAAAGATATTGTGGTACATGAATGTAGTGCATTATTGTTGTGCTGTAAGAAATGAAGCATTGAAAGATATATGTAAATTGATAAAAAGGGAAGTAAGCAGAAACAAGAAAAAACATTTTTGAGGTAAAAATATGAATTTACAACAATTTATAAAATACTCAAATTTATTGAAAATCACATGCATAAGTATTTAATTTCTATTAATCAGGGAGTAGCAGCCGAAACTTAAATATAGTAAAAGACTTTATCAACAATAAATGCAAAGGGTATTTTTAGTGGAAAGAGTGCTGAAGAATTTCACAAATATAATGAAAGGCATCCTAATTTGTTCAGAATCAGGCTCAACTCTGTGCAATGGATAGTAAATCTCTACCATAGAATACTACCATTAGGATAAAATGCTTGTTTGCAATTCACATCCGTAATGTGTTTGAGACTGTTCAATCTCCTGTTGTCAGTTCATTTGTTCATGAAAATCTAGAGGACAGCGTGGAACTGCGTGTGTGTGACAGTCATCCAATGAAGCTTCTCCTCTTCGACTCCATTCTCTTTTCCATGAAACTGCTGAGAAAATGGTCCTTTTCCATTTTCCCCTCCAGGAAATCCTCCATCACTCCTCAGCCTCCGGGGCCGCCACCTTTAGCTTCACCTGCTGCACTTCACGCTTTTCTAGTACCATTTGCCTTTTTGGCTCTAGAAGGAGATATTTTTTTTCCAACAAGATCTTCCATGCTCTTTACCGAATTGTCCTTGTCAGTATGTATGATTTCCTTCGGCAAAGTCGAAAACTGCCTAGGAATGTGTTGTTTTGTTCATTGATATCTGTTAATTGTGAAAGGCTGAGTTCAAAGAGTTCTGGAGAAACTAAAACTATTACAGAAATATCAGGCATCTTGTAACCACATTCGTTTTAACCTGTCATCATTGGGGCTTCTGTGGTGGGAACAGATAATGGCAGACTGGAGGGGAAACCAAAGGAGATAGCAACAGATTTGCTGTGAAATAACTTGCGCCCTAGAAACGGTGTCGGTAACTGGGTCAGAATCCATAGAACTGTTTGCTTCTTGCGGAGGTTGAGGGAAGAAATGGAAAAACCTGAGCAGGGTAAGGAGGCATCCCTCCAGGGCTTCTATTGCACATGTATGGAAATGCCGAATGGCAGTCAAACCTGGGGAATTCTTCCAAAAATCATCCAAGAAATTTTGAATGATTTTTCCAAGGTCTGGATGCCTTGTAAAATTGTATACTACTGGACAGGTAAAGTGCACTCCATGTTTGTTCAATGATGTTATTTATATTGGGGGGATAAACACTGATCACTGGTTTTTCCTGTGTAAAAACATTGTTAATGTTACTTGTAGGATTGTTTACTGTGAATGGTAATCTGTGCTCCACATTTTTTGTATTTCAGCTGTTTTGGTGTGCCTGGCCTGCACTGCTTCTGCTGCTGGAGACTGGTGAGACTCCCGTCTCCGCCGCCCCGCAATCTCCTCCTCTGGACACAGGCAATCCGCTGTTCTAGTTCAGCGCTTAAGGGAGGCTCTTGCCTGGGTCAGCCTGTAGGTTATTCCGTCATGAAACAATGTTGAAACGGACAACAAACCAATCAAAAGTACCTACTGCAGAAGTGCAAAAAACAACTTCAAAGAAGCGATACAAGAATATCCTACGGTGCGTCCCTTTGCAGAGCTAGGTGATCCACGGGGCATTGCACATATTTGCAGACTTTTGTGATTGGTTTTGCTAATTTTTTTTCTTTTTGCTTTAAACACATTATTTGCTGTATGGAGTGGCTGTTTGAGGAAAGAAGGAGGAGGGATACTGGGGAAACTTTTGGTGCTAAAAATCAATATTTATTTTTAAGAAAATCCTTTAAAATGTTAGCATAGATAAATCCAAAAAGAAATAAAAATTCAATAACTGAATTCAACATAAAGAAAAGACATCTTGCTAATACATATAGGAAATTTTCCTTATCTTTTAGGAACCTATATGTTTATGTGGAAAAAGAGTCTCATTAAATGTAAGAAATCTATGACATTTTACCAATTAATTTTACATATGAAGACATGATGAAAAATGGTTTTGACATGCAAGGGAAGTGACCCAGTCATGTAGCAGGAGTGCAAGAGAGCAGATGAATTGTTTGAATAGTACATGTTCCTCTCTCAGTTACCAAAAGAGTAAGACAACTTTGGGTACATCCTGTCTGGTGAATATTTAGGAGAACATGGATAAATACTGTACAGAGCAAGAAGGTGTCTAAAGATTGCAATCTGTCACATTTCAGTTGCAAAAGAAATTCAGTTCAAGTACTTAAGGAGTTTATGTTCAAGAACTGGGTATAAGCCATGAATGCAAATGGTGAAAATACGTGTTTGAATATAATCAATGAAGAGAGAGGTTCAAATGGAGTAGTATAAAGCATTTTAAAAAGGAATGATCACTGACAATTTTGAGGATTCCCAGAAGTCTTCATGGCATTATAGCTGTACCTTGAAGTAGGTTTTCAACATGAGAGATTCGATTCCAAGTGTGGTTGTAGGGGAAAGTATGCATAGAAGCTAGAGATGTAATGATGATACACAAAGTGAAAAGATAAATTTTACTGGACTGTGAAATTATGCGGCATAGTGTAAAATTGATTATTTGTTAGTCATTGGAACATCACTGAAGGATTTTGAATACTAAAGTGTTATGTCAGATTTGCTCGTTAAGGAAATTACTATGGCAAGGTTGTGATGGATGGATTGGACTATAGAGAGGCAGTAATGGATAATCCAAGAATAAAAAGCATATGAGTATCTCAGGAGATGATAATTCAATAAGTCAATTGATTTTTTTATGGTAAAAAGAATAACACAATAATTGACATTTACATAAAATTTTAATTGTTGCAAAATAATTTATTTTGTTTCATTTAATCTTCATAACAAACTCTATTTTTTAGAAAAGAACAAATATACCTACCTTATGTTTCTCAAGTTGTTTTTTTTTTTGTTTTACTTTTTGATACATTTGGCATTCTTATACTTTGGTGACTGTAATTTTCCAAGATTTGTAGTCACATAAGAATTGCATAAAAATATTCATGTTAAAAAGATAATTTCTTTGTGTCAAAGAGCACTTTGGGATAATTTTAATTTTCAAAATTAGATCTGGCTTGGTAGCTTTCCCTTTTAGAAATCTGAGTTCCACTCAACAACATTTATAGTACCACTACCATATATATACCACTAATTCAATGGACTGGTAATCCAATTGCATGATAGTTGATGAATAATAGGTAGTTAAATTCATATAGTTTATTTTTTTCTTTTTCCTTCATGAGCAGGTAGACAAAACCCTTTAGAGTGATTACGGTCCGCATTGAGAAGGCTCTGTATTGTTTTGAAGCTTAATGCAGTGAGTCCATTGTTATCTGCAGCTTGCAAGATATAGTGAAATCTTTCCTCCATGTCCTTCTTTCATTTGGATCTTATAGTGTATATTTCCACATAACAGTGCCAAACAGTTTTGTTGAGTATTCATGTCCCTACTTTATTCTGTATAAACCACAGTGTTGTTGAAGTGCTTATCTCTGTAGTTGAATTTATCAAGAAATCTTTTAGGATCCTAGTATATGTATAAAGAAGTCTTCATTGAACAGGAGCTTATAATGTTAAGTTTTGTTCCATGTCAAATGCTGTTGTATCATGAACAATAGAGTGGATCTTGTCTTCAAGCTACTTTTAAGCTATTTGTATAACTACAAAAAATGTGGTCTGCTGTGGAATATTGTTTGCAAAACCATGGTTTTCCCTTCCCATACTTTCATCATAGATACCCTTGATATTCAGGGACCTTAATCTCATAAAGATTTTATAATGATGAATAAGTAATCATATGTTTGAAAATTATCAATGTCCTCTCTCGATTGACTTTTAGGTGGTATTGCTATCTGTTGTTTAAATTGTTTTTGGTATTTTCTCTATTAAAAAATTCTCCATGCTTTTATGATTGTGTTGCCTCTGCTACAAATTTCTAGGTATATATTATAGTTATACTGCACCTTGTCTGTCTTCTCAAGTGCCATTTCATCTCCCTCATCAGGCACATAAAGGAAATCAATGTTAGGGCCCAAATGTGGTTGTTCCTCTGTCACTAGTGATGCAAGTCAATCATTATAGAAACAGACAATTTGTTCCATTTTGTCTATTTCTTGTCCTTGTGATAGTTTCATCTATAAAGTTATTAGTGTGGTTATTATAAAGTTCTCAAAATAAATATGATTCCATTGAAGTTCATATCGAATTTTCTTTTAGAGTTTTTTTCCCCATCTACAATTTCTTATTATTTTATGGAGATATTATTCATAGTCTTCAAACATTCCTTTCCATCATATTTTAGGCAGGTAGGTGGCAAATGGATAGTGCTAGATGTGGTATAAGGAAGACATGAATTTAAACTCTACCTCAGATCCATACTAGCTTTGTGTCACAGTGTTTCTACCTTAGTTTTTCCATTGTGAAATGGGATTAATAGAATCAACTTCACAGGCTTATTTCAAGTACAGATACACAACATGTATGAAGTGCTTTGCAAACTTAAAAGACCTCTAGCAATATTAGCTATTATTTTATATATCAAAATTCTATTATAAAAAGACATTGCTTTTGATAGTTACCACTTTTCATTTGTTAAGATCAAATGTTATAAAATAAAACAATTTCTCAGCTCTTTTGGTCTTCATGTAAAAGGAAATATTTTGTGTAGTTTATATTTTTCAGGAAATGTTGACAAGCAAGGCAAATTTTCTTTACCTTTAAAATTCACTATTTTAAGCATTAATGATTCAGTTGAATACAACATGTTAGAGTTGCCACAGATCTGATTCTTTTTATCTGTACCATTTCTTTTGATCTAATTTACATTTTTACCTCTGCCATAATTTCACAATTGTTTAATTTCACAGAGACAATTTATTGGAAATGACTTTTAGATGTGAAACTAATCATTTCTCATTTGTTGAGACATTGAACTACTTTTTTGTGATACCATTTTGTTTTCTACAAATACAAAACCTTCTGAGTCTTTTCTGGAAGAAAATACTTTGGAAATGTAGATATAGGATGCTGAGTAGTCTATAAATCCTTCTGATCTTTCATTTCTCAGGTCAGGATATTTTCCAACATACTTTCCCCTATTTCTCCTATGCTGACTTTCATATTGAAGTTATCAAATATTCAAATATTTGAATGAGTTTTGAAAGTCTCATCGAGTTCTTTGTTGAATGTCATCTTTATTCCTTGAAATGGATGTTGAAATATAAGATTCAGTGATTTTTCAATCATCTTTTACCTTATGATGATCATGAGCACCACATGGTGACAAAATATCCATGAGATTATATTTTTCTTTATCTTTAGTCATCAGAAGAAATCCATTTCTCCCAACCCCTGTGTTTGTCCCTTCAAGGAGAAACCGAATCATATTTACATTTGACTGCACATTTCTTTTGTTATCTGATTATAATTAAAGAATGTGAGTATTGATGCTGATCAATTCTTCCAACGTGAGTCACTGGACAAAAATATCACCTTAAAATTCCTTCACTTAATATTTTCAGACAGTATAAAAACTTTCATGTTTCCATAAATCCATTACCATGATCATAGTAATACAAGTGTATCCCACTGGAGGGACAAATCTTTTCCTTTTTAGAACGCAGTGCATCATATTCTGGCCATGTTACTGGTGTTGAACTTTACTAGACTTACATGAGTCTTTCTCCAGAAACCAATTATTGTCCATTACTGGTACGCTACTTTCAAGTATGATAAAACCTATGAAATTTATATTCTACTTGAAGAGCCTTTGAGAAGCTAAGGTCACATTCAAAATATAATAAGGAATCGGGTAAGAACACAGTAGGTTCTAGGAATAGCCTTTGTAATTTTATTGAGACTTTTAAAGCCATCACTCTGCTAATAATAAAATAGAAGACAAACATATTTAAAATGACTAGGGTGGGAGATAGAATTTAGGACTTAAGGGGAGTGGAGGTTTGGAAAGCTGCTATAAGAATGTTATAGGGAATAAATAAAATGCAGTACGATTCCTACTTGCTGTACATGTAACAACTTAATCTTTGAATTTGAAAGTCTAGATTCCATCATTTATTATTTTTTAAAAATTTATTTATTTTCAGTTTTCAACATTTACTTCCACAAACTTTTGAATTTAAAATTTTCTCTCCATCTCCCCGCCTTCCACCCCAGGACAGTTGATATTATGATTATTCTTTCCTTCAGTTTGTCCTCCCTTCCATCACCCCACCCCTATCTTCTTTCTTTCTATTTTCCAGTAGGACAAGATAGATTTATATACTCCATTGCCTATATATGCTATTTCCTAGTTGCATGTAAAAACAATTTTTAACATTCATTTTTGAAGCTTGAGTTACGCATTCTTTCCCTTTCCCCCTCCCCACCCACCCTCACTAAGAAGGAAGGCAATTTGCGAAACAATTCCATAATGGTCATATTGTGAAAGACTAACTATATTTCCCTCTATCCTGTCCCACCTTCCATTTATTCAATTCTCCCCTTTGACCTGTCCCTCTACCAAAGTGTTTGCTTCTGATTACCCCTTCTCCCAATCTGCCATCTCTTGTATTTTCACTCCTCTCCTATCCCTTTCTCCCTGCATTCCTGTAGGGTGAGATAAACTTCCATACCCAGTTGAGTGTGTTATTCCCTCTTGAAGTCAAATCCGATGAAAGGAAGGCTCATTTATTCCCTCTCATCTTTCCCTTCTTCCCCTCTATTGTAAAAGCTCTTTCATACCTCTTCTGTGTGAGATGATTTACTATATTCTAACTCTCCCTTCATCTTTCTCCCAGTACATTCTTCTCAACAAATTATTTTCTTTTTTAGATATCATCCCTCCATATTCAGTTCACCCTGTGTACATGCTCTCATGCACTCCGTCTCTCTGTCTCTGTCTCTCTCCCTTTCTCTCTCTCTCTCTCTCTCTCTCTCTCTCTCTCTCTCTCTCTCTCTGTCTCTCTCTCTCCCCAGGAGAAGAAAGACCAACTCCACTTCATTGATCTGAGGGTCTGGGTATTTATAGACAGAAACTGCAAGCCTACGTGACATTCTGCTTGTCTCCGCCCTAGTGATTAAATCAGTCTGATAAGTCTAATTTGATCAGACTGTGAGCCTAGAGGGCATCTATTTTACATATCCCTTGTTTTCTGTAATTCTCTTTTTTTGTCTCACGCAGAGCAATATCTGGGGGGCATGGAGAGCCATTCCGGATGATAATGAGCACAGTCTCAAGGAACAGTTTCCCCAAAGAAGGTCTATCCTGATCTTGTCAACCACACTCCACCCTGCCTCTCAACATATATACATGCACATACATACGTATATATACATACACACACATATGTTCCCTCCAACTATCCCAACACTGAGAAAGGTCTCATGAGTTACAAATATCATCTTTCCATGTAGGAATGTAAACAGTTGACTTTTGTTATGTGCCTTATGGTTTCCCTTTCCTGTTTACCTTTTCATAGTTCTCTTGATTCTTGTATTTGAACCTCAGATTTTCTATTCAGCTGTGGTCTTTTCAAAAAGAATGCTTGGATGTCCTTTATTTCATTGAAGTTCTGTTTTATCACTTGAAGTATAATATTCAGTAGGTGATTCTTGGTTGTAATCTTATCTCCTTTCACCTCTGGAATATCATATTCCAAGCCCTTCAATCCCTTAGTATAGAAGTTGCTAAATCTGATGTTATCCTGATTGTGTTTCTGCAATATTTGAATTGTTTCTTTCTACCTGTTTGTAAAATTTTCTCCTTGACCTAGGAACTCTGGAATTTGGCTGCAATATTTCTAGGAGATTTTCTTTTGGGGTGTCTTTCAGGAGGTGATTGGTGGATTCCTTTCATTTCTGTTTTACCCTCTGATTTTAGAATATCAGGGCAGTTTTCCTTGATAATTATTTGAAAGATGATGTCTAGGCTCTTATTTTGATTTTGGCTTTCAGGTAGTTCAATAATTTTAAAATTATCTCTCCTGGATCTATTTTCCAGTTAAGTTGTTATTCCAGTGAGATAGTTCAGTCTTCTATTTTTTCATTCTTTTGGTTTTGTTTTATAATTTCTTGAGTTCTCATAAAGCTTTCATTTGCTCCATTCTGATATTTAAAGATTTGTTTTCTTTAGTGTTTGACCACTTTTTCCATTATTCCATTATGCTTTTTAAGGTATTCTTCTTCTGACTTGTTTTTTTTTGGATTTTTTTTGTCGTTTAGATTAGTCTAATTTTAAAGTTGTTATTTTCTTCACTATTTGGGGGGGTTTCTTTTTGGAAGCTGTTGACTCATTTTTTTTCATGATTTTCCTGCATCACTCTCATTTCTCTTCCCATTTTTTTCTCTACTTCTCTTACTTGATTTTCAAAATCCTTTTTGAGCTCTTCTGTGCTGAGTCCAATTCACATACTTCTTGGAGGCTTTGGATGCAGGACATTTGACTTTGTTTTGATCTTCCTTGTCATCAGTGATGTAAGAAAATACAACTGTCCTGAGAAACTAAGAATCTATAGTCTGTTTCTTTTTTCCTGTTTGCTCTTTTTCTCAGCCAATTACTTGTATTTTGTGCTCTTTATTAAGTGTAAGGCTCCAGAAGCAGCCTCTGATTCATCAGTGGCTGCTGCCTTGGGAGTTTTTCTGGAGCTAAGGCTGGGGCTGGGGCTGGGACCAGTCCCATAGCCAGGTGACAGACCCTTCCCACTGACCTTTGAAGCTGTCTTTGCCATTTGTGGGTTGAGAAGTTTAGAAATCACAGCAGCCACCAGAGATTCAGTTCCCTAAGGCTTGTTCCAGTTCTATCAGTGCCCATAGCTGAAATGTGCTCTACTCCCAGTCAAGTAGGATAAGACCTTCCTGTAGATCTTTCAGATTGTCTTGGATTGGAAATTAGCTTCAGTCTGTCCTTTTATGGTTTCTACTGCTCCAGAACTTCTTTAGAGTCACTTTCCAGGTTTTTTGAGGGGATAGGGGAAGAGCTCTAGAAGGTCCTTGCTTCTATGCCACCATCTTAGTTCCACCCTTCCCCCATTTACTAAAATTTTTACCTTGGACAAGTTATTTGAGCCTTCTGATTCTCATTCATTCACTGGGAAAAGGATTAAAAAGAAACTCATAATAATACTCATGATTATTTGGAAGAAATTGATTTGTGAACCCTAATTGTGGGTACAGATTCTAGGTCTGGCCATGCCACTCTCTTTCTCAATAAAACCTATCAGTTCCCTGTTACTTCTAGGATAAAATAAAAACTCTTCTTTCATTTAAACTCATTCACATTCTAACTCTGATCTTACCAGTTTGTTGAATGCCTCTAATTCATGGACATTTTTGTACTGTTAATCCAGGTTTCTTGAAGTTCTTCATGATATTCCATCTTCCACCTTTATCCCTCTGTGTAGGCTAGTTATCATTCCTCTCTGTCATTCTCTTTATGGAATCACTAGTTGTTTTTCATGTGTTTGCTTGATTTTTGTCTGTTTTCCAAAGCTCTGTTCAAAGCCACTTCCTATGAGTGAACTTTACTGAAATTCAACATTTGATGTTCAACTGGTTAGCGTAATCTGGCCAATGATTGATTGAATTTCTCACTCCGTAAGAATTCTCTCTCTCTCTCTTTCTCTCTCTCTGTTGTTAAAATTAATTTCAAAAGTTTAAATCTCAAGGTTCTACAGTGTTTCAATCATGTTGGCATAATTATGGTGATCTTATTCAGACTGACAGAGCTATTGGAATGTCTTGAGGACCTCACCTATCTATAGTGCTACTCTCTTCAATAGGACTCTGTAGTTGACATTCTTCATGATCACGGCAAACACCTTGACAAGCATAAATCTGCATGTTTAATGTCTCAGCTGAAAATAATCACCATATTATCAAAGATATTAATGTCTATTTTCACATGTATATTAATGTTGTATTAATAGCTAAAATATGCAAGACACCTAACTGGAATAGCAATTTTAATGTAGCATTTTGAGGTCATTTGTCCCCCTACAATTAACATACAATAGCTGAATCATGTATCCTCTTCTTTATTTTCTAGTCATTTCTCTTCCTCATCATTATTTGTATCATCTCCCAAGTCTTAACAAATCCCTTTAGTGCATGAATTACTCTCTTTTCAGCTCACATGAAGTAGTCAAGTAACACTGAAATGGTAACCAATCTCTGTTTGTTCCAGAAAATGCCTCCTTATAGGTAGAAAAAAATGTCACTTGTCATTAGCTTCATTTGCATCCCTTCCCATAGTTTTCAAGCCATGTGACAGCACTCCTATCCCTGCCTGCCAAATTGAATTAATTTCACTAGTAAAATTTTATGAAACACAGTATCACATGCTTTATTAAACTCAAGATATATTATGTTTAATGCATTTCACTTCATCTGCTAATCTCATAATTCTATTAAAAATGCAATCAACTTTTCCTGGCATGAATTATTCTTCATAAGATGTTGCTTCTTATTGCTTATGATTTCATTATTCAGAAGATGTTTACAGATTTTTATCTCTTAATAGTTGTTCCATTATTGCGCTGCCTTGTGGTAATTACCAGCTACCCTTCCTCCTTTGGAAAAGTTGTGAAGATATCTATTCAGTCACTAACTAGCTAGCTGATAAAGTTACAATTTTGATGATAGCAATTCTCTCTTAAATTTGCATCAGCATTTCAATGCTCCTTATGCTAATTGATGTTTGATGTCTATCTGAAGTGAGAAAATATAATTTTTTTGGTGGGAGGGAGTGAGTGAAATATCATCTTTCACAAGAGCATAATGACTATAATTTAGACTGTGCCTATACATAAAAATGTAGAGAATTGAAGCAGAAATATCTAGGTAAATCAATTGAATTCAACAAATATATATTAAGTAGGTTTTTTTTTAGTACAAAACTAAGCTAATAACTAATTAAAATACCAAATTTGGTCCCACAAAGTCTCCACCTTCATGAAAAAATCTAGTTGAAAAAGGGGGGTGAAACATATAATTAAATTAGAAACAATGCAACACAAAAGTTCCTCTAAAACATTAAAGTAGACTATGTTATATAGCACATTTAAAAAGTTTTCAAAACTAAATGCATTGCAATATTGATGACCAAAGTTGGACCTAAAGAAATGGTGAGAGTGTTCACTTCGGCCACACATATACCAAAATTAGAATGGTACAGAGAATAGTAGCATGGACCCTGTGCAAGGATGACAAACATATTCATGAAATGTTCCA
>CM053773.1:9830416-9868715 GCA_028658325.1 Potorous gilbertii | reverse complement strand
GAGAGAGAGAGAGAGAGAGAGAGAGAGACACGCCATCAATAAAGTAAAGTGCACTGGCAACCTCGGGTGTACTGTGTAATCATTTCCCCTCCATGGAGGAGGGGATAGCCCTATCACGAGACAGCCCCTTATATCCCCAGCCAGAGCCCCTCCCATGTTCCTCCCTGAGGGCAGAGTCAGCTCCCTGAGAGCAGAGCCAGCTTCAGGAGGGCAGTCCAGAGCTTGACCCCTAACACCTCATGCTCAAACATTTCTGGGGCTGACTCCCTTTTTCCTGTTGATCAATCAATCAACTCATCAGATGGAAAAGGGTGGGGAGTACGAGGGTGAGGTGGGATGTGCTTCCTTCTTCTGGCCTGCTGCCACATCTTCAGCCACTCCTTACCTTCCACTTCCCTACCCTTGACCCTGCCTTCTCTCACATTAGTTCATAAACAGTTATTAGGTACCATGTTGCTAAGTGTGGGTGATGCAAAAAGTAGCAAAAGACAGCTCTTGCCTCAAATCTGGCTTGAAGTCTTACCACTCAGCATCCACAACCTTTCCTCCATCCAGCCCCTTCTCTGTTCATACACCTTCTCAAAGACTACACCAGGGCCTCTACCCTTGTTCAGGTCCTTATTAACCCTCACAGACTTTGCAATTAACCCAACCTTAACCCTATCCCTAACCCAACTGTTATACGCAAGATATAAACCTCTACCTAGTTACTGAAACAAAAGTCTTCCAGTAAATTTGAGAATGTCTCTCCCAATGCAGTCCTAGATGACTGACTCATCTTGAACCTGAAGTCCAATTAGATCCCTGAATCATTTTTGCTGAAAATGTGCCATCTGATTGATAACTCCCACATCATATACTGATTAAAGCTATTTTTTGTTTCCAAGGATAAGACTTTATGTTTATCTCTACTGAATTTTATCACCCCTTTGGGGTCCCCAAGAAATTTTCAAGTGGTCAACAAGGTCAAAACTTTTCATAATAATACCAAGATAGACCCACAACACACATAGGTATCATATATAGAATGTATGTACACATATTAACTATACACATAAATACATGTAAATATGCACACGTAGAATTATATATAATGCATGCACAAGGCCAAACAAGAACAAGTTGGTATTAGAATTGAACCGGAGAAGGACACTGGATAGCTTGTTTTTGGTCCATGACAGCGTTCTTTTAATGCTCCAAGCTTCTTTCTGATGATGGGACCCATCTCTTTAATACCACTACTCTTCCTTCACTGTTATATGATTACCCATAGGACTCTAAAATTGCCCCCAAATCCTGAAAATTAGCTATCAACCAAGAAGCAATGGAAAGGCATATTGTCACTTTGAGTTGGCTATAAAATACTAACAAGTAGAAACTATGAAGAATAAATAAACTTATGGAAATTATTTTTTAAATATTGATTAGGTATCAGGTATTGTGATACATGCTGAAGAGACAAGGACATGACATAGTCCTTGTCTACATGAAACCTCTATTTTCATAAACAGTTAGGAGATGATGGACAGGGAAGGAGGAGGGACAAAAAAGGAAATTAACATTTATTAAATATCTATTGTGTGTCAGGCTTTGTTAAGCAATTTACAAATATTATACTATTTGATTTCATTGAAGGGAGGATGAGGAGAGTCACAAGAATGATGAATTGAATGAAAAGGCAGTTAACTGATTCAACTGTTCCAGGAACAATGATAATGTAGTAATATTGATTTGATTACTAAGACTAGGGCAAGAAGAAGGAAATAGCTAAGCTGATGGAAGGATGAATGAGATAGGAAGAATGGTCTAGTTTGATCACAAAGGGTAAGCTAGATATATTGGGTTGTTTGAATTTGTTTGCAATCAAGGTAGGAGAGGCCCATAATAGAAACTCCAAAATTGAGTGAAGTAATCCTTCAGGGAGTAAAAGGATTTTTTGGGAAGGCATAGGAGGAGTTCTTGGTATAAATTCTGATTCAAGTAAGGACAAGTACATCAGCATCAGTGTAAATGTCAGGGTGGCCAAGGTGGATAGAGTAAAGGATGCTGTCTAAGATATGTATGAGTCAAAAGAAAACGTAGTTTGATGTCATATTAAGAGATTATTAAATGAATAGTATATGTGCTCCATTAGCATCCATGAATAGTCAAAAGATAATCAGGCTAGCCCTTAGCACTTTGAGTAGGCCCTCTATGTTAAACTTAGGGGAAGACATAGCTAATGGTCACACAGGATAAAGAAACATGGATGGGCTATAACTTTCATTGCTGCAGGGGATAATCACATCAGTGAGATTATAGAGTCATATGAACATTACATTTCGAACATTACTAAGTGTGTATGGGGTGGGGCAGAGGGAGCATTCATTAAATGGCTACTACGTACCAGACCAAACAAATCACAGCTCATCTGCCACTATTGTCTTAGAGACTCAGGGAGGTGAGTTGCTTGCCCATGCTCATATAGATAGTAAGTAACAGTAAAAGAATGAGACCCAGTTCTTCCTGCCTCCAGATTCATCGTTTTATCCACTTAAAGTCTTCTTTATTTATAAGCATTCTCCCATGACAGTTCATTTCATAGATCATGCACAGTATCATCTGTCTGATAACAATCCATGTGAGCATATAGTGAACTTGCTTCTGGAAATGTGTAATGGAGGGTGCTTTTCATTCTCCTCTTTGGATCAGGAATCTGTTGACTTACCAAATGGTGTCAAAAAGCCTCTTAAATTGGCAACTGAGCACAAGCTGAATGTATTTTAGAAAGTTCTCATCAGCAAAATCTTTACTTCTTTTCTGCTGGTTATGAGATAAGAATTGGTATAGCCAACTCTCTCCATGTCACTTTGTGGACACAGACCCATAAAACTGCTATTACTTCTGCTTACATATGTTTATTCTTTTCTCGTCTTAGATGAATGAGTGTTAGAAGAGACCTTAGAAACTTCAAAAAATCAGAAGACTCTTCAGAAGTCAAAAACTAGAGTAACAGAGAGTAAATTTGCTGTTACTTTTAGTATCCGACTCAACTGAGGAAATAGATCCAAAGTCACCTATTTTTACGCAACCTATAAGGGAATTGGCAAGAATTAGAGAATGTCTGTATGTCTTCTGAAAGAGGAGGGAAAAGTCCTTTCCATTATGAATTTCTGGAAAGAGTATCAGAAAGCATCAATGAGCAATAAAACGTACACTGTACATTCTGTAAGGACTAGGACTTATATATTTGTAAAGGGGTTAATTCCACACATGGAATGGTTCTATGTGGATTTCATGGATTGTCTAATTATTGCCAACAAAGACAGTGAAAACTGTGTCAAAAGATTCACTTGAATTAAATTAAATTAACCCTTACATCTCTCAGTTTTTAGCCTGATTAACTTATTAAGTCTCTCTCCAGATTCAAAAATGTGTAGTAGTTATGGATTGCTCAGAACTAATAAAATATATAGAAAAACTCATTCTGATTTGTTAGTATTGTCCCAATGTGATCTGGGAAAAATTTTCTTCTAGGCTAGATTATCAAACTACACTATTATACTATATAGCCTAGAACAAACATTATGAATGGCCAAGTACACGAATAGTGTTGGGGGTGAGATCAGTGATTTCATTATTATATGGAATTCCTAGATGTTCTTTACCAATGCCCTTTCACACTTTCCCTGCAAATTATAAATCTTGGAGAACTGCCTGGAGCATGTCCAGGGTGATATAGTCAGTATTCATCCCCAATGAAATATGAATCCATGGAGGGCTGTTATGGTAAATGTTTAACAATAAACTTTCAGAAAAAAGCATATATATTATATATAGCACACTTTTAAATTTAATCTACAGTATTAATATTTTGCATGTAACATTTTCCATGTCTATGCTGGCACAGCTCGAGCTAGACTGTGCTCCACTTTCATCGAGGTGTAACCTACCTTTACTGCCACCATCTAATTTGTTTTTGGCTGAAAAATTATTTCACCCCATACTTTTTGGGGATCTGCTTTTCCAGGAGTTACTCTATGGCATTATTTAAAAGTGTAAGGAGGGGTTTTGGAGAGGGCTTATGAGAGTTATCTTTTTTTTCCCCACCTTCTTGGCTCTGCCATGGAAAGTAGTTCTTTTGAGGTAAAAAGCATCCTAAAGTAACACATATATATACATATTTACAGGTACATCACCAGTCCACCTTGTTTTCATTGCAACATATCTGAGATGAGAGGTAGTCTCAACTCAATGTACATGATTAATTTCTAAAATACTCTAAGTTCTCCATCTACATAATTATTATGTTTCAAACTCATTGAGAAATATATTTCTTCCTTCCAGTGATCTAATATGTATGTGTAATTGCTCAGATTGAAATTCAACAAACTTTTGTTAATAACCTATGACATTTGTCTGTATTACTTCTCACCCTATTAAATTATTTATTTGCTTTAAGAAAACCCAAATATTCCTAGATAACTTAAGTCTCACATGTACTTAACATTTTTAAATCAAGTTTTAAGACGATATAAAGTGGCATTACCTAAAATATATTTTGAGCCCAAATTGTTTTAATATTCAATTAATTTTTAAAAAGTAATATCTTAATTATATATAGGGGCCTGGAAATAATCATAGAAAAATGGAATTTTCAAGGTCAATGATTCCAGATTCTATCTTGTCCACTCTATACTAGAAAATAATCCCTATTAAAATGTCAAAAGGAGTCATCCCTATAACTTTTGCTTGAAGACTGCCACCAAACATTGGTGAGCCAAGGATCTAAGAAAAAAATGGAAACACTTGTACAAAATAATGAAGAATGAAATGAGCAGACTCAAAAGAATGTTTTATACAATAACATCAATATTGTTTCAAGAAGAACTTTGAGTTAGTTATTTTGACTATTATAAATACCCAAATTAAACATGAAGGATACATAAAGACACTATGTCCCTCTAGAGAAAGAAATGATAAATGGAATTATGTACAGAATAATTTTACATACCTATAATTATATGTTTCTAATGGTGATCATCTCTAGGGCATGGGGGAGAGAGGAAGAAAAAAGAAATTTAAGTAATAACTTTGTTGTATATTTGAAAAGAATAGCAACTTATACACAGCAGATTTTCAGTTTCATGTGCAATCCTATTTTTTTTTATTTTATGTTACAGAAATTCTTGTTTTATTCCATAAATTAAAAATTTTAAACAATAGATATTCTAATTGTTATGAAGTTGTTTTCTCCTCTAAAATCAAGCCTAAATTTATCTCTTTGTAACTTCTATTCATTGCTCACACTTTTGCTTCTAAGAGTCAGTCAAACCAATACTAATTCCTCTTTCACCAAATTGCTTTTCAAATATTTGAATGTAACTTTCATGCTCTACTTTTCCTATCCTCCTTCATGAGTTTTCTCTTCTCCAGGCTACCCATCTCTAAGTACTTTAATTGATCTTCATGTAACACTGATCTATGAAGTGTTTAATTTATTTTTCTAATTTGTAAGGGTGAGGTTAAATTATTTATATTTTTAAGGAAAGAAGCAATTACTTACCCTGTGAACATAGAGAGTGAGATGTTTTGATTTGTGTGATCTTCATTCACCAAATATTTATTGCACAAAGGATTGTGCAAGTATCCTTAAAAATCTTCATATACCTCATTTCCATAAAATAGAACATAATGAAAGTCATAATCATGAAAATAGATTGTATTAATCTTATATTTTGCTTTTGCATATTTAAGAATCCCTATTTCTTGACTTGTTTTTGAATTCTCTAAATGCTAACAAAATAAAATTCTCCCATATTGCTAATGGACCTTGAAATTAGGATAGCTGGCTGTCTGTCAGTATCATGATGATGTCAGCAATTCACAAGAAAAATGAAATATATCCACCCACCTTCTTCAGACATAACAGCGTCCCATCTTTGAAATCAACAGGTCCTTTACAACTGATACACATAGTGCAGGAGGAGAAATCATATTAATTTTCTAGCATTTGAAAAGCCAGTAGCACATTTTGCTTAAAAGAAAATGTGCCATAACTCTATGCATTTGAAAAACAAATTCCCTAAGGTTTAACAGGTTAAATTTATCCTTTCAGGAAAATAAGGAGACATAATCTGGGAAATTATTTGTTTAATTTCATTAGATTTTCCCCCAAAAGTTATTTAGGCAGTAAAAATTTATTAGAGCATATGACTGATTAAAATTTTTCTAGCTTTGTTGATTGTACAAATCTACGATGATTATTTATTATGAGAAGATCATCTCAAACGTAAAAGAATAATATTATGGTCAAAGACCAGAAAGAGTAACATATATCATAGATTTAATGTTATGGTCTAGTTGAGGGCTTGGGAACCTGTGACTTTGAGGCCACATGTGGCCTTCTAGGTCCTTGGGTGTGGCCTGTTGACTGAGTCCAAGTTTTACGAAACAAATTCTTTTATTAAGAAGATTTTTTCTGTGAAATTTGGATTCAGTCAAAAGGTCACACTTGAAGACCAAAAGGGTCACATATAGCCTCAAGGCCACAGGTTCCCTACCGCTGGTCTAGTTAGAACTATCGCTAGGTTAGAGCACTTAGGGTTTTCACTCAGTTTGAGAAATTTAAATAGTTATTGACAAATGATTGTATTTTTCTAATGAAGAAGTCATGGGTGGCAATTGGTGGTGGAACAGTACTTGGTAGTTTTATGTTCAGTGTGGGCTAAATATTGATAGTGCATAAGGATGGAGCCAGTACAGAAAGAACAGATGAAACATTGTAAGAAGGACAGGGATCAGGGTCCCAGTGAAAAGATCACTTTATTGAATTGTAGATCCCTGGGAAAAGGAAAAAGGTGGCAAAACCTAAAATCTCAACTGGAAGAAGGAGGCTGGGTTAGGAGGCCTAGCCATGGGCCATAAAACCTAACCTTTCACACATTTGGCCCAACTGATTACTGCCAAAGGCAGCCTAAGAGTTTTTTCAATGAAACCTGCGGGAGGGTCCAGCTAGGGAAGATAATCCCACTCATGATTATCTGTGAATAGTAAAAAACAAGAATGTGGGACCCTTCAGGTGGCAACTGTGTGAGGGAAGGATTTACAACTAGATAGGACTGTGTTGGGATCAGCCAATATTGGCTCCAGTGAGCATTTATATCTTGGAAACTGGAAAATGCTACAGATGAGGGCTTAATTTATTGATGTAACCCAGCAATGAGAAAAATTAATAATGTAGACTAAACTTAAATATGTTTCATATGCACATTTGGTTTTATGGACTTTGGGTTTTGAAGCATTTGCCAGCATTCCACTAAGATCATTGTGGAGATCCATGATTTCCTGTAAATCTCTGCCTACCCTATCCCTGCAACACTTCTTTCCTTCTCTCCCAAGCTACTTAAAACTTTTCTACTGAACAGAGCTAAGCATGAAGGGCTAAAAGGTACCTTGAAAGACCAAAGACTAGCCACATGAATTTTTGCCATGTTCTCAGTCATGATACCAGAAACCAGTACTCTAGAAGGGACCCGTCTGTGCTTGTATTCTTCTAAAGGATGGAAAACTTCAACAACCTGCACAAGAGAACTAAACCATAAGTTGGAAAAAAAATATTGAGAATCTAGTTTTTGCTCTGATGCTAAAGCTAGGTTTCTAGTCTAAGATGACTTCTTAGTTTCTTCCAACTTGAAATCATAGGTTCCAATGATTTGGGCTCAATGTTTTTCATTCTACCTCATCCCAATTTCCATTACCCAATCCCAATTCAATTTCAGGAAGAGTTGCCTGAATCTTTCTCTTTTACCTTGAATACATCCTTTCATCTCACTAGAGCCTCAGTTTCTTCCTCTATGGTTTAGTAGTTAGAGTCGATTATTTGTAGGGCTCATTTTAGTACAAATATGATATTTTAAAAATAATTATTAATTTATTTGTTTTCTATTTTCTACAATCACTTTCATAATTCTTAGATTGTTTTCCCCCTCCCTGTCCTTTCCCTCTCCCTCCCTCCCTGAGACAACATGCAATCTTATACAGGTTCTACACACACATATTCTCATTAAACACATTTTCACCTTAGTCATGTTGCATGGAAGAATTAAAATGAATGGGAGAAATCATGAGAAAAACCAAAACAAAACATAACACACAAGTGAAAATATTCTGCTTCATTCTGCAATCCAATTCCATAGTTCTTTCTCTGAATGTGGATTGCATTTTGCATCAAGAGTACATTGGGAATGATTTAGGTCCTTGCCTTGCTGTGAAGGGCTAAGTCTACCAGAAAAATTCCTTGCACACTGTAGTTGTTACTCTGTACAAAGCTCTCCTTGTCTTGCATCTTTCACTTAGCATCAGTTCATACAAATCCTTCCAGGCCTCTCTGAAGTATTCCTGTTCATCATTTCTTATAGCACAATAGTATTCCTCTACATTCATACACCACAACTTGATCAGCCATTCCCCAATTGATGGGCATCCCCTAGATTTCCAGTTCTTGGCCAATACAAAGAGAGCTGCTATAAATATTTTTGTACAGGTGGGACTCTTTCCCAGTTTTATGACCTCTTTGGACAAAGTCCCAGAAGCAATATTACACAGAGGGTGTGCACATTTTTCTAGCCCTGTGGTCATAGTTCCAAATTGCTCTTCAGAATGGCTGGATCAACTCACAACTTGACACAATGAATAGTGTTCCAAGTCTCCCACATCTTTGCCAACATATATCATCTTCCTGTTTTGTCATGTTAGTCCATCTGATAGGTGTGATATGGTACCTCAGAGTTGTTTTGATTCACACCTCTCAAATCAATAGTTTTTTTCTTATGACTATGGATAGGTTTAATTTCTTCCTCTGAAAACTTCCTGTTCATATCCTTTGACCATTTATCAAATGGGGAATGACTTGTGTTCTTGTACATTTGACTCAGTTCTCTATATATGTTAGAAATGAGGCCCTTATCATAGATACTAGTTGCAAAAAATTATTTCCCAGTTTTCTGTTTCCCTCGTAATCTTGGTTTCATTGGGCTTGTTTGTGCAAAAACTTTTTAATTTAATGCAACCAAAATTATCCATTTTGTACTTCATAATGTTCCCAGTCTCTTGTTTGGTAATATATTTCTCCATTTTCCATAAATCTGATAAATACATTATTCCTTGATTCCTTAATTTGTTTATAGTATCAATCTTATACTTAGATCATGTATTCTTTTGGACTTTATTCTTGTGTACCAAATATGACATATTTATGGAACTGGAGGTGGATAATTGACTTTTGTCATTTTTTCATATCCTAAAAACCTGTAATCCTCAACTATTACATTTACCTCATACACTCTTCTATCCCCTGAAAACTAATATGCTTGGGTACCAAATGTAAAAAAAATAAACTGACTTTAGAAACTAGTTATAAAGAGTACTAAAACTCTCAAATGGATTTAGGACTTATTCATTTGAGTGACCCTTTCAACAGTAGAGATTGAAACCTCCATTTTTTACTATCCTGTGTTATTCTTGTCCATGTTCTCCCATATATTTGCTGTAATTTGGTCTACTAAGGTACTGGATGCCTTCCTCAATTATTTCCTGACATGTCATTGATATCACTGGAGGACTCTTCACTATTCATCTGTCATCCCCTGCCTTTGCTTCATGATTACCATTTTTTTCTCTCTCTAACATACATGTCCCTAATGATGTTTCATGTTCTTATTCTTCTTTAGAGTTCTCCCTTAATTTTATATTATGCTCTGTTATAACCACCATGTACTTTTCTGTTGACCTTAGTTATCAGTAATTCTTATTTTAAGCAGGGAAGTATCAAATGAAGCAGATACTAAGAATGGTAATGAGAAGCATCCTCATCAGTATGTATTTTTTTTCCTCTGTTTCACCCTAAGAGATGATGACCCTTTCCATCTTCCTAAATGAGGATGTCTTTGGGGGTGGCTCCAAACATGATTTATAGTAATGAATCTAGGTATAAAATTACTTATTCCATCTTGTGGCTTTTTAAGTAAACAGCATGAAAATTAACACAGTAATCTAAAACCAACAAAGTTTGAGTTTGAATTATATATAAATCACAAGAAGTTGAGAATTCAATCCAGTACTTGATTCATCTACATATTTTGAATGAGATTTTAGAAACATATGCTTCAATGACTGCATTTTCAGCTTGAGGTGTGCAAATTAAATCTGGTGTTAATTTTTTCAGTTGTTGAAAATATTGTCAAATAGAGAGTCAGGCTACAAAGGATGTGGTACTTTTGAAAGTCAAACAGCCTATTATGATTCTGTTCCAAAATTAATTAATCAAGTATGGGAAAATACGTTCCAACAATAATTTAAGATAAAAAATAGGACAAAATTATATAAATTGCCAGGTCTGTATCAGGCTGCAAGGATATTTTTGTCACTTTTCTTATTAAAGGACATTGATCCACATAGCTTGGGATTGTCTTTAGTGGCAGTTAATACTTTATACAATTATAGCAAATAACAAATATTCAGCACCCTTTAAAAAAATCTTATGTTGTGTTCAATATATACTAGCATACCTTACTTTATTGCTTCTCTGGCCCATTTTAGTGTTAATCAATCTGATTAGAAAAAGAAAAAAATGAGGAAAACACACTCAGAAAAGGAATGACATGAGCTAGAGAAAAAAAATCTGCGGAAGGGAGAGAGAGAAGGGAGGAAGAGAGAGACAGAGTCAAAGACAGAGACAGGCAGAGACAGATGGAGATAGAGATATATACAGAGAGATAGAGATTAAAATGGATAAAGACAGAAACAGATAGAGTCAGCTAGCCAGAGGGAGACAATACCTTGCCATAAGGTTTAGGAGGCATAAAATTGTGGGTAGCTAATACCCAAACACTAGACATATAGGTATTTGAATGTGTGTAGGGGAAGTGCCCAATAGAGTAGGCTAGGTGGCAGACAAGGTAGTAGAAGAAAGAGTACTGAAACTATAGTATTTAGAAATCTAGGCAAGTAGATGGTCAGTTAGTGGTGCCCATTGGGAGACAACAGTAATTTGGGAAGATTCCAGAAAAATCAACTATATACACTAGGAAGGTAGCAAAATAGACTGACTGAAGTGAAGCAGTGACAGAGTTTTCTAACCAGTCAGCAAGATTCAGCTACGATGCTAGGGTAGACTCCAATCTCTGTGTAGACTGATGAGAACAGGGCAGAATACCAGTCCTGAAGTGAATTATAGGAAAGAACATTCCCCCATCATACACTTGTGTTATCACTTTTTAAATCCAAGAGTAAGAATCAACATTTTTCACTGTTAAAATTTCATCTCTTTATTTTCACATTCTAACTTGTCAAGATCTTTTCTGGATCCTGATTATGTATGCTAATATAATATTTATCCTTTCAATTTATTTTATTTTATTATTTGTCACTTTTCATCATCTACAAATTTGATAATGACATCATCTATACCTTTATCTTGGTCACTTATAACAATCAAACCACTTAAATAAAAAACAACACAGAATTGGAGACCTTTTCTGAGTTGACATGGAGCCTTTAATGATAATTCTTTGATTCTAGTCATTCAGACATTTGAAATACAACTAAAATAGTATCATCCAGTTCAATCTTTCCAGCTTCTCCAGAAGAATAGTATAAGCTATTCCATGTAATGTTTTGCTAAAATGTAGGTAAACTTATCTATAAGCAATACCTTGCTCTATTAGTTCAGAAAATTCAAAGTTGTCTTCAGATCACAAACTCTCTCAAATATCTTCAAGGTTAGTGAGGTTATTCCATGAACATTTTTATTAAAAAATTCTTTGAAAATAAGATGTGTTGGGAAAAGGCAATTAAGGAATAGGAACTTTGGTCAGAAGATAGGTTTCCTTGTCCAGCTTATGAATTAGTTCTGAAAGTAGTTTTCAAAAATTTGGAGCAATGGAAGAATCTCTGAAGTTAATGTATCTTCTCCAGAGCTAACTATTTAAAGGACCCTGAATACTTGTACGGATTATTCCTGTCTTTATCTTCTCTATTTTTAAGAATCTCATTTCATTATGGTCACATGTGCATATCCAACCTGGCTCTGTGTTTTAGTCTAATTAGAGCTGACAAATCTGCAGTCAGCCCCATCTTGGTCTTATTAATAATTGTAGCAAAGAGGCAACAATTGACTACCACTAACTTGTCCAAGTGGAGCCATTCACTAGGAGACTAAGAGTGAGCACAGTTGAACGAAGACATAAATGAAAGAGTTCTCCAGAGACAGACATTGTCACATTCTTTGGCATGTCAATAGTTACTGACAGCATCTTTTGTTAATGGTATTTCCCTTCCTTGATAGCCTAAAAAAGAATGGCCAGTATTTCAGAATCTAGCAAAATATTTCTCTCTCTCTCTCTCCTCCTCCTCCTCTTCCTGCTCTTCATTCTTCTTCCTTCCAGGTCTTATTTTCTACCTAGATTGCCAATCAAATGCTAGATTCATCAACATAAAGTCAAAATTTATTTTTAAAAACTACCTGTTGTAAATTTCAGATTTACTAATGAAAACTCAATTATCCATAGAAAAATAATTAAACAAAAAAGTATGAGAAGACCAAAAGAAAAAAAGACAAAGGGAAATAATACAGTCCATTTTGGATCAAAGAATTTGTTGAACTCACAGGAATTCAATGAAATAAACATTGCACCAATGACACAGGGAAATGGAACTTTTCTATATGGAGGGTTTAAACACTAACATTTTACAAAAGGAATGAGATTGAGGGTTTGTCTGTAACACTTCTGACAAACAGAAGCAATCTAGGAACATTTCACTGCCAAATAATTTGACAGTGTTTTTCTCTTCCTTTATAGCATCTTTTATGTCTCTACTGTATCTCAGCACTGAGAAATTCTCTATTTTTTCTGTTTTACATCATATTCTTTATTGTCCTTGTTTTGCTGTTGGCATATCATCAGCTAAAGTTGACCTGAGAAGGATTCAGGTGATCGTTAGAATTTAAACTACCTCTCCTAAGCTGGGTATCCTCCCCAGTTAAGCCTACTTTGCTGGTGCTGTTGTGTTACATTGCTTTGGACAAGATAATTTTCTCTGAATTCTGACTTTTCTCTATTTCTACTTCTCTTGAAAGTAGAGGCCATACATGCACATACACATATGCATGTATGTATATATATATATACATGTGTATATGTAAATATATATATAATTATTTGTGTGTGTGTGTACTTCCTCATGTTAGCTACACAGTAGACATTTAATTAAGTCTTTTTTAATTGGTTTGACTCCAATTAGACAGAGGTATCAAGCCCAACCAAAGTCATCTTGCTCCAGCATCAGGTATTTGATACATTTTGTTTAAGTAGCCATGACCAAAGAATTCATGTACTTCTTTCATTTTGATAACTTTTTTTGTCTTTGGGTTAATCATAAGCACTTGTATTGTAAAATTAAAATGAATATCCTTACAAGAATACATTCTACATACTAAATCCATTTTCTCATGATCACAGATTTGGAGTCACAAGGGAGCTCAAAAGCCATACATTCCATCTACTTAGTATACAGATAAGAAACATAAGCCCTGTGGAAGATTGATTTATCCAAGGTCACACAGGAGGTACACATCAGAGAAAGAATTTCAACCAAAAGTCTAGAAGGATGTTCTTTGAAGCAGTATTTTCTCAAACAGAGTGCAATAAATGCTGTTCAATAAATAATACTTTGCAGAAAACTGGAGCTGGATTTAGTGTTCCCAGATTCAAATCACTTACACATCTTCTTCAGCTACAAAAGCAATGATTATGCTCTTCCCTATCTATGTGACTTTTGGCAAGTCATTTAACCTCTCTAGAACTCAAGTTTCCTTATCTGACCAATAAAGGGATGGACTAGATGGTCTTTAAGGTGTCTTTCAATTAAAAATCCCTTGAGGCTATTTTTCTACTGCCGTCCATTCAGAAGTTATAATGGAGTGACTTGATGCATGTCTGTTTAAGTTTAAAGATGATAGTTGTAGCTGAAGTCTTGTTAGTTCTCCCCTTGTAACAAAAATGGCTATTGTCCTTCAATATCATTTACCATGACCCGCTTCAGACATCTCAACCACCTAACCAAAATTGAACTACAGTCCCAACAAAAGCATTTTTCACTTGCTACTTCATTACAGAGAGATGGGGCTTGATCTCCGAGTCCTGTAGACTAGGAATGTGATTTCTAGTATTGTATCAAAAAATTCCAATACAACAAATCCATCAGAATGTTCTCTAGTTTACCTTTTGCCCATTATACTAGCTCATTCTTAGTTTCTCCCTTTCTTCACTTGTTGAATAAATCAATCAAAATAAGATAGAAATAAGTTGTTTGTGAACTGTAAAGCTTATATAAATGTATATTATTATTACCATTATATAGTCATTTTTATCATTAACTCTTTGGCTATTTTGAACTTATTCCCTTCCAGGGTCCTAACGCCATAATTTCGCTCTTCCTGTAGTCTTTTTATCTCCCTCAGTTATCTACCTTAACGGTGCCATCCTTGTTGTATTTTTCTAGTGTTTCAGTCTTATTTCCCCTCATCTCCCTTTTAAGTTTTTTCAGTGTTTGGTGTCATAAATAACAAGTCCCCATGCAAGGTGGTGTCTGTAACCTGATATTACCAACCACTGTGACTCCATCTCCCTGAAATTCCTCTTATCTTCATTGGAGCATGAGATGGGGAGGTGAGGCCAATGTGGAGAGCTAAGATTACTAGTTACTGACAGGGGCTCAATCCACATTTGAGAGTCTTACCCACATAGGCTTTTTAAAAAGATTGAAGGTGGATTACCTCACCAGAGCTTATTGCAAAGTACAAGGTATTTGGCAAGTCATATGTTAAAAAATGCAGAGCGAACACTAGCATATAGAAAATGGACACACTTAACTTAATGTGCATTATCCATTTACTTAGGTCTTTCATAAGTGTCCTATCAGCTAATAGGAGATTTTGATATACTGTGAGTGAGTGATTCCCATCATTCACTTCAACAACAGATTTATCATTTAGTTTTTGAGCTATATTTATTCAATCTCTAGTTGTAACTCCTAGGCTATGTTAATCTTTACAAATAAGGATTTTGGAGAGAATTTGTTGTGTCCAAGGTCACTAAGCTGAATAATAGGATATGAATTTGATTTTAATATACCAACATTGAGTATTTTGTTCAAGGTTCTCATTCTCCATTTTAAAATTTCCCTTGCCCTGCACTTTCTTCCTGCAAAGTTCACCTTAATTCAATTTAATTTTAAAAAAAAGTAAATATCTATCATGACCAAGGTACTATGTTAAGTGCTAGAGATATGAAAACAAATAAAAGTCCCTTTCCTCAAAGAATTTATGTTCTTCATTCTTTCAGAATGGTTATGATACCATTATCAACTTGCACAGGTCCTCGCAGTCATGTGAACTTCAGCATCTGATTGCAGAATGAATGAGTAGAACCAGATGATGATCCTTAAGTTTTCATCCAACCCTAAATCCTGTGGTCTTATGAAATCCCACCTATTGCGTGGTTTTGTCTCAATAAATCAGAATAAGATGACAATTCCCTTTGTGGTTCCCTCAGCTTTACTGAGCAACTGTTCTATTTTGTAAAATTGTTGATAATATGAGAATCTATTAATTTTGTCTTGTGAACAAATAGTCTGTTTGAATTAAACAATCCCTTTAAATGTTATTTTTGTATGTAGGAATTATAGGTGGCATTACATGAGTACTAAAATCAGTTTAGACTCAAATTCTGATTCTATAACTGAATCATTTCTTAAAAATCTAGAAAGATGAAGGTAAGTGCAAATGGCATAGAATATGACAAGAGGGACCTTGCTGATTTTTAGACAGTAGATTGTTCCAAGTTCAAAATTAATAGGGAGATTTTGGAGACAAAGAACTCTACTGTTAGAAGGAGGCTAGCCTCTTTAATCAAACAAATATAAACTCTGAGATCTGTAAATAAGTTTGGGAGACCACACAGTAAAATACTGGCTTCCTTGAGTGAGAAAATTGAGGAACATAGATTACATTGCCAGCCCAAAGTTACACAGCTTGGTTTCATTCCCAGGACAGCTTTCATTCCACCACAGCACAATGATTAAAGTTACCAATATTTTGCTAACACAAGCAATAGTGTGTCATAGAAGTTATCAATCAATGTAAAGTAAAATATGCATTTTGAAAATCTAATTCATTATGAATGTATAATAAAATGAAGAAGAATAGCAAGCCAAAAACCTAAAGACTTGCTCTTAGAATCAAGGATACAAAGCATACCTGGGATGAAACCTTGAGAGACATATGCCAGAATTTCAAGGCTTTTATGTGTACCTCAGATTCTGGGATGGATTAACTCTTTGGGTCTTCTTTAGTCAACATTGGCCAATGGAACATGGCAAATATATCTACCTCCTACTGTGATGGACCTCCAAGTCTAGTTATTTAGGTTTACTTTAAGTGAAATGGCCATATTATCATCTCCTGAATCTTCAAACCTATACCTTCTTTTATTGTGGTCCTACTGGATAAGGACTGAGAAAGTCCTTACTGAATTAGATTCATCCAGCACCTGACTTTTTCAGTGGGAATTTAGAAACCTGCATTGTACTCTCACCATAACCTCTAGCATGCTTAAACTTGTCAAATGACCCCCTTTTAAGTCCTTATTTTAACAGGAACCTGGATATCCCTGATGATACCACATCCCTTGCAACACTCCTCACTTGTTGCCATACCTTTACTCCTCATCCTCAAATCAAGAGGCCTGAATCAAGGAGTGCTAAAATTCTACAGTCATCATTGTCACTTTCAGATCACTCCTTAAACACAGTTTCTCAAAGGTCTTTCCCCTTCTAGTAATAATAATGTTTGTACTATCTGTCTTAGAGTGTTGTTGGGGTAAAAGTGCTCACTAAATGATAAAACTTCACATATTTATATATATATAAATACTGCTGCCGCTCCTGCTACTACCACTACTACTACTGCTACTACTACTACTACTACTACTGCTACTACTACTGCTACTACTACTACTGCTGCTGCTGCTGCTGCTGCTACTACTACTAATACTACCACTACTCCTATGTACCTTACTAAACTTCTAGTTTCGAAGAACCTTACAAACAATTTTGATCCAGAAGATTTGTAGCAATGGATTGAAAACTTTGTAGGATTTTTAAAGGTGGGTGTTTTTGGCAGACACTGAAACATGTTCCATTCTAATAAAATGGAACACTTACAACCTTAGTATATGCTGAAGTCTTTGTTTTACCTAAGGAGAAGCCCAACACCAGGGAGAGGTCACCACAGAGGGGTGTAAGTCCCAGGGAGCAAGCAGCTCTTCTATGCTTCTGGGAAAAGTTTCTCCTGTTCATATTACTATACACTGGATGGCCTACACTGACATCCAAGATTGTGCTCTTGGAGCAGGATGAGATTGAAGGGGAGGGAAGGAATGGGACAGATGTAGAGCACTCCTTATTGGCCTTTTTTAGTTGTGCCATGTCTAAGTCAATTTCAACTTCCCTAAGTGGGGAAAGAATGAAAAGTAGGGAGGGAAAGGCCAAGTGTTAGACAGAAAGAAAGATCCTTTGTTTTACACAGCAAACCAAACAAATGAATAAACTAGAAATCATCCCAAAATTAAGATATTTTCATTTGGATTTGACAATGCTTTCCATAGTATATTCAAAGCATTATCTTTGTTCCTCTATCTTTCCTGGAACTTTCCAGTCTCTGTCTCTTCAATGAAACCCCAAGTGTCTTGATTTTCTTTTCCCACCATGCATATTAAAGTAAGGAATATATATACAAGCAATATATATTAAGTACCTATAATGTGCAAACTCTTGTACTTGGTGCTGAGAAGATTGAAGGAATTATTTTGCCAGTTATGCATCTTATAGCTAAGAAAGATTTAGTTAAAAATTAGAAAGTTTGTTCTTTTTGAAAGTTTGTTTGATAGTCTTACTTTAGACTATCTGGGACAAACCAAGAAGTTGCTGGAATTAATGTAAGATTATGTGTAACTGTCTTTTTTATTACGAATTAAGACAAATAGGCATTTGTCTTGTCTATTAAATCTTTGGGGAAAAAACACTAAATAATACTATCCAATTTTTTTAAAAAAATGACCATCTAAGATAATTAAGACAATAGCACAGAGTCACACAACTAATTACTATCAGAGGTAGATTCAAACTCAGGTTTTCTTCAAGTGCAACACTTAACCAGATATACTGTAATGAATGAACTGAAACAAAAGGAAAAGAAAAAGAAAGTAAAATATTTAGGGTTCAGTATAACTATTAGAGATTATTATTAGATTAGAGATCATCCAGTGTAACCACTCATTTTACAGAAAAAAAAGCACCCCTTTGGAGGTTTGAAAAAATCCTTTCCCACCCTGGTAAATGAAAGAACCAGGATTTGACTACAATGCCGCATTTGTAACAGGACATCGACAACTTTCTGGGATGCAGTTTTCACTCAGTTATTGCTTCTGAGTTGGAATATTAGTGCTTAGCACAAAATGAAACCCTCAATGCTAATTTGAATTTAATTAAATAATGACTAGAATTATGTGTACTATTCTATGTGAGAGTTTTCAGCCCCATGGTCTCATTCTCAAAATATTTTTGATGTTTTTGATGATAGGATAACCATTTAAAAGATGAACTAATTCAAAATCTTCTTGCAAAATTACTAGAAAAGGAGATATGAAGTAAATTTTTTGAAGCAAAATTGTCTTTTTCAACATCATTCTTGCAGGTAGCTCTTACCAACTTTTCCCTACTTCAATAATGTCATATTAACCCAAGAATGACTATAATATGCTCATTTTCCTTGGATGTCTTTCTGCCTGTCATTATGTTCCCCTCACCAAGAGTACCATGTCTATTCTCCCCCATCTCCTCAAAAATCGATATCTGGCAAAACCAAACTCGAACTTCCTTATTCCAATTGGATTTACTTGAATGATCATATCCAGTTTTCAACTTGTTTTTTCTCTGTGTATCGTTCTCCTTTAGAATATACGTTACCTTTTTTTAAATCTTGGTATACATTTCTTTTTAATGCTTATTTGTCTTTTCTGTGTGCATACTTATGGAGTTCTCAAGTAGACTTCAGATTCCCAAAGGAAGGAATCACATATTTTACAGCTTCTTTTCTTCCAGTCTACTACCTTTTCAAGTGTCTACGATAGGAAAATAAAAACATAAATTCTGAGCTGGAAGAAAATTTACATGGTATCTAATCTAGTAGGATCAAACTCAAATACAAATAGATCTTTGTGGATTGCATATTGTTTTAGAAAACCACAAATTAGCATTATTTACATTTTGTTTTATTTTTTATTTCATTTGTCAAACATTTCCTAATTACATTTTGTTTTGAGAATTTTGAGAACTGCTTGAGTGTCTGTGGATGAAGACTTTAATACATTTGGTAATAGTCCACTGTCATTTTGCCAGATGAAGAAACTGAGATTCAAAGACTTTGTGGTATAGTCACAGTGGCAAAGTCAGGATTTGAATTCAAAATCCTGATTCCAAATCCATCACTCTCCATCCCCAAACCTCAACCCATCCCATATGCTTCAGAATGATAGGATTTTAAGTTGGAGGGGAAATTAAAGATTTCATTATCTCAGTTCGTATCTTCCAGATGATCAAGTCTAGAAAAAAATTAACTTTCATGAGGTGAAAGAGATAGTAAATGGCAGAACTGACATTTTAAACCAATTCCTTTCACTCCAAGACTCTTTCTGTTGAACACACTGAAATGAACATTTTTGGATTGATGCATGGATGAAAGAATGCACTATAAGAGAAGACAATTCTTTTTGTCATAGATTACATCTTTTAACACAGTTGAACTCCATGTCCCTTATATTTTTGAGTATCAGACTGAGTGAAACAGAAGTCTACCACAGAGTCAGGTAAATTCAGAACTGTCTAGTTTAGACTAATTCACAGTTAGTGAATTACAATTAGTGATTTTGATCAACTTGATCAAAATTTATTCCAACCCTATCCTTGCCCCTTTCGGAGGAACTATATTATGGAGATAAGCTTTACAGGCTATACTAAATTCTACAAAGAGTTGGATTTTTTTGACTTGTAGATTTGAGATAATACAAATAGACAAGAGGTGAGGGATTTACAAAGAAAATTCTTTCCTATTCTCAAGGATAAATAATACTGTCACACCAGAAAAAAAAAATGGGAAGACTCTTGCCAACTCAGAAAAGCTGCAGATGCTCACTAACTAACAGTATTGTTTCTTCTACATGAATGGACTGTATATTTCCCATATGACCTTGGGAACATTACCAACCTGAAAGGAGCATGAGTGGAAGGATCATTCCCAAGAGCTTTCACCTATTTCCTATTGCTAAGGAAACCACTTCTTCTGAATCCTGCCTTTCAAGCTCATTTTTTCCCCTTAACATATAAATATATATTCCTTATGTTGGTGTGAGATTCTTTTATGGTTGCTTTCCAGTTATTTGTGAACTCATTTCAACTAATTGAAGATATAGGCTTGCGTAAATATCAGAGACAAATTTTTTTTTTGTATTTTCATCCATGTGATCTAAACCACTGAATTCTAGTCTGCTAATATAGTTGTTAGAAATTCTAAGATTATATATGTGTATTAATGTAGCAATAATGGTTTAAAATAAGAGAAATATATGACCAGTATTCACCTTTTTTTGCTACTATATAAAGAGTTCTGAACCTTCTTTGGCAGCCTATGGATCATTTCTTAAAATAATATTTTAATACATACAATAAAATACATAGGGATACAAAAGAAATAAATTACATTACAATAGTTATCAAAGTATTTTTAAAAATAAGATCACATACACTTGATAACCTCTAACCTTGAAAGAAAGAAGTGCAAATTCACGAAGTTCACTGTAACTAACTGGTCTTAGGGGTTTGTTGCATCTTAGCCTGTCTTTTTGCCATTATCTTTTCACCCATTTTAACATCATGGTCTAGGAACAGTAATCAAGTTAGTTCTACCATAGATTCATGAAAAGGGTACATCCATTCTCATCCCTATGGCTCCAGGCACTATAATTTTTACTTCCTGATCCAAACTCCATACCCTGGCCACCACTCCTTAGTGCTTGTTTTCTGTCTATAATACAATGTAAAACTCTTTGACAGAGACTATCTTACTTTTGCATTTGTGTTCACATGTAATAAGTGATTAATAAACTTCTACTCATTCATTTATTCATTTGTCATCTGTTCTCCAGGTCAAAGACTAGTTATTGAAAATAGTGAGTTTGCCCCTTTTAGTTTTGTTTTCATTTATATTATTGTGTCTGTTGTACCTATTCTTCTCTGGTACTACTTACTTCATTCTGGACCGCTTCATACAAAGTAAGGTAATTTTATATTAGTAAGAAACATTTACCTATCTAAAGTACTAGGTAGCATATGAGAGTTTGTCATTTGTTTTTATTTTAAAATGTCATAATTCCCTAAGTTTATGTGTTTTCAAATTTTTTGGAAATCAACACAGATATAGATGCTAAGGTCACCTATATAGTCATTCAAATATGAAAGAAAAAAATTCAATTTTTAGCATCATGGTGGTTGTCAATCATTAACTGTTGACTATGTGGATAGTGCCTAGACACTAACTAGTTTGGATTGTAAATATATAATTTATTTTTAAAAATGATAAAATTGTACATATGAGGATCTTCAGCCCCTACTGACAGACTATTTTTTGTAGTTTCATTAATGTCCTATTTTTTCAGGAACTAAATAGCAATTCCTTTTTGAGTAACCATCATTATATTTCTAAATAAATTCTTGTTTCCATTCTTCTAGCTTCTCTCAAGTGGCACTAGGTACTTTGATACTGATAATGCCCTATAACCATCAGATTACAGCACTCTTAAGTTTAAGTGATCATTGTATCTATACACTAATTTGTTCTACTGGTTTAAGTCTCTTCAGTAACTGCAACATTGACCACAGAAGTTTTTGTTTCCAGTTTTATTTTGAAAGGATGGCAAAACCTTGCATATTAAATCTACTTCTTTAATAATCTTCTCTAAGTTTGTCCTGAGGGCTATCTCAGGTGTCCTGATTTATATCATGCCAACAGGACCAGATGTCTCTAGAAGAGAGAGTGAGGCTGGTGATTTTGCACAGCCATTCCACACTTAAATCCAATTCACTTGCAAGTCATGGCATCACCTTCCTGATGTCCTGGTCATCTTAAAAATGAGGGATTGTAAACAACAACCTTTGAGTATTAGGAGCTGCCCCACCAGGGACCTAACTAGACAGTTCTAGTGGGGCAATGCAGCTCACTCTTTCCTTCCTTCCTTCCTTCCTTCCTTCCTTCCTTCCTTCCTTCCTTCCTTCCTTCCTTCCCTCCTCTTTCTCTGTCCAAATAGAGTATCATACACTTAGCTGCAGGTGCTCTGCGTGAAGAAATATAAATTTTGATTACTGAAACCTCATGAGGTATCTTGGGGTTTGTGGGCTAGATCTCTTTTTTAAGGAGCATGCCTTAAACCCAAATCACTTTGACTTTCATTGACTGACCATCAATAAATCCTAGCCCAAGTCTCACTTGGTAACTGTTCCCTGATATATCAGAATGAGTGTAAATAGTATTATTTTTCTGTTTTGGCCAGAAACCTTGAGGGTCTTCACCTCCTATATATATATACATATATATGTATATGTATACATATATATTTTTTTTTGATTAGGTAAAAGAGACCCTTTTTGCCTTATTTCCTACCTAGCAGTAATCACTGCATGGGTGTTGCCTCAGTTAAACTCAGACCTGGGAAAGACCTTTGCTTATACAGGCCAAGGTCTCTCAATGCATCCAGAGCCATCTTCAGTCATCCCGATCTATATCTTGCCACTAGACCCAGATGACTCTGGAGAAGAGAGTGAGGCTGGTGACTTTGCATAGCCCTCCCTTACTTAAATCCAATTCACCTACAAGTCATGGCATCATCTTCCCGAGGTCATAGTCCTCTTCCAGAATGACAAAGTATATTTCTAAGTTTGTCCTATCCTGTTCACTCATCTGAGTTTCCTGTCTGTCTGGTTGCAGGGTTCTGACTATATTTTGCACTTCAAATGAAGAATACAAAATGGGTGATTAAATCACAATGAAAATGAAAAGGGAAATAAGAATTTTCTCTTTCAACTATGTTAATTTACTAGAGATGTAGAAGGGGTATAAGATCAAATTATCTCACATAATGCACTGAACTTCAGTGGAATAAGCAAGTTTTTTTGCTTTTTTTTTCTTTTGTGCTGATCTTAGTGTTGAGAAATTTTAGGGACAAGCTTTTCCTTCTGCCCGCTCCATATCGGGGTGAGTTTTAAATTTCAATATTCAGCCCTATTCCATGACCTCAGAACCCCTCATTCTTTCTAATTTCTAATATGATAGTCAGTTATGTTTTGGCTCTTTGCTTTTATTACAAAACAATTGCATGAGTTTGTCAGCTTTCTATTTTGCCTCTGGTAGAATAATGTTTGATGGTTTTTCTTGGCTTATTGCATTTTAATTAGTATGGTGCTATGTGTCTTTAGTAGCGTGGGGCTATGCGGCCTTTAATTGAAATCTTTTTCTTGAGCTTGTGATTATTATATCACCTTGATGGCTATAAACTGCAGCTCTTATATAGTATGTGATAATGTTGTGTGAGCCTCTGATGTGAGCTATTTTGATTAGTTATGTTAGTATGAGCTGCTTTTAGCTGCCTCATTCTTATAAGCTCAAACGCATTTTACAAATTATTTGCTAATTTTTATTCTGTAAATACACACAAATACACAAATCACATGCACATATACATATACACACCATTTAAAAGTAGAATGGAAGTTGGCCCTGGGAAACTATTTCCCTCTTGAATTAAAGGTTAAAACTGCATAATATTGAGTACTTTTTTTTTGCTGTCCATTTTTTAACCC
The DNA here is from genome assembly GCA_028658325.1 of Potorous gilbertii. NCBI lineage: Eukaryota > Metazoa > Chordata > Mammalia > Diprotodontia > Potoroidae > Potorous > Potorous gilbertii. The sequence goes on along the minus strand of CM053773.1, from coordinate 9,844,709 downwards.
AATGAGAAGTGACTCTCACCATAAATTAAGCTATACCGTAAACATTTCAGGGAATCTCTGAAATCCACCCCCCCCACACACACACACTCTATCTCTAATACAACTAATACAACTTGATGTTTATGGTAGACTTTCTTATAGTTTCTTTTCTTATTTGATTTTTCACAGTCTTGTTCTTAAAACTAGTTCACTTCATTTTTTAATGTCCTCAGATGATATCTCTGAGGGGTTGGGCTACCTTTACTTGCAATTGTATCAGAAAAGGAAACCAGATTCAAAGGAGCATGAGAAACATGAATAGATCTCAGAATGTCTTTCTCTAGTAAGAATTCTACGAGATATACTTAAAAGAATAATTTATTTGGAAGAACAAAATTCAAAGATATATTATTGATACAATAGTAAAAGTAATGTTATAGAGAAAGTAGTTGCAGTGAAGATTGGATATTCGTTCTTTTCTTTGTTAATGATTTAAAGTGGCTTTCCATGTTTTATATAGAACATTTTAAAGATTTCTAAACAATAGAAGATTAATTATATATCAGGTATGAAACCTCAAGTTAACAGGGATCTTTTTATATCATAAATTTGTTCTTAAAAATCATGAATAAATTAAATAGCATTTTAAATACACAATAGTGTTTGTTATTTAAAGGAATATTGTCTTTCCTTTTGAATGTTTTGTAAATTTGTATTTACTTTTATTGGATTTTCTTTCATTAAATCTCATCACATTTCGTTATTAAATAGGTAAGACTTTCTTCAAGAAATCCATAATCTTAGTAGATAATATTAAAATTAATATTCCAAGGATTCTAATTTCATATGGGAGAGCAACTTGTCAGAACTTTATTCAATGAAGAGGATTAGGAATGAACAGATTTTTACTCTACTTAGAAAAAATAAATCTTTCAAATTAGTAATAATCGAATTTTAAACAAATTTGGCTTTATATTAATTTTAGTAACTTTCAATTAATATTTACAAATTGATAGTTAAGATCTTAGAAACTCTAGAGAATTTTCATACATTAAAGATATATTTTGATTCTTCATAATAGGAACTTATATAACAACTCAAAATTTTAAAATCCTTTACATTTCACAAAATGCTTGCTAAAAACCTGCGAAGAGTAAGTCAAATGACTTGCCCAGTACCTCAAGAATAAAAAATGCTCAAGTTTGGGTTTAAAACTCAAGGTCTCCTTAGGTCAAGTACACCATTCTTTCCATTAGGCTACTTTACCTGCTAAGAAAAACCAAGTGATACAAAAAAAATAGGAGATAAAACCCCACATAACTCTAAGGTGTTTTTGATATGAACAAGTAAAAGTGATGGGAAGTAGTGGTCAGTATAGTAGAGGTAAGAAGGGAAGTGTAACAAAACCAAGACTCAAAAGGTTTTCTCTCCTATAAATACAGAAACTGGGGGAAATGGAGACAGAGGCAGAGACTGATGGTGCCTGCCATAAGGATTTCTGCCATATTTCTCCAAGATTAAACATCCAGAGTACATTCATATATGAAATATGCAAGTAGAGGAGGCAATGCAGAAAAATGTGGAGAGAATGTAAGATCAAATTTTATTTCTAAACTTTTAGTACAAACATTTTGAAGAGAAGGTAAAAATTCAGCCGTGATTTCTTATTTTTAATAATTTATCTAAAACTTGGTTATGCTCATACATGATTCCTTAACAGATACAACCCCAGAGATAACGTTTTTCCATTCTCTTTTGATTATTAACTTCAATCAAGGCATAAGACAAGTTAATCAATGCTCAGCAAAGGTGTTTGTCACTGTGATATAGGATGTCCTAAATAGGAGTCAGATTTGAGAGGAATTTTTACACAATGATGTATGTATGCCAGGTGCTCCGCTTTGTGTTAAAATTCAGGTTTGTTTAATTTTAGTGAATTCCATTCTTCCTTTACACACAACTCAAAGCCCCTTGACATAGTTACCATGGTCTTTTCTTTTAAACTAATTTCTATTGAAGTGATATCCTTTCCCATATCCTCCAGCAATTGCCTCCAATCATCTTTCCTCTCTTTCTAATCTTTAATCCACCTTTCCCCAACCTTATTCCCTGATTCCTGGCAACAAAACCAAATCTCTACTATCCTTAAAAAACCAACAAACAAAAACAAAAGTCTTCATTTGACCTTGCCTTCTTTTGAAGCTACTGTCATATTTCTCCTTCCTTTGACAGGCTTTGTTCTTTATTCTCTTTTGCTTCTCAGTGTCTCACAATCTGGCTATTGAGTTGCACAATGAATGGAGTGGTAACCTTGTATTCAGGAAGAACTGAATGTGTGACCTTGGGCCAGCTATTTAACCTCTTTCAGCCTCAGCTTCCTCATTCATAAAAAGCAGATAATAGCACTTCCTGTACAGGGTTGCTACAAGGATCCAGTGAGATGATATACATCTGCCACTTTGCAGACCATGAAGTGCTATGTAACCATTATCACTCAACAAAAGCTGCTCTCTTCATGGTTATCAACAATTACTTAATCGCCCAATTAAACAGCCTGTTTTAAGTCCTAATGCTACCTGACAACATTGACTTCCTGGATACTTTCTCTTCACATGGTTTTCATGGCACTGTTCAGTTCTCTTCATACCTCTTTCTATATTTATTCTTAATCTTTTTACATCAATCATCATCACTACCATCATAGCTAGTTCTGATAGCGTGCCTGTTATGTACCAGACACTGTGATAAGTAAACATTTTACAAATATTTTCTCATTTGAACCCCACAATAACCTTGAGAAAAAGTCCTCTTTTTATTCCCATTCCCATTTCTTAGGAAACTAAGACAAAGACAGGTAAAGTCGCTTGCCTGAGGTCACAGCTAACTTCTGAGGCTAGATTGGAACTGAGGTTTTTCTACCTATAGCACCACCAGCTACCTTTATTCATCCATACCCTTTTCATAAATTGGGTGTACTCCAATCCTCCTTTCTCTTCTCTCTTTATACTTTTTCTTGGTGATCTCATTAGTTCCAGAGTTTCTACCATCATCTCTGTGCTGATGAGTGCTAGATCTAGTTTCTCACCATCAAGTATTTATGGGCATTTTGGAAATGACTGTTCCAATGGAATCACAGCCTCAATTTGTTCAAAATTTCACTCATCATTTCCAAGCTTATATCTCTTCTAATCTCAACTTCCATTGAGTATACTACCATCTTTCTGGTCATGCAAACTTGTAAGTCTCTAGTCATCTTCCTTTAACTCTTATATTTAATCAATTTTCATGTCTTGTTATTTTACCTTCATAATATTTTTCATGTCTATCCCCTTCTCTGAATGTACTATGCGAGTACCTTAGCCTTGGTTCTTATTTCCTTTCACTTGGTCTATGATAACAGCCTCCATGTTGGACTTCTAGTCTCAGGTGTCTCCCTTCTCCAATCCATCCTCCATTAAGCTTCCAAGGTGATATCCCTCAAAGTTCATATCACTTTCCTGTTCGGTAATTATTCAACAAGAATTCATTTATTCATCAATCCGTGCCAGTCACTGTAATAAATGCCAGGGATATAAAGAAAGACAAAGAAAAAAAGTCCCAGTCACCACTACCATCACCCCTGGTACAGAGTGGGCTGGCCTAGTCCTCCCCAGTATCCCCATCACCACCCAACTTCTGGATTTACAGATGGATTCAGCAGAAAGGAAAATAAATAGAAGTGAACAGAAATCCAGGATATTCTCAAAAAGTCTCATACAGAAGCAGTCCCATGACATCTTGCTGGTCATTGGGATGGGCATCAGTGCTGCTGTGGCCCCGGCATCTGTACCCTCTGCTCCTGGGGGAGATGCATCAAAGCCATCCTGGAAGGAAGCTGGGGAGCTGGAAGTCCTGCATCTAGGAGACATAGTAGAATTCTAGAAAAAAGTGATGAAAGACTGAGACCTGCTTGTGGTTTTTCACAACTTGATCAGGAAGATGCTGCTGTGCACAGGGGACACCAAGCCAACTTATTCCAGGACTGTTTAATGGAAGTCTTAGACAATTTTGTAGCAGTACATCCAGAGCCCCACAGTGCTACAGTCTATCCTCGGTCTGATGGAGCAGGGGATCATGGTCCTCATCATTACCTATGACAACCTGCTGGAGATTTTTGGCCAGCAGCACAACAAGCCAATGGAAAGCTTAAAACTGAAAGATAAAACAAAGGTTCTCCAGTTGGCTAGAGGACACATGAAGTATGGCATTCTTCACATTTGTGGCTTATACACAGATCCCTGTGGAATGGTTTTGGATCCTCTGGGATGTAAAGATGTGACCCAGGACACAGAAGTAATGAAAATTCTGTAGAACCTGTATCAAACCAAGTCCTTTCTGTTCATGAGCAAGATGCTGAGGGATCACATCTTCCAGGCCCTGTTCTTGTATTCTGTGTAGGACAAGGCTTATTTGAAGCATTTCATGGTGATGCTCAAGGAGAAGGAAAATCATTTCTTCAAGCATCAGGCCTATAAGCTTCTGTGTGGCATCAAAGTTGTCTCCCATGGATATTGCTTTGACTACTTTCCAGGAATATGTGTAAGACCTTGCTGCCCAGATCTGCAAACAGCTAAGTCCAGATGCTGACAGAGTAGACAGCACAATGCTAGGACTACTTATAGATTGAACACCAGGTTCTTGCCCACCTAGCACAGAATGAATATAATTACTAAATAGTAACTATTTCTTTTTTACCCAGGAACCCTGAGGATCTTCCCCTACCAGTTTGATTTTTAGTTATTTTTTTTCTATTAAAAGGGGCCATCCCTTGAGTAACCACTTAAAGAGGCCTATTCATTAAATGGGAGTATCTCATTCAAAGTGAGAATCTGATAACATCTTACCCTAAAATGGCCAAGGTCCAGCATTGTCCTGATAAATATCAGGCCACTGGACAAAGATGGTTTTGGAGAATAAAGTGAAGCTGGTGACCTTGCACAGCCCTACCTAATTCAAATCAAAGTCAAGTCCAAGTCATTGTATCCTCTTGATGCCATGGTCCTCTTGAGAACAAAGGACAAACACAACCAGGACTGTGTCAAGAAGATGCTGGGGGAGGACAACCACCATGTTCCCAAAAGAATCTGACAATTGGATCCAGATAATTCTGGAGAGTCTCAAGATCTCAGAGACCCCTGAGACCTACACCTGGAAAACCAGCCTCTAAGCAACCAGTGCTGGCCCCGGGACTTCCATTCAAACCTGAGGGAAGCCTCCTACAGAACCTGGAGGGGCATCACCCAGGGTGGGGCCTCTGTGCATAGAACTGCTAGGGACTGATACTTTTACATTTCAGGTATACTTGGAAAGGACCCTCCAACAACTACCTCAGGGATAAAGTCTAATGTTGGCCTCCAAAAAAGAAAGTCCCTAAGGGAGCTCACATTCTAACGGGAAAGACACATAAGTAATAATGTATATAAAAGCTACATACAGAATACAGAAAATGAAGGGCAACGTTAGCAAAGTCCTCTCTGTATTACCTCTAGAATAAAATATTAACTTTAATTCTCATCCTCATTCTCTCTGTCTGTGTCTCTCTGTCTCTCTCTCTCTCTATCTCTCTCTCTCTCTCCTTCCCAACCTGGCTCAAATTTACTTATATATTATTTCCTTTCACACACTCCATAGTTCAACTAAACTGACCTTCTTGTTCCACAGAGATTTCCGTCTGTCTTCTACAATTTGATTTCTGAATAGATTGATTCTTTGATTTGAATTCTTTTCCTTTACCTCTTAACAATCCTTAACTCTTTTCTAAGTTCAACTCAAATGCCCTCTCCTACATGAAGCCTTTCATTATCACCCATTTGTATTACCACTACCACTCTCAAAATAGGTGCAATTCATGTTGAATTATTGGTCTGTGATTTATTAATAATCTATAAATATATGCATATATGTATATGGGCATAGTTGAGCCATCCAACTCCATGCTTTAGTTTATTGGACGTAATAAATTCCCTGCAAACAGCATGAAGACTACAAAACTCCAAATATGGCCCAAACAAGATTAAATGTCCTGGGAAACATTTAAGTACATAACTAAATACAACATATGTTAAATTGGGGCTTTCTAATTTAATATGGATCCTTATGTATTTCTATTTGAGTGTGGTACCACTAGTTGAGATAATATACATTTTAATGTATTAGGTTCTTTCCCCCTAACTTTATGTAGAGAACTATAAATTTCTCCCTTCTCTTCATACTTTCTTGAAATTAGGTACTCAATTGTTTTCTAGTAACTTCTGAAAAACAATTTCAACATTTGAGGTATTTTAAGTAGGATCCAGAACTTTACTTATTCAATGATTCCCTTCACAAAACCTATCCCCAAATTTAGCAAATTTCCACATACGAAATTTTTCTTAAATTCTATTCAGAAGAAAACCTTCTAACATTTTCTGAGGAATTAACCCTCTCTTTTACTTTGGAAATTTTGTCACAGCATTTGGCCAAAAGTAATACATTTACAATGGAATGTATCCTCTTCATAAGTTCTTTGCAAAATGAATTCATGGAAAATGAATCACATTTTACAGTTTTCAAAAATACTTTCTGAGATCCTCTGTCTGTCTTTCTTTCAAGTATTAATGAACTTTAAGTGAATGTTGAGATGCTATAAAATTGCTTGATATTTGAAAGAATCCTGACTTGAATCTTTTATTTAATCCAGAGTTCTGAACCTCTTTTGTGTCATGGAATCCTTTGGCTGTCTACTGAAACCTATGAACCTTTTCTCAGAGTAAAGATGTTTAAATAATTGAAAAACATAGTCCAGCAGCAAGTGATAAATATAGAAATTCCACTTAAAATAACTATAGACAATATAAAATATTCTCTCTTCCAGGACAAACTGAGAAACTATAGGAACACAATTACAAATACTTTTCACGCAAATAAAGTCAAATCTCAACTACTGAAAAAATATTAACTGCTCATGGTTAGTCCAATTCAATATAATTTAAAATTATGATTCTACCTAAATTAATTTACTTATTCAATACCATGACAATCTAACAAAAGCATTTTGCAAAACTAGAAAAAACTAATAACGATATTAATCTGGAAGGATAAAATGTCAAGAATATCAAGGGAATTAATTAAAAAAGGGAAATGGCTTAGTTATACCAGTTCTCAAACTGTAATATAAAATGGTAACCATCAAAACAATCTGTTACTGTCTAAGGAATAGAGTAGTGGATCAGTAGCAATAGATTAGGTACACAATGCACAGAAATAAATGACCATAGTAAACTAGTGTTTGATAAACCCAAAGGTCCAAGCTTTTGAGACAAGAAATCACTACTTGACAAAGACTGCTGGGAAAACTGGAAAGCAATTTGGCAGAAACTAGTTATACACCGTATACCAAGATAAGGTCAAAATGAGCACATGATTTAGACAAAAGGGTGATGCCATAGATGAATTAAGGGAGCATGGAATAGTTTACATTTTAGATATATGGATAAGGAAAGAATTTATGATCGAGAGAGAGAGAGAGAGAGAGAGGGAGAGAGAGAGAGAGAGAGAGAGAGAGAGAGAGAGAGAGAGAAAGAGAGAGAGAGAGAGCATTACAGGATGTATACTAGATCATTCTGATCACAGGGAATGAAAAGGATTTTGCATAAACAGAACCGATGTAGCTTAGATTAGGAAGAAATCAGAAAAATAGGGGAAAATTTTACAGCAAATTTCTCTAATAAAGGCCACATTTCTCAAATATGTAGACAACTGATTCAAATGTTTAAGAATATAAATCATTCCCCAGTTGATAAATAGTCAAAGGATGTGAACAGGCAATTTTCAGAAGAAAAATGAAATCTATCTATGGTCATGTAAAAATGCAATAAATCATCACTGAGTAGAGAAATATACATTAAAACAACTTTAAAGTACTAAATAATACCTATCAAATTGGCCAATGTGACTGAAAAGGAAAATGAAAACTATAGGAGGGGATGTGGAAAAATTGGAAAACTAATGCACTCTTGGTGGAATGAGTCAACTGATTCAACCACACTGGAGAGCAATTTAGAACTATGTGTACAAAGAGCTATAAAACTGTGTATACCCTTTGATCCAGCAATACTACTTGTATGTCTGTATCCCAAAGAGAGCAAAAACAAAAAGGAGAAAGACCTAGTTGTACAATAATATTTATAGCAGCTCTTTTTATAGTGGTAAAACATTGGAAACTTGAGAAGATGCCTATCATTTGGGGAATGGCTTAACAATTGTGTTGTATGATTGTAACGGAATTCTGTAGTGCTATAACAAATGATAAGCAGATAGATTTCAGAAAATCCGGAAAAGACTTACATGAACTGATGCAAAGTGAAATGAGCAGAATCAGAGCATTTACATAGTAATAACCATATTAGAAAATGATCAATTGTGAATGACTTAGCTAGCCTTAGCAATACAATTATCTGAGACATTCTCAAAGATTCATGAATAAAATGGTATCCATCTCCAGAGAAAGAATTGAGAGAGTCTGAATACAGATCAAAAACGTATTTCTTTTTGGTTCTGTTTTCTTTTACAATATGATTAATATGGAAATATGTTTTGTATTACTGCACATGTATAACATATTAAATAGCTTACCTTCTGAATGTGAGGTGAGTTGGGGTAGTAGGCGCAGAATTTGAAAATCAAAACCTTTTTTAAATAATTTAAAAAAATTACATGGGATTAGAAAAAAATAAACTATTTAAAAATCTAAACAATTTTTAAAAATACTGAATTAAAAATTATTGGAGCTTAATAAAAAAAATAAGATATTTTCTTTCTTAATCCAGGTTCAGGTATTCTTTAAGTATATAGTAGGGACCAGTTTAAGAACCTCTGACTTAAAGAAAAGTAATGCAAACCATCCTATTCTGATATACATATTTTTATGGTTTTGCTTCTTCATAAATAAGGTGTTCTTAAAACAATATTCCATTTAGATGTGGGAACCGTTTTTTTCAGTATAACCTTTTTAATCACTTTGACCATCACTTATTCTTTAAATGTGAAATATATACCATTTATCTTTTGTCATCTTCTGATTTCTCTTGTATGTGTTCTTGTAAGTTCTCACTTTTTTGTCTCTCCTCTTTTCCTCTTTTCTTCATTTGCTTCTTTTCCTTTTGCTTTCTGACTTCCAGTTCCATGTGTGATCTGTCATGCTCATTTTAGTTTCTTACCCTTTCACCTCACAATACAAAATTACTCTTGTTCCCCTCCCAGAAAATTACTTTCTCTTTTCATCTTGTACCTGAGCTGTTAATTTCCTGTGGGGTTTCATTGCAAACAGAAGCAGGTGATGTTAACTGTTTAAAAGCCATAAAAGTGGAGAGGGCAGGGGGGAAGAGCATGTAGAGACTATATTATATAGGATAAAGGAAAATTAAACATGTATTTCAGTTTTATTAAAATATCCTAAGTTGTTTGTATGAATATGTGCATATGTTTTGTATGAGTAATTCTAGTACTATTTGTAGTCCATACATAAAAAGAGAGACAAAATTAGGAATCTCCCCCTACACACACACACACACACACACACACACACACACACACACACACTCTACTCTAAAATTCCAAATATCCTGGCAAGAATATGATTAGCCAGGGTGTGACTTTGAAGCAGATGATTAATTTCCCAAGCAACAAAAGCTCTCAGTGCAAACGAAACTTTACATTTTGACATGAAAGCCCCTGCTGAAACCCTACTCAGTACTGAGCACACTCCTGACTGCTGGGATAGGGACCCTCCCTTCAGGCACTGGTCCTAACCCTGCTGTTTTCAGTTTTTTACGGGCCATTAATTTGAGTGCAAAAGTCATAAATTATCTATAAAAGCCACACAAATTATAGCTATCTGTGGTTTCTCGATAAAGTCTGAGATTTTTTTTAAAACACAACCTAGCTCATGGAAAACAGCCAATCTGGCAGGCTCTGCATGCTATCTGACTTAAAAGTTTCAAGAAAGGGACCATGTTGTGGTTGTCATCCAACTCCTCTTCCTGGACAATTTCTAAGATGGAGAAAAGGGAGAAGGAATTCATGTTATGGACACTTATTAGGGCTTATGCTTAAGCAAGGTAAACTTTAACTTCAAACTCCTCTTTGCTAGGATCCTCACAGAGCAATTACTACAAAAACTCAGTTGTTCTTTTAACTTCATGAGGTCATAAAACCTCTGTCTACCTGAGCTAACATAACACAGCTGAGGCCTGTTAAATCTGTTTACCCAGGGCTGTTCAAACATCAAAGAATCAAACATCTGTATGTTGAATCAGTTTTTACTTTATCTGAGAAATAAAATATGTATTATATATGTTTTATATATTTAATTTTTCTCTATTACTCTAACAAATGTGGAGATCTCCCTTCCCCTGAGCTGTAACCATACGTTTGCCATACCTGCTATCTCACAAGGGCAGTGACCCATGCCTGTACCCTTTTCCTAACTGGAAGGGAAATGGAAAGATCATCAATGTTTTAAGTGATATTGGAACTTAAAAGCTGTTTTTAAATACACATGAAACATACTTTTCCTACTCCCATATAAAATGGATACATAGTGATATTTTAATATTTCAGTGAAGCCTTAATTGTTTGAATCTGAGAAAGCTAGTATGGCCCAGAGAGTATAACCATATGGAACACAGTCAGAGTTCTCCAAAAAATTTTCACTTAATGCTAATTCTTTTTTACCTTAAAAAAGGGGATAGATAAGCCCTAAAATTGTATGAATCAATATAAAATATGGTAATTATTATGTATGATTGTATATAACCACCTTCTAGATTAAGATTCTTCCACATTTGTGTTTAGTCCTAGTATTTAATAAAGTATTTGACATATATTAGTAGGATATTAATGAATTGATTGATGGATTATTTGAATTTATTAATTGAATGAAATATTCAATTGATTATTGCATTGATTACAATTAAATGAAATACATATGACCTTAAACAAGATGTGGATGAGCACTCTTCTGTGCTTTTCCATGCTCACTAATAACTGGATGTAAAGGGCCATCAGTGATCCCATGAAAATAGTTAAAAATAGTTTCTTCTGCTCTACCTCTTACCCAACTAGCTCAACATCATTATCTGTTAAGAACATATTTCTGCTCTAATGTAGAGCAAGAAAAGTCAAGAGTAATGTGGTGGATATCTGGATATTCTAAAATGGGTTGCATACAGTGACGTAGACGATGATGGGAATAAACTGAACTACTAAGATATAGACCTTGAAGCTAAAATGTGAAAATTTGTCTCAACATCTGTCTTCCAACTCAACTCTCTCAAAATCTAGGTTGGCTTTAAGGAAAGATTTTTGAATTCACTGGCTGACTTTTACTCCCTTTTACTCAGACTTAATAGGATCATGGATTGGATTGTGCCCCTATATATCAGACATGTTTCTTGGGATTTTCAAAATGAAAGATTTATCTTCCTGAGTTCAAATGAGGCCTCAGACACTTACTAGCTGTGTGACCTGGGCAAATCACCTAACCCAATTTGCCTCAGCTTCCTCATCTGTAAAATGAGCTGGAGAAGGAAATGGCAAACGACTCCAATATCTTTGCCAAGAAAACTCCAAATGGGGACATGAAGAGTCAGTCAGATATGATTAAAAAATAACTCAATAACTAATACATAAATGGGCAGAGGATATGAAAAAAGATTATGGAAATAATTATGATGAACCAAATATGAAAGTCTGCTAGACATCAATAATACAGAGAATACCATTAATGTAAAACAAATTAGAGCTTTCTCCTCACAAGCAGAAATTTGGCAGAGTTGACAGAAGGCAATGCTCCGTAGTCTTGCTGTTTCTTCTTCATTTAGAAGAGGGCCAATGACCTAACAATCTTCACTTATGAGCTGCATCTAAATGAGTTAGAGTTCCATAAAGTTCTCAACCTCACTCTTTCTTTCAGAGCTATCAAAGATCTGGGGCAAGACAAAAATCAGAATGACTGGTGATGGTCAGGGATGCAGTGGATGATACCTGGTGCCTGACCAAGCTCTAAGCACACCACAGTGCCTGCCTGCTTTAGCCACCATCATAGCCTGTGGAATACATTGTTTGTATCCTCCCATTTCACCTGAGGAAATCTTCACATGCTTGAGTAGACATCTCTCTAAATTCACCAAAGGATTTGAGGTCTGTGGATTACCCTCAACCTGAGTGGGCCCATCTGCTGAGATGGTTTTTCACCAGAGTGTAGCCTCTGTTATATTCCAGCTTCTTGGAGCCACTCGTGAAGGTTAGGTGAAGGTGGACACCAAAGATGTATGAGAAGCCCACTAGGGTGATAATCCTCCCTGGATACCCCATACACACTCTACTCAGTATTGTAGCAGTGGTGGAAAGAAAGGCACTTTAATACATTATTGATAGAATAGTGATTTAGTCCAAACGTTTTGGAAAATAATCTAGAATTTTACTAAGAAAGTGATTGAGAAATGGAAACACAGTGGATGCCCATCAATTTGTGAATTGCAAATAAATTGTAGTACATGAATAATATTGAGTCAAATTTGAAAAATACAAGGAGACATGGTAAGACTTTAAATAAATTGATGCAAAGTGAAGTAAACAGAGCCAGAAAAAAATACACCCAGTAATCTCAATAATGTAAGTGAAAAATCAATAGAAACAACAAAAATTGAAAATACATGCTATGGAATTATAATGAACAAAATTGGCCCCCAAAAGCAAACATGTTTCTTCATCCTTTCTTTGAACAAACATGAAATATTATGGTTGACATATTGGTTCATTTTGCTGAATCTCTTTCTTGGAGAGGAGAGATCCATACCAAGAAACAAAAATAGTATTAAAACAAATTTTTTTAGATTAAACAAAGGATTTAGAAGATTATTTGAGAAAGAATAATCTTTTCCAAACAACATTTAATCCATTTTTTTATTTGTCCTATTTTCTCCCTACAAAACGCTCCCTTTATTAAATATCAATCTAGCTCACCCTAATCCACACAATGCACTCGTTCTCATTATCATGAACTCCTTATTACATTCTCCACAAGAAAAATGCCATGCCCAGGAGCCAGACAGTAAGGAATGTTTTTTTAGAGGTAGCTAGGTGGCACAGTAGATAAGGTGCTGAACTTGGAGAAGAAAACCTAAATTTAAATCTTGCCTCAGACACTAACTGTATAACCTTGGGCAAATCACTTAACTTCTGCCTCAGTTTCAGAAATTTTAAAATGGGGATAATAGCAACACTTACCTGCTAATACGGTTATTGTAAGGATGAAATAACAAAATATATGTAAAGTAGTTATCCCAGTGCCTGACACATAGTAGATGCTACACAATTCTTTTCCCCCTTTCTCTTTCCCTCATACTTCCTAGATGTGTTATGCTGAATAGATCACTTAATCTTCCACTTCAGACAGTTCCCTAGGATTTATCTACGAAATCATAGATAGTTTGAATCTGCAGTGTTGGAAGGATTTTTTCATACTGGCTCTTTCTGTGTATTTTATAGCTCTTTTTTGGAACAGATGAAACAATGAACTGATCTGCATATTGAAAGAATACCTTAAGTAATATTTTTAAAAATATTCTGCTGCTATAGTGGTGGAGCACAGGACCTGGAGAGAGGAAGAACTGAGTTTTATTCTGGCTTGTAAACCTGTTAGCTGTGGGATGCTTGGCAGGTGATTTGACTCTCTCTTTGCCTCAGCTTCCCCATCTTTAAAATGGACCAAATAATTACATTTACTTCACAGGGTTGTTATGAGGATCAAATGATTAAAAATACATAAAGAACTTTCAAATCTTAAAGCCCTATGTAAATGCTTGCTACTATTATATGGTTTAGAGGCCATCTTCTATCACACTTAAACTTTAAGGTTCTCGGTATATTTAATCTTATTTTGCTTGGGACTATCTTGTTGTGATGTGTGTGTGTGTGTGTGTGTGTGTGAAAGGAGCAATTCTATATGCTTCACTCTACACTTATGTATATTGACCTTACTATATGATCAATGTTTTTAAAAAGTATTCATTCAGTCATTATGTTCTCTTAATGGTTTTTATCAGTAGCTTCTATCACTTATGTGCATAAATCTATTCCCCGTGGTGCATGAGATTACTAATATGGTTGCTTAATTTCTGTGAGATTTAGTTTCTTTTTTTTATTATTTTATTTTATTTTTTTAAATAAATTTATTTAACTTTTTACATTCATTTTCACAAGATTTTGCGTTGCAAAATTTTCTCCCCATTTG
>CM053773.1:9802902-9829916 GCA_028658325.1 Potorous gilbertii | reverse complement strand
TTTGAGCTCCTCCATGGCCTGAGCCCATGGGGTATCTATTTAAGATATTTGGGATACAGAGGCTTTGACTCCTATGTCTTTACCTGATGGTAAGCATATCTCTTTGTCGTCGTCAGAGAGGAATGGAGGAATCATCTTCTCAAGAAAATAACCATCTATTGTCTTAGTTTTTTTCCCTTTTCTCGGCATTTTCCCAGCCAGTTACTTGACTTCTGAGAGTCCTCTTCACCCCAGCCTAGGTCCGCCAAGCTAGTGCCTGGGGTCTGGGATTCAAATGCTGCTCCCCAGCATCAGGGCTTTTGGCGGCAGGCCTGACTGCTCTTCAATGGGAGCTTATCTGCTGGTTCTCAGGTGGGGGCAGGGCAGCCTCCCAGGCTCAGTTCCCTCAGGGGGTTTATGCAGAGATCTTTTGTAATGGAGCTGGGGTGAAGCTCCAGCCTGCTCTGGGGGCCTCTGGCCAAGCTGCCTCAGCCTCTGCCACGTCCGCAGCCCCCCGAGGCGGTCTGAGTCCCAGAGATACCCGGCTCCCCTCTCAGCTCGTCTCCCTCACTGACCTGTGCGTCTGTGGGTGGAGGGACCCTTGCGGCCGCTGGAGATTCAGGTCCCTGACGCCTTCTGGGCTCTGCTCGCTCCTCTCAGTGTGGTGTGGCCAGAGCAGGGGGAGGGGAGCACTCCGCAGGGCAGGACTCCACTCCTGTCCTCGGTACCTTTGAGGTTGGTTTTTCAGGGCTCTCTGCAGCAGAAATCTCCTTCACTGTGTTGCTGCGTGGCTTCCACTGTTCCAGAATTTGTCAGGAGTTCTTTTTACAGGAAATCTATGGGCTGTGGTTTCGAAGCTAGCAAATGTGAGTCTTTCTACTCCGCCATCTTGGCTCCGTCCCGCCCGAGATTTAGTTTCTTAAGAATTATAATGAGATTATAATAAAATATGTGCTGCCAACCTGATATAGTTGCTCTAAGGAAAGAGTTACATCCTAAGATTCACAATGTGACATTATTCTTAGGTATACATGCTATACTATTAAATAGTAGTAGCAGTAGAAGGAAGAGGGGTAGTAGTAGTAGTAGTAGTAGTAGTAGTAGTAGTAGTAGTAGTAGTTGTTGTTGTTGTCTCAGTCAAGAAGCAGAAAAGATCCAGAAACATTCTAAATTCCTATTTGGTAATTGTTTCATTCAGGGACATAGCACTGTATTTTCATATACCTTGGTTTCCCTACTGGTAAAATAAAAATGTCAAGTTCCATGAGAATGGTGCTAAGGAGATAAATTGTTGAAGCAAGAAAAGAAGAGGAACTAGAAATTAATAAAAAAAATCTGCATAATTTCTTAGGCTCTCGAACCTCTCCATGCCTTGTTTTGCTGTGGTATGTATTATTCCCAACATTCACTGACTACAACAGAAGCTTTGTCAGGGAAATATATAAAGCTTACCTGAAATTTCAATTTCTAACCCCTAGAAAATGCCTGTGTGGTTCAGAAGGTGATCTTGTAAGTGTCAGGAAGAAAAAGATGGACAATTGCTTCTAAGAGTAGCAGAACAGTACAGATCTACTTGGCAAATGCTTGCTTACAGTACTTTTAATCCAAAATTATTGCCCAGAATCAAATTGCCTCACAAAACTTTTTTATTTTTTATTATAAATAGGAGAAATTATAGGACTTTTGAAAAAGTCTTCCAGTCACTCAAGAAATTATAAAATATCTTTCTCAACTAAAAGCAGCTTTAGAGAAATACTCATTTCAATGAGGATACATGATCCTGAACAAAAGTCACTAAAGTCCATGTCAACTCACTAGTTACTCATTAGTAAATTCATAATTGATCAGTCTTTCAAAAAACCAATGAAAATGACTCTCTCACTTTAGGCCCTTAGTTATGATTCCTTAAGTTGATAATTATGGACCTATTGAACCCATGAGATAGCTGCAGAGTTTAAAAATATCTTTCTCAGAATGGCTATTTATCCAACAGTATACAAAGAGAGAAAAACTAAGCAGAAAAGGAACAGAGGGCTTGAGGTTGAATCCCAGGCTCACTCAAGAAAGCATATATTCTAAGTGTCATATGCTCATGGCTGCTTTAACTGTTATTAAAGAATGTGAGAGAGAAAGAGATCCTCTTTCCTGCTACTGGGAGTTCATTTAGGAGCACAATCCAAACTCATAGGTTTGTAGGAATGGATGAGAGACAAAGAGGACAAGTGTTTCTCCTCCTAAAATCCCCTGGATGGGTCTTTTCTCCTGTCTCAGTGACATTTCATCTTTTGTATTAACCCTTCTACTGTGCCCCCTCCACTGGCACAGTGACCAAGGCAACAGCCAAGAATATCTAGTCATCTGTGTCCTTTATCATGAGACTATAGTACATTCCAGTAATAGTACAGTAAATATTTAACAATTGTCTCTCTGAAAATAAACAATTGTTCCCATGAAGCAGTTCTAAATTAAATTTTCATTATTAATATTTTCTTCATTACTTTTGTAAGACTAGATCATCAACAAAACAATAAACTAGGCCCTTATATGTATAGTGTTTAGGGAAGTTCTAGGTGTTAATCTGTACAATGAAAATTTGACAACTGGCTTCTATAAGTCTGTTAGAGCTGGCGTCAGTGCACCCTTAGTTCAGGCCCATCCCCATGCATATTTATTGGGGATATCTCTAGTAGTCCCAAAGTACAAGTTCTTCAGAGTAAAGTCAGAGAATATGTGGGTGCCCGGAAGGAGCCAGTGCATAGAACCATTCCCCGACATGTTCCATGAGATGACCCTCATGGCTTCCAGTTTCAAATGTTGCTTCTCTATGGACAATAATTTAATATCATGACTTAGAAAACAGTCACAACAACAACAGAGGCAGAAATAGCAAGGACAAAAACAGCCTACATGGAGAGTGTCTCTTATAGTAGTGCTAAGTATAAAGAGTTTGAATGAAACTATTATTTTGCCTTCATTCAATTCCCATTCTAAATGACTGAAGTTATTTTCAGAGCCCTATTCAGTTGGTTGAAATGATTTTTTTGAAAGAAAATTACTGTGGCTGGCCTGATTGCATGATCATATCCAAAATGTAAACTTGATTTTTAAATGGAAAAAGAAAAGTGAACTTTGGTTCAATAAGCACATTCGCAAAAATCCCGTTTGTTAGCTGAAACTGAATTCTGCGGACAAACATTCAGAAAGCTATAAAAGTCTCATTTCTCTCTGTGTTCCTCCATGGGATTTGCTAATTTGCTGAACATTGAAAAAATACAAAACCATTACCCATCCTCAAGAAGCTTTCATTTTCCTAGGGGTATGCAACTTTTGAGAAAGATAATTAGAGAAGAAAGAAAATACTGATGATGAGGGGCATTTAAAATGCCTTCACATAGGAGATTACTTAACATAGTGCTGTGAATAAAGTTGGTACCTCATAAATGTTTATTAAATCAAATTAATTCTATCGGTATTAGAATTGGGTTGAAGATAAATAGTAGCACATTTTTCAGTAACTATTTCAGTGATCACTGTGGAACTATATAACTAGTATTGCTTTTGATGGATCTGATTACTAGGTTTTATAGTATGAGTAGAAATTTCTCACTTTTTGGATCAAATTAATATAGAAATTATTTCACATATTATAGATACTTTGAGTTAATGAGAATATGGAAAATGTATTCAACTGTGTCTGGTTTCTTTAATTTTTTCTACTTGCAACAGAGCAGACCCAAAACAAGAATCTCTCTTTGACTTCCAGGTAGTTTTCAAGGGTAATTGTAATCACTTTTTTTTTCCTGAGAATATAGGTGTTGTTGCTACCATAAGGCATCCTTCATGCTAACACCCTCCTGGATGTAAAAAGGAGAATTGTACTATAACCCTTTACTCTTTTATATTTTGAAGAACACTCTCTACTAGATTACCCCCAATATCCCCAATGTATTTAAATTAGAGTTTCTTAGATTGACAGAAAATCATCTACAACATATTCTTTCTTATTTTGTTATTAATTATGGAATGAAACAGTTTCAACCACTATGTTTATAATGCAAATATGATTTTTAAAGTATCAGTTATTTTTCTGTATAGATATTCTCTCCTAAACAGATTGCAAACCTCTCATGCTTAATATGTGTGAATTGCTATGACTGAAATAACTCACCACTGTGTGACTACCCTCCTGATGATCTTCTCTAAACTTAGTGTAGTTTTCAGACAAAAAATGTCTAACCCATTGCTCAAAATATACCTGAAATAATTTCATTTTGTTAGTGTGTTTTCCACTAGTAGAGTCAAGAACTCAGAGTTCCTTTGATGTTATAATGTCATCAAATTATGATTTGGCTCAAGAATGCCCATAAATATGTATGCTGTACATGTATAGGGCTGCTCCATTCAGATTTGTACAATTTTAATTTTTAAAAAAAGATGTAGAAATACAGACAATATGAGATGACTTGAGAAAAAGCAACCCCTCAGGGAAAAGTGCTTGTGGAGAAACACAGATATTTCTAAAAGGAAATTAGAGAAAGAAAGGCCTTAGAGAAATGAATTTCCAGAGTGGATTATTTCCTAGAATATAAGTTACATGTGAATATTATGAGAACTTAGAGGTTGATAGCCGGGAAATACTGATAATTACAACTATTTGATGGTTATGCAAAAGTTATATATTATCTATCACAGAAACATGAATTTTGGTTTCTTATACTAAATTAGAAGTAAGTCACTTCTATGATCTTAGCAGATGACTCATACAAAAGCAGATAAACTGAAAGCTGAAAAGAACCTGTAAAGTCTAACTATATAGATGATACAGGTGTAGACTTGATTTTCAATATAATTTTCTTCCTTTCTAATCCAATGTACTTTATTTTATGCATTTAAAATATTATTCCAGAGAGGTGTCTATAAGTTTAACTATATATTCAAAGGGGTCTATTACATGAAATGTTAAGAATCCCTATACCATATCTTGAATTTCTTCCTTGCTGATCAGATATAGGAAGGCATGCCTTACCTGTTCCTGACACCTAAGGTTATTAGAAGAACAAGAATCTTCTGCTGTTTTATGAAGCTGTGTGGGAAAAAAGAGAGGTGAATGCTTGGCCTTATTCTTCCATGTATTTCTTGAGAGAGGGAAAATGCCTCAGAGACCTGTATGTCTTGCTCTTTGCTGATATCTATGGCTTGAGAAGCGGGAAAAATATTCCAGAAAGCAGACGAGACAACTGACCTGAATAACTTGGCAGGTCCTAAGCACAGAGGAACTACTTTTGTTAAAATAATATAATATTATTTAGAGTCTAGCCAAAGAACAGTTTGAAAAGAGTAGCTGGGTAGGTAAGTGGCCCTATCCAGCACATAATTTCTGATGTGTGGTTAAGTAGATCCTAAGTAGACCAAGAGCATCAAAGTCTGAAGGCTGGAGTCCCGAATTGCCAAGGGACACATAGGTGTCCCTACTCATGTCTCCTTGCTAGATTTATGTAAGTTTGTACACACTCTTTTCTGTGGTTGCTGTATTTGTTGGAGTGTCAACTCAGGTTTATGGAGTTACATTATGATTTTTTCTGCTTTACATTGTGTAAACATTTCATAATGAAATGTTAATCATGTGATTTTGGCTATGTTCAAATGCAAAGCATATTGTTGGCAGGGGCGGGGGTGCCAGAAGTTACATTTATAGGTTGCTCACACCATAATTCCTTCTAGGTCCCAGGAAGTGAGTTGTGGTAGCATAGGCACACCATTTGGAAAAATATTTCAATGAATCAATGTGAATACAAATTGTGATGAAGAAGAAAATTCAGAGAGCGGTAAAAGGAAAGAGTTTGGGGCGAGGTATTCATAGTGTACGTGATTTTGACAAGCTATATCTATTTCCTTTCATGTGTGTCTTTATACATCTATACCAATATCTGTTTATATTGATATAGGAAGATGAATATGTATATATATATATATATATATATATATATACATATACATATACTTATATGTACGTATATGTGTATAGAGAGAGAAGAGAGAGTAACTGACATATCTTGACCATAGCTATTGCATTATTTACCAAGGTGATCAAGACAGGAGCAACATGTATGTTTCCCATAGTATTCCGGTGTCATATTCCTTAATTGGTAGAGTTTTGTTCTGACAGAAAGCCTGATTGGGTAGGACTAATTTGACTCAAAACTGGCCTTCCATGCCAGAAGAAAAGATAACCCAAAGCCCCATGGAACCTGGAGAAACAGTGAGCCTCACAGGTGCACATGGCCACCATGGGTGGTGGAGTAGAGTCACAAGATGATTGTTCCTGGTCTCTGAACTGAACACAAAGCTGCATCAGCACAAACTATGTTGGGATAGAGATCTGCTAACCTTTCCCTTGGCCAATGCAGACTCAAGGCAATAATTGCTCATTCCCTTCTCTTTTTTTTCCTTTTCTTCTCTCTTTAGAGATAGCAAGAACTCCTGGATTTTCCCCAGTCTTTGTGGGATACATGTTCTTACTTTAAAGTCCATCTCATCTTACAAAATATTTTTTTTCTTTAGTGTGTTACAATTATTATGCACTCACATTCCTAAACTGAATCACTTTTTGGATATTGCTTAGAGGAGGTTGGGGAATAACTGAGAAGGAAGAGGGATGGATTTAAAACTGTGAGGGTGTGACAGAGCATTATCTCTGTATGGGAACTCAGAGCTATGAGAATTGTTAATTCATAAACTAACCGCAAAAAAGAGAATTATGTTAACTAGAAGTTTCCTTAGGAAACTGAGTCAGAAGTAACAGCTGTGGCAAGGTAGCTGGCTGGGTTGATACTGAGGTGAGTAATCTGCTTGCCCACCTCTACATCCCATGAAACCTAGTATTGAGGGAAACACAGTCTTCCAAGTTCTACCCTGCTTCTTTTGTCACACACTGGAATAAGCAAAATCTCCATTCCAGAAGTTTATGGGCATCCCAGCTACTTTCAGAGATGCAGAATCTGTCTCCACTTTGAAGAGGCTATTCACATAAATCTTTCTAACTCCGAAAGCAGCAGTGAGGAGACCATAGGGTCAGAAAGAAGAGGTTTTAATCCCATCTCCCTCTTCTGGCAGTGCTACCTAGAAAAAGATCATTTAAAAAACCCCAAAACATAAAGGACTAATTTCTTAGAGTTTGTGATCCAATGTTGTACGGGAATATAAGCAAAGGATCTTGTGATTTCCTTAGTTTGGGGAAGAGGCTTTAACAGAAGCAAATCCTAACCAGTCTCAGTCAAACATAGAAATCAATTCAATTGCCTCTATTTCAATAATTAAAGAATCAAGTAGCTATGCATGCTTATTTGGATGTTTGGTTCACTTATCTAACTGTGTGATGTTTTAAATATGCTCATGTGGTGTAATGGCCCATTTTACAAGTGTTCCTTTAATTGAATCTGACATTTTCCATTCCTAGGCATGTGCAGTGTGGATTGGCTATGTGATTCAGTAAATGTCTTATGAGTTTGCTTTACACGCTATTCTCCCTTCTGAAGAAAGAAAAAGAAAACAAATGAAAACCTCTCTACTTTTGTGATTTTATGATTTATTCAAAAATATAATTCACTAAAAAATAAACGTCCTCATTTTGCCTTAGTAAAGTGAATTGCATCAGTGAATTGCAATAGCATGCAGCTATTAGTGAACAACCAAGCAATGTTATGAATTAACGACACACATGTAGTTCACAAACTTTCAACCTCATTAGAGCACAATTTGCAGTGATCTGGCATCTGAGCTTCTAAAATTTCAGGTAAAAGTGTGTCTTAAACGTTGGTTTCTGTGACTCTTTCAATGTAAAGTTGAGAGTTAATAAGAGATAATTACATCTAAATAAATCAGAAGTTCTCTATTAAGGATACTGCTAAATTTGGGGCAACCTCACAACCAAGTATGAGGTGGGCTCATATCTACTTAACTCAACACAAAAGAGTAAATTATAGCTTCCAGCGGAGGTATCAGGAAATGAAAAGTCCAACAAAAACTCAGATGACTGATTTTCCAGAGATGATGAGCGAAGGGTGGGTGAAATAGAATCATATTTAATGGTCTGGAAGCTTGTCAAACCACTGAAACATTTGACCTTTGTCTATTATTTGTAACAATTTGATCACTGAGGAACAGATAGTCTCCAAGTCTGATCCAGCTTTGTAAAGTCTTAGAAAGACCATGGATTTTGGTAAGCCAAATATGGCTAAACACGATTTTATTAAAAATTGGCTTCTGCCTAGGTGATGAAAAGTGTCTTGCTTAGACCCTTTAAATTTTGCATAATATTCCATAAATGATTTGTAAAACTGAATATTCTTCGACTTAGCTTTTGCTCAGACACCTTCTGCATTAAGCCCCGTTCTCTTCTCTTCCTACCACAACGCATTTTCACTGTTTAGCTAAAATCCCATTTTTTCCATGAGGCATTCCCAGTCACTCTAGCCTACATTGATCCCTTCAGTTTCTGAAATTTCTTTCACCTACCTTTCTAGATTCTTTTCAATGGATTTATTAGTCTCTGGGCTGTATAAAGGAGAGCAGGCTATAATAACCTACTTAGAATTCTAGGGAAACCCACTGTGGATTTGGGGTATATTTAATGACACCAGCTCGAACCTCCAATTCAGATAGTTTCTTCCAACTGTTAGTCACTCCTGATTAGGACCCCAGTTCCATTCAATCAATTAAATTTTGATGCAGTAACAAGGAGAATAGTACATTCCCCACTTACACCTCCTCTACACAGTTCACTATCTCCAGCGCATATGCTTTATACAACCCCAGTCACTGGAATGAGTAGATTCAGACTTAATTCACTACCTATATAGCCTAGGCACCACTAAGTTCATTCCTTAATACAATGTTATGGCTGAATGAGTCATCATCTATCATCTCAGTTAGTCTCAACCAACTCTGAGCTATGCTAGACTGAATTGCAAAGTGGGTGCCTCAACTCTGGCATGAATGCTGAGATCATTTCAAATCTCTTAATTCCCAAACTTGTTCATGTAGTTTATTCTGATGACCATCAGAAGCTCAGAAGGCTATAATCTATACTTCTCTCATTTCAAATGCAAGAACAAATGCTGAAGCATCCAAACCAAAAAAGAGAGCCAAGGACTCTGCTCAGTTAGTACCCTTTGAATATATCCAGTTAGAATATAGCCAGTTAGAAAGGATTGTCTTCACATCAGAACCAATTATAGAATGTCTATACATGTCCCAACATCTTTCCAAAGGACTACCATTACATGTCACTAGGACTTTTCTAGAGGCTTCTAGGAACCCTTCCACCCCCCAAAAATGTCCCTACTCTACAGGGAATTCTATGGAGTCAATTTACGTATGTCCATAAGGACTGAAATCAGTGGATAGTCAGTTTCCTGTTATAGAATATCGCTTTCATTTATGAATTCTGTATTCTGTTTAATGAGTTAATCACTGTTCTATAACTGAACATTCTCCTACTCCCACACATTTGTACAAGCCATTCCCATTCCTAGAATGTCCTCCTTCCTCATATTTCTCAACTCTCAAAATACTCAATATCTTTCAAGGCTTAGTTCAATTGTTATTTTCTCTGAGAATCTTTCCAAGATCCCCTATTTGTTGACATTTTCTCCCATATACTTTCCTTGCATTATATTTGTATACATAGGAATTCTATTTCCCTTTAACCTGTAATAGAGTTTAAGCTCCTTGAGGGGAGGGATGATTTTTGTCTTTTCATCCCTATCATCCTACCAATAGCAAGTGCTTAATGAATATTTATTAAATTGAATTTGTTCTCCAAATATAAAGTAGTTGACAAGACAAAGAGAAACTTACGTGAAATAGTGAAAAAGGTCTGGAAGATCTGGGTTCAAATTCCACCACAGACACTTAATAGCTGTGTGATGTGTCAAGTCATTTACCCTATTTCAGCTTGAGTTTTTTAATCTGTAAAATAGAAAAAAAAGTACCTCCCTCACAGGGTTGTTGTGATGATAAAATGATATAATATAAACAGAAGGGTTTGAAAATATTAGTTATTCATCATCATCATCACTAGCACCACTGTCATAATTACAGGGCAGTTTGAGCACATATTCATCATCTCTGAAATGTTTACTGGACAACAAAGAAGATGGGGTTCAATAGTGATTTTTGTTCACTTTTGCTTTAAATTATGTATTTAATTACCTCTGCTCTCCAATTCAGGTCATGGGGGCCTTACAGGGATAGTTT
Organism: Potorous gilbertii; assembly: GCA_028658325.1. Classification (NCBI taxonomy): domain Eukaryota; kingdom Metazoa; phylum Chordata; class Mammalia; order Diprotodontia; family Potoroidae; genus Potorous; species Potorous gilbertii. The sequence continues at coordinate 9,819,680 of CM053773.1, read as the reverse complement.
TTCCTTCTAAAATTCACTGTAATTGAACAAACATTTCTTAAATATGTAAGGCATTTGTGCAAGGCATTTTCTACTAGGATTTTCACTAGACCTGGTTCCTTTCCTGACAATGTAGTTGTACTCATATCCATGTGGGATTTTTTTGTCTTGTTTAGTTAATTTCATGACATTGGGGGCATTTTCAATTTACTCTTAATGGATTTCATCCCCATCTTTTCCTTTATACTTCTGTTAGTAGTCTACAGAAATGCTAACAATATTTATGGATTTATTTTGAATCATATTATCATCTTGTAACTTATTTTTTTCAATTGTTTTTGTTGATATTTATGGTTATATAACATGTAAGCATCATAACATCTGCAGAAAGGATCATTTGGCTATTTCTTTGCTAATTCCCTTTACTTATTTATGTATTGTTTTGTTGCTGTAGTATTTTGTGAAATAATAGTAGAGACAAGGCCAACTTTGATTCACTGCTGATCTTATTGGCAATATTTCTAATGATTTGAAATCACTAATAATATGCATTCTTGATTTTAATATTTTTTTTAAATTTTAGTATGGAAACGTTCTTCCATTTCTTTAGATTTCTATCAGTATAAAACATACAGTGATACATTTTGTCTGTTTTGCTTATTAATATTTTTGTTTTCTCTATTCATTTGATTAATTATGAAAAGTTTCTTTAATGTTGACTCATCCTTGATTGACTACATGGTATAAATTCAACATGGTAGCAATATATACTTTTGGATATACTGCTGTTTTAACTTATCATTTTGAAAAAAATTATTAATATTTATATCGGGTTTGTGTCTAATATTCTCATTCTCTGCTTTATTCTTCCTTGGCTTAGCTATCAGGACCACATATGTTTCATGGGAAGAGTTTGGTAGAGTTCCTTCTTTAATTGGAGAACCACTTATGGAGCACAAGTTTTCCCTGTAATATGTCATCTTGATCTTATTTTTAATAGAAGCATGACATGAATTACAACACATTTTAAATGGAATTTTATTTCCACTTCTCCCCCAATGCATCTTTCCTTTTCACTCCCCCTACACAAATATCACTTATACTGTTACTTTTTAAAATGTGTCACCTGGTATAAGGGAATTGATGAAGGATCTTGCTCTTCTCCTGTCATTCATTTTCTATATCCTTGAGCATTTTTCTACTATCAAAATATTTCCTACATATTTAAAGCAGTGTTAAAATTTTCCCGGTTATAACCTTAATAAATAAACTCAAATGAATGTGAGGTCTAGGAAATCCAATTGATCTCCTTGATGGACTATATTATATTTGTGCCAAGGACCCTCCGCTTACATTCTAGCCACTTTCAAAGCACAGATATCATGTGAAAAGGAGTTTTATGAAATTATATTAGTATCTTCAGGCATTTGAGGTCCAAAACTGCACTTTTTTGGAGAATATTCCTTTTGCTAGAACATAAACAAGTAAAATGATGTCCCCTCCTTACCGTCTCTATATCCATATCCTTAACTATGGCCCTAGGTATAGCACCCATCTCTATATCTATGAATATCTGTATCACCTATATCTATATCTACTATTCCTTTATCTCTACATCTATATCTACATAAAGATGATGTGACAGAACTAAAAAAGAGCATAATTTTTACCAGAATTTCTACTTAACGGCTTAAGACATTTCTAAAATCTGTAATCTATCCCATTTATAAACTTTTGCAAGTTTTCAATATATTCAAAAAAATTCAATCTGTATTAATTGAAGAGACCAATGATTTCTTTGGATAATACTTTATGGAGTTGGGGCTATTATGGAGTAGTTTACTTTTAACTTGCCCTTTAATCTTTCTTTATTACTGTTAAGGATAAAACAGAACTTGCAAAGCCATAAGATACTGTTTCACATTTTTAAGGAAAGGACCTTATGGAAATCTATAAAGTTCACGGGCATTCTGTAGTACTGCCTTCCTTCATGTTCTCATTACATTAATCATCACATATTCATCAGAATGAAAATTGGCGTTATTTGTTAGAAAATCATACTTTTTAACAACCAAATCTTATTGTAATGATGGCTGGGCTACATACAATGAATCAATTTCATGACTCATGGTTATTAACCATTGCTTATTCTGTGTATTTAAAGGAGAACAACATTGTCTTTTGCTGAAGGAAGCATATTCAGATTTATAACAAATTATTATTGACTTTGTATCAAGTAATCAAGGGGATTTAGATTCCTAAATTTGGCTTATGCTAAAAACTATATATATATATATTTAATAATCAATATTATGGTGTATTTTTTCTTCCAGAAGGCAGATGGCAAACTATGGTTGAAGCCTGAATCTTCCTCAATATAAATTTCTGTATGATCTTAGAGTAAACTTGGGGTCAAGTTTGCCAAGGCTTGATTTATATTTAATTACCATTTGCTAATAATTATCTGGAAACTTGATATTTCAATTAACTAATGCATATTTTGCATATATATATATGTATGTTAACTATTATCTATATCTATATTTAACATACATATGCCATGGAAAGAAAACCCATTGTTTACAGTTTAGGGTAAAAGTTAATTAAAAGTCTTTACTTTATGAATAGTAACATACTAAAGGATGTAGAAGTATTGTTTGTCACATATAGAAAGAAATCTCTTTGGAACAGATGGGTTTTCCATTTCCAAGAGGAAGTTATTGCATTTGGAGAACACATAGTCATTTTGGGTTCACAACTTTTCAGCCACTGGTCTTGGGGGCCATTTGTTATGCTTTCAGAAAAGTGATGAAGATATACTAATCTACTTGTCTGTGATTGGCCTTGGGTAGGTGAAATACTACATACTGGTTGTCTTTGAATGACCATGCCAAGGTCTTGGGTAAAGGAAGGTAAAACATAGGGGTTACAAGTAACCACCCATTTAAACTTCTTTCATTTATACTGAAATTGAGGCTTATTGTCAAATGACATTACTCATGTCAAGAAAGGTACAGTATAAAGACCCTTCCCACCAACATACATTCACATATATGTATATATATAAATGCCTTATATAGAGAGATATTTAATAAGTGACAGATTATTTGTGTGTATGTGAGTGTATATGCAAGAATGGCAGAGGGGGATAGTGGGTAACAAATTGCGTTGTTCTTGCCCTCAGAATGACTGTGATTTAATTTCTACTTCAGATTCATACATATTGCATGACTTTGGATAAGTCATTTAATCTCTAAGTGTTGCTAGGCCACTTAAGAAGAAAATTTGCAGATTAATTACTGATCTTTATTGAGGGAGAACACTTCTTTACCAGGAGTTCCTTATACCCATGTAATACAAATCTTCCTAATGTTTTTATATATTTGTGTTTATGTGTGCTTTCAGGCATGCAGTATATCTTTCATGTATGTGTTGTCAATTTTATAATAAAAATACAGTAAAGATGTGATTCTCACTTAACCTGTATTGATTAAAAATTCTCTTTCATGATTTTGAAAGCACTTGAGAATATGGTAGTGCCTGAGGGTTATTAATATTAACATCATAGGTTTGATTTTACATCGAAAATATCTCATCCCCATATACTCACTGATTTCTCCAAAAAGACTTTGATAGTTTTAATGAGTTCATGGAGGGCCTTACACCTTTAATAGTCCTTTGCCACTTCAAGGATGAGTGATTTCCTCAATAAGTAACCTCCCTCTGTCAGTGCTTATTTTAACTCCACTAATCCGTAGCAGACATTCTTTGTGATTTTAGGTGGTAGAAAAGATGCATGAAGCTGCATGCAAGCTGGCAAGGAGCTTCTCTGAACTTTTCTGAGCTCATCTGAGGACCGTCCATTACTAGGTCCATAACTTCAGTGTCCGGTAAATGTTTCTGAGTCACCTCACATTTATATGATCTTTCCAGTTTTGTTTATTTTGGAGAGGGAAATAACAATATCCTAGTGAAATGAACAAAACTACTATGTTTATACTTGTGATATTTCCTTCATTAAAAAAGGTAATTGAGCCTTCAAGGGAAGTCCTGGAGAAGTTTTGCAATTACAAGTACCATGCAGTGACCTCTGGTAATAGAGGCTGATCCGTAGTTTCTAATTATAGTAGCACATACAGTAGTTAGATTTGATTTCAAGAATAGACAGTTGAAAAAGAGCAGAATGTATATTACATGACATGTTCACTCAAGATTTTCTTTTAAAGAGAGAATTTAGATAAGTATATTTCTTACGTATAAAGGGCAAAATACTCGATTTTGATCATGTGAACAACAAACAATCCAAAAAGAATCCCTATGTAAGATTAAGTATCTTGACATTAAAGACTTTTTAGATACTACCTTAGCACATATTTTAGTATCTCCAATCCTGTTCCTGTTGTATTCACTTAACTGCTACTTAAAATTCAGTTTTTTAATTTCTTGATTAACACTTCTCTTCTGTTGACTCTAATCATTCGATACCCTCTAGCATGTCTTTCTCTTCCCTGGTACTTGGAGTAGCAAACCACTGAACCTTCTATCTCTCTTTCCAAGTGTTGTTGAACTATCTCTTAAAGGAGATATCCTTTGCTGTCTCGTCCCCTAGTTTTTCCTAATTCATTCTTTTTGGTTGTTCTCTTTGAGAGTTTTTATATGCTAGCTTTTTAATGGAATTATGTCATGTTTCATTTTAAAGGCACAACACAAAAGAAAATGTAGATTCGACAAATTTGTCAGGACTAAAATATTTCATCATAATCCTTATGAATTTGGAAAAATCAGATTTTCAAGAAACACTGCAACTGAGAAAAGAAAGCCTCAAATCTATCTTAAGATAAACTGTGAGAAAAGCTACTCTGACAGAACATGAATTCCTTGAGATCAGGGATGATTTAATCTTTGTCTTTGATTCCCATGGTAGCACAAGTGCCTGAGACATAGTAGGGATAAGGAGGGACAGGGCCTGTGACTTTATTGGCATAAGAAACTTCTGAGTGAAGAAATCTTCTCTACGGATGCAGGCATTTTCCTAAGATAGCTTCTAAGAACACTGACAGGTTAAGTGACTTTACCAGAAGCATGCAGCAATTTTAAGTCAAAGGCTGGACTTGAATTCAAGTCTCACTGACTCCAAGGCCAGCTCTTGATCTACCAAGAATTTTTTTTAGAAAGTACTCAATAGGCACTTAATGAATGCTTGATGATTTATTGTTGGAATATACATCCTACTTTCTGTGGGAGAGTTTCAAATCCTGTTTAAAAGACTAGTAAAAAAAATCTAGTTGACTTCTTACTAACTCCTCCCTAATTCTACTTTATTAGCTTCAGCCATTTATTATTGTGATAGATAGTAATAACTTATATTTTAGAATTTATAGGTCACTGTCCTCACAACTAAATGCATTATGTGTATGTGTGCGTGTGTGTGTATAAAGACAATGAGACTCAGAAAAGTTACTGTTTGCCCAAGGTGACTCAACATGCCAAGCATACTCTCTGAAAAAAAAATGGAAAATTAAAACATCCTGATTGTGCTTCCAATCTTGTACCAACTTTTGGAAGTCATCGGTTTCACAATCTATGTAATCTATGTGAGGATCCATCATCACTCTCAAATAAGAATGTTATCAGTCCTGATGTAGACTAAATGGAAATGAACATCTGTGCCAGGGAGCTCCCAATGTACTCAGCATGTTTCTTAAGACTTACCATAAGTTGTATCTGGTATAAGGTCCTACATTTTCATATAGGAAAGACAGCTCCAGTTCAACTCATTTTAGTGGAAGAGGCACCTCCAGCGTTCACAGCCAGGAAATATCCAGACAGTTGTGGTTTAGCAGGGAAGTCTAGCATCCCCCCCTCTCTGATCAGAGTAGAAAAATGCAGGGTGACAACTGTACCTTCTCCACCCACTGCAAATCGCTAATCATTGTAACAATGATGCCTACTCCTGAGCATTTCCAGGTTTTTTTTATATGACTTCATAACCAATAGCACATCTCTCCAACAGTATCCAAGGTGGAATATGTCTTATTTCCATAATATGGCATACTTTACTGATATTGTATATCTTTGTTTTGGAGCTGTGGCTTCTATTAAATTTAATTACTTACCCCTGTGGCTTTAAATTGAGGGCTGCTATAAAACAAAGACGGCTTCTATTAAATTTAATTACTTTCCCCTGTGGCTTGCGTAGGAAGGGTGGCTTCTATTAAGAAGTATATGGTAAAGGTGTGGCTACTAATCAAAGGAAGCCTTGGACTGGTGATAGATGCTCTGAGATCATCGTTTACTAAATTAAATGATGTTATATTTAAGGAAGAGTAGCATGATAAGGGACCCTTCACAAAAAAAAAATTCGGAAGTTTGTCAAAGCATCTGTAGTTCAGATTTCCCCATCATGCGTGGATTTAAACTCCTCAGATTCTGTGTTTTGTTAATGTGCTATTTTACAGAATAATAATATAAAATAGAATGACCACATTCACATGAGACTGTATAATAAAAGTCATTAGTTAGAATGCACCTATGTGCATATCATGTATGTTCTACTTAAGAGAGTAAATATTTTTAAATATTACAAGCTTTCATATAAAGATGAAGGTTCTGTGATGTGTTAAACTGTTTTTTTCCTCCTTTTTGATAGTAGCTGAAATAAAGAAAATGGCTTACAGATTTAGCTGTGTATATAGTTTGAAAGTAACAACTGAAAAATGATGTTCATAATCTGAATTGCAATGAAACCAATTATCTGTACTGTGGTTGTTCACTTGGGAATTCTCCTAAAGGTTTAGTATTTCTTAAAAGAAATTAAAAACAGCTGTAAAAATACCATAAAACAAAAATAGCAGCTGCAAAAGAGATTAACATTCCTAAATTTCATTTGAACCTGATATGTTATTTTTCCAACAGCAACATATATATTCTGATTTTTTAATCTATCTTTATGAAATTGTACCATAAAGAAAAAAAAAGACTACTGAATACATTTTTGATATTACTAGTCTTTAATATTGCACGCAAATTTCATAAAGCATCCTCCCTTAAGATTTTTTTTGCTCTTGTTATTGTATCTCCTTCAGTAATCCTCAAAGATGATCTTCCATTGTAGACTTATTTAAATAAAACCATTTAAGATTTAAAAGCCTACTGAGTAAGCAACATATGGCTATTTCTTTGCCTTTGTTATTTAAAGCTGTCAAATATCTTTCATAGGGAACTATGTTGACTAAGTACCTCTTTTAAAATTTTATACAGTGTCAGCTTTTCAATTAGGCAACCAGTCATAGATAAAACTATGCATATACATAATCTTTTTCATATATGTGATAAAACAAAATGTAATTTATAAAACAGATCTGGAGGTGGTGACAGTATAAAACAGTTAGTTTGGCTGTGTTGTCCAAAACATATGGCAGCAACTTTTCTCAACTTGCACCAGATGGAGGCCCCTAATCGATTCTGTCTGTTGTGCCTTATGTTAGTTTTCCATTAAATATGTTTCTTCAAACTTCCCTCCCCCCAATTTATAAATTAAGTAAATGACTAATTTTTCTTCTTGGGCAGCCAGTAGTAGTTTTGCAACACAGAACAAATTGAGATTCCATCTTTAAAGAAACACAAAAACAATATTTAAGGAGATAAGAACATATCTGCAAGCCATGTTTGTATTCCATGAAGGAGTCTCATGTCAATCAGAGGTTAAGTATATATTCAGAATAATTTTTTATGTTGTTTGTTTTATGTGTATAATTAATTCATTTTTGTCTTTCAGATTAAAGTGCTATTGGAAAACATAATATCTGGTAGAAATTATGAATCATCATATAGACAATTAATGCATTAACCTTGATGGGAGCATAAGCTATTTATTAAATATTTATTAAGATTTACTTAATTGGTAAATAGTAGAAATTCTATTTTTTTTGTGTATTTAAACTACCAATCTTCAAAGGCTTATAACAACACCTTTTTATGTTTCACCAATATAACTTTTGAAGTCAAACTCTTAGTCATTAAAAAAAATAAAATCTGAAAGAGACCTTTTACATGCATTGTAAGGTAGAAATGTGTGTATGTTGATACCTGGGGCTTTAATATAATAGGACATATATTTAATATGTACTGAATAACATCAATTATAACTTATTTTTTTTTCTTAAACAGGTTAGCAAAGGCAGCTTAATAATAAATGTAATTTTAAAAATCTGTGAGTGGCTGAAAAATAAGTATCATACCATTTCAGAATAGTTTACTGCCATTTTTTTTGTTATACATATTATTTGTGACATAGGTTCAGATTTTTGAAGTGAAATAAGATGTATGCGTAACAGAAATCAAATGAAAGCAACTAGTCTCTAGAGAAATAGGCAATGCTTTTGTAGAAGTCAGCTTTAATGTAGACCAGTACTGAACATATTCACAGCTTATAACAACTTATGAAATGGGTGGATGTTGAAACAAAATATCAACCAGATCTGCTTCTTTAGTATGTTTATTTTATGACTACTTTCTTTTGAAATAAACCAGGAGTATGATAATGGTCACATACAGACTAAATAGGTTGTGTTTTCATGAACAGCAGTCCCATACAAGTACAAAGGAGAGAGGCAGAGAGAGTGAGCTAGTGAGAGAAAGCTGTATTTTTTCCAATATAATTCAGCAAGCACAAATGACAGCCTTACCTGATGGCTGATATCTTTTATAGTACAACTGTGACATATTTTATGCATCACAAAGAATGATCAAAGATGTCTCCAGAGTCTCTCTGTCATAGAATGCGGCCCCTTATCCCTTGCACGCCTTTAAATCAGGCATTAATGCATCCTCAAAAAAAGTTGGTGATGCTTTCCAGATTCATGATTATTTTGGAAATATCTGAGAATGATTTTTATTCTGTTTTCTTAAATTTTATTTCGTTTGTGTGCATTTGGTAAACTGCATTTTTTTCATTTCGTTGTGAATTGAAAAATAACTATAAAATATCCCAAAAAGTGTATATTTTGAAAAAAATCTACATAATTTTTTTACGCACATATCTTGGCATTGTTGACTTTCTATGAATAATGTAGATTTGGGGAAAGGACTAAAAGCATTCTAATTCATTTTCTTTTAGAGCATATCAGTGAGGTGATTTTAAAATATGCTTGTGTCTATTTATTTGTGAATTTATGGAGGATACTTTATTTCACACATACTACATTACTGAATTTATATTTCTATTTAGGCTAAGTCTAAAGGGAACAAAAGGCAAGAGAAAATTGTCCATTAGTTCTTATAGGCGGTTGTCTTTTTCTCTTGTGAAGGTCTGATTGGGGCCTGAACATAGCAAAGATTGCCTCAGTTTCCCCCTTTTGCTTAGTTTTTTATATAACTATTCTACTGTCTGCATATTAACCAAAACGCCAAAAGACAAAGAAAGTAATAGAAGAAGGAGTGATTCGATTCACTTGAGTGACGTTTCAGATGTTTGTTAGTTAGTACATGTAGAGGAGGATTGTCCTAAGCACTTAATGAGTCATCATCTAGTCTCTTTTGGAAGAACTCCCAGGCTGGGAAATCCATTACCTCCCATGGCAGCCTATTGAACTTTTGGATAGCTCACATTGTTAGGAAGTTTGTTTTTGTTTTCCCCTTAAGGAAAGCTAAAGTCTGACATCCTGAGACTTACATTCCTGGATCTACCTTAGAAGAAGAATAAATTTTCCATGGGACAATCCTTCAGATACTTGAAATAAAGTGCAATCTTCATTTCCTAAATTTTGCTTCTCTAGGTAAAATACCCCTATGTCCATCAGTCAGTACTCCCATGACCTATGTCATTATTGCGATTCCTCACATTAACAAATCAACCTAAACACCTTCCTCTGGATGCTGTCCATCTTGTCAATATCATTCCAGGAGAGAAGCACTGAGAAAAGGACATGGTACTCCAGATGTGGTCTGACCAGTAATGGCAAGTTTATCAAGTTTATTAAATATAAAAAAAAATTAAAAGTAAATTGTGTGTGTATGTGCATGCGTGCATGTGTGTGTGTGTGTTTCGAGAAAGGGACTGGGCCTGTCATTTCTTCAGTCTAGGGAAACCTTTTCTACCACGAAGGTCAGCAAATTCTCCTTGGTATTAAAAGAGTTGCATGAAGTTAATTGACTTGGCCATGACACACACACTCAGGTTTTCTCCCTATTCCTACTTGTATTACTGTTGTTAATCAGTAGTTTTTTTGTGTCTGACTCTGTTTCCCCACACCAATATTGTTCATGAAGTTTTCTTGATAAAGATATTGAAGAGGTTTGCCATTTCCCTCTTTGGTGAATTAAGACAAGTATAGTTAAAGTGATGTGCTGAGGGTCACACAGTTAGTAAGTGCCTAAGGCCAGATTTAATCTCAGGTCTTCCCAACTTCAGGCCTAGTTGTCTGAGCCACCAAGCTGCTTGTATTCATATAACAACAAGATAATTAATCTGGGTGCTAAGGGCGCTGTGCTAATAGAACAAAAGTCATTTAAAAAGATAACTAAAATGACTCACTTTCTGGGCCATCACTCATCACCTTGTGGTTATATGCCACTGATCTCCAGGAGAAGGCAAAGTGACAACTGTTATTAGGAAATCATACCATAAGTGATTAAGAAGTTAGTATTTTGAAGAACCCTGGGTCTTAGGCTTTAAGTTTGGGGCTACTGTTAAACATTTTCTCAAAACATTGTAGAATTAGACAGACAAGCATATATGAATAAGAATTTAGCTTTATTACTACAAAAAGTGATTCAAAGTATGAGAGTAAGCCAATATGAAAGAGGCAGCAACCATATCAAGATACTTTAAAATATTTAATTAAAATATAAAAAAAGGAATTGGATTGTAATTCGCATTCTTGGATATGGCATTCCATACTTACTGACAAATAAATCTAATATAAAATGCAATAAAATCCATTTTAACTGCACATCTGATCACTTAGATGATTTTAATCAGTAGGCTTCATTAACAAATTTGTCTAATTGCATTAAAGTGCATTTTCATTCATTTTCAGCACATCATTAAATATTTAAAGGCATATTCTATTTTTATTATATTTTCATGAATATCATATTTTGATGACCCTGAAAAAGAATACTTTCTAGAAATTTATTGTGTCTGTTCAATGGATTATTCTTTCTTTGCCTTCAGTAATTGTCTAAGGTCTTCCAGTGCACCTGAAATGTATTGTTTTTTAAATCTTAAAGAGACTGTCGTAGAAATTTATCTTAATTTTCTTTTAATTCTGAGCTGTAGTGATATCAAATACAACTGGCATTGCCAGGTACATGATGAAATAAAAAAGAGTAAAACATGAAACTATAGATTTCTATTAGCTTGCTTTTCTTTTATAATATACAATAAATTCATCTTTTAGCTTTTAAAACTATCCTTGCCTGACTATGTCTCTTTCTGGTCTGTTTTCTCACCTCTTCTCTTCATTTTATTTTTAAAAATTCTTCAATGGCCTCCTTTTATTTCCTTTCTTTTGTTTCATCTTTGTTATTATTTTTTGCTTACCCATACCCCTTTTTATCTTTCCTCAGCTCCTATCCATCATTGGGAAAAAAAAAGAAAAGAAAAAGAAAGCCTTTGTAACAAATTTGCATAAGCAAGCAAATCAATTTTCCAATTTGAATAGGTCCAAAAAATAGTTTTCTAACTTATTCTTCATTTTCATTCTTTCACTTTTCCCTGGAGATGGATAACATGCTTTAATCAATCTTTAGAATTCAAGTTGATTGTTATATTTTTCAGACTTGTGAGGTCTTTAAAATTATTTTTCTTTATGATATTTTAATTGCAAAAATTGTTTTCTTATTTCTGCTCACTTTACTCTTTCTCAGTTCATGAGATCTTCCCAGATTTTTTCTCATTTTTAAAAAAATAATATTTTATCTTTTCCAATTACATGTAAGAATAGTTTTCAACATTCACTTTTATGAGATTTTGAGTTCCATGTTTTTCTTCCTCCCCCTTCCTGAGAAGGCAATTTGATATAATTTATACATGTGCAATCATAGAAATGTTTTTCCACATTGGTTGTTGTCCTTTGTCTTTGAAGAGGACCAAAATGACATCACCATTGTAAAGTAAAATTTCAGTGTGTCCAACTATGGCTGATCAAACTAATACTAGCTCGAGCAGTCCGTTTGAATATTTCGGGGAGATATCCCAAATTTGCACATCCTATATTAATGCTGTCTCATTTCTGCTTTGCTCAAAGAGCACAGCACACTTTCTGATGTGGGCACACCATACTGAATGTGTGCCAGTGTCTCCCATGTTGCACAATCAAATCCATAGTTCTTGAGAGAGACATTGAGAGTGTCCTTGTATCTCTTCTGGCCACCATGTGATTGTCTACCCCATGTGAGTTCTCCATAAAATAGTCTTTTTGGCAAGTGTACATTTTGCATTCGAACAACATGGCCAGCCCATTGAAGATGGCCTCTCTGAAGCATAGTTCGAATACTTGGCAGTTCAACTTGAGAAAGGACTTCAGTGTCTGGTACCTTATCTTCCCAGGTGATCCTCAGAATCTTCCTAAGAAGAATTTCCACATTAGTCATGTTGTGAAAAAAGGAAGAGAACGATAGGGAAAAGACACACAACAACAACACCACAAGGAAAAATGATATGCTTTGATCTGCATCCGACTCAACAGTTCTTTCTCTGGATGTAGATAGCCTTTTCTGACACGATTCTTTTTGGCATTGTCTTGGATGATTGTAGTGCTGAAGAGAGCTAAGTCTATCATAGCTGATCATTGCACAGTGGTATTGCTACTGTGTACAATGCTCTACTGGTTTTGCTCACTTCATTCTGCATTAATCTTTCCAGGTTTTTCTGAAATCTACTTGCTCATCATTTCTTATAGCACAATAGTATTTCATGACAATCATATACCACAACTTGTTCAGTCATTAACCAATTCATGGGCATCCCCTCAATTTCCAATTCTTTTCCGCAACAAGAAGAGCTTCTATAAATATTTTTGTGCAGATTATAGAAATACCAATGATATTGCTGGATCAAAGTTTCATAAGTCTTTGGGCATAGTTCCAACTTGCTCACCAGAATGGTTGAATCAGCCTACAACTCCACCAACAATGTAGTAGTACCCTAATTTTCTCTTAACTTCTCCAACATTTATCATTTTCCTTTTTTGTCATATTAGCTAATCTGATAGGTGAACGGCACAACTCAGAGTTGTTTAATTTGTAATTTCTCTAATCAGTAGTGATTTAGAGCATTTTTTCATATGGTTTTAGATAACTTTGATTTCTTCATTTGAAAACTGCCTATTCATAACTTTATCAATTGGGAAACTGAGATTTTTAAAAACTATTCATCATTTGTTGCACAATGATATTTGAGTATATGTATATACTATAAAATATTTAACCATTTCCTAATAGAAGGATAACACTGTAGTTTCCAGTTTTTCCTGCTGTAAAAAACGATTATGTGTGTGCTTATATATAAACACACACAAATCTATCATCAATCTATCTATCTATCTATCTGCCTACCTATCTTTTCGTATATAAGTGAGAAGGGGTACGGAGATATGCATAGTTCAGTGAGCTTTTTTTTACATTTTTAATTTATTTATTTTTGGTTTTCAGTATTCACTTCCACAAGATTCTGAGTTCAAGTTTTCTCCACATCTCTCCCCTCCCCCCACCCCAAGGGATCTTGCATTCTGAATGCCCCTCCCCCCAGTCTGCCCTCCCTTCTATCATCCCCTTCACCTCTATTTTCTTGTAGGGCAAGACACATTTCTATACCCTATTTATTGCCTGTATGTCTTATTTCCTAATTGCATGTACAAACAGTTGTTAACATTCAATTTTAAAACCCTAAATTTATAGGTCAAACATGTAGTCATGCAAAACTCTTCCATAACAGTCATGATGTGAAAGATTAATTATATTTCCCTCCACCCCATTTTGCCTTCCATTTATTCTACTCTCTCTTTTAACCCTGTCCCTTCTCAAAAATATTTACTTCTAATTACCCCCTTCTGCCATTTGCCCTCCCTTTTATCATCAGACCTGCTTATCCCCTGCTCTCTCTTTTCCTGTAGTGTAAGACGACTTTTCATACCAAATTGATTGTGAATGTTATTTCTTCCTTAAGCCAATCTGATGAGAATAAGGTTCACTCTTTCCCTTACCTCTCTCTCTTCTTCCCCTCTATTGAAAAAGCTTTTTCTTGACTCTTTTTATGTGAGAAATAATTTACCCCACTCTATTTCTGTCTTTGTCTTTCTCCCAATATATTCCTTCCTCACCTCTTAATTTTATTTTTTTAGATATTATCCCTTCTTATTCAACTCATCCTGTGCCTTTTGTTCAACTACCTTAATGAGAAAAGTCTCAAGAGTTATAAATATTATCTTTCCATGAAGGAATATAACCAGTTCAACTTTGGTAAGTCCCTTATGATTTTTCTTTCTTGTTTACCTTTCTATGTTTCTCTTGATTCTTGTGTTTGAAAGTCAAATTTTCTATTCAGCTATGCTCTTTTCATCAAGAATTCTTGAAAGTCCTCGATTTCATTGAATGATCATTTTTCCCCCTGAAATATTATACTCAGTTTTGCTGGGTAGGTGATTCTTGGTTTTAATCTTAGCTCCTTTGACCTCTGAAATATCATATTCCAAGCCCTACAATCTCTTAATGTAGAAGCTGCTAGATGTGGTGTTATCCTGATTGTGTTTCCACAATACTCAAATTATTTCTTTCTGTCTGCTTGCAGTATTTTTTCCTTGACCTGGGAGCTCTGGAATTTGGCTATAGATTCTTTCAATATCTAGTTTACTCTCTAGTTCTAGAATATCAGGGCAATTTTCCTTGACAATTAATTCAAAGATGATATCTAGGTTCTTTTTTTGATCACGGCTTTTAAGTAGTCCAATAATTTTTAAATTATCTCTCCTGGATCTATTTTCCAGGTCAGTTGTTTTTCCAATGAGATATTTCACATTGTCTGCTATTTTTTCTTTCCTTTGGTTTTATTTTATAATTTCTTGACTTTTCATAAAGTCCTTAGCTTCCATTTGCTCTATTCTAATCTTTAAGGAATTATTTTCTTCAGTGAGCTTTTGGATCTGATTTTCCATCTGTACAATTCTGCTTTTTAAGGCATTCTCTTCATTGGCTTTTTGGATCTCTTTTGCCATTTAGATTAGTCTATTTTTTAAGGTATTATTTTCTTGAACCTATTTTGGGTTCTTTTTAGCAAATAGTTGCCTCACTTTTCATGATTTTCTTGCATCATTCTTATTTCTTTTTCCCAACTTTTCCTCTACTTCTCTTACTTGATTTTGAAAATCCTTTTGGAGCTCTTCCATGCCCTGAGATTAATTCATATTTTACTTCGAGCTTAGGATGTAGGAGCTTTGACTCTGTTGTCTTCTTCTTTTGATATATTTTGGTTTTCCTTGTCACAAAAGTAAGATTCTATAGTGTTTTTCCTGTTTTTTTCTCATTTCCCCAGCCATTTACTTGACTTTTGAACTCTTTGTCAAGGTAATTCTCTGCTTCTACGTGAGGGGTGTGCCCTCATTCCCTTGATTCCCCCAACAGTCTGTGGGCCTAGGGGTCTAGAAATAGCTACTTCCTCTGCCCCTGCAACACTGAGGCTGGGGCTTGACTACTCTACTCTCCCACACAGTTAAGACAGGTTTTTTTTCCACTGACCTTCCAATTTGTCCTTAGCATTTTGGGGTTGTGAAGTCTGGAAACTTCTGGTAAAAGTCTGGTGCCAGAGACTTGGTCACCCCAAGGACTGCTCTGATCCCATCTGTGCTGATATGGCCCATACTGGACTGTACTCTGCTTCCAATGTGGCACAAGAGATGCTTCCTGTTGACCTTCTAGGCTGTTTTGGACTGGAGATTGGCTTCACTCTGTCATTCTGTGAGTTCTGCTGCTCCAGTATTTGTTTAAAGTCATTTTTTACAGGTATTTGGCTGGGCTTAGGGGGAGAGCTATAGCAAGTCTCTGCTTCTACTCTGGCATCTTTTCAGTGAATTTTTTTTAAAAATACATCTCAATTGCTTTTCAGAATGACTGGATTAATTAAGTTCCACCAACATTATATCACTATAAAAACACTACATTCTTCTTTTCCTGCATTCTTTCCAACACTGTCATTTTATTTTATCATCCTTCCACTCTGATGAGTATGATTTTAATTTTTTTGTCTCTAATTTTAATAGTAATTTGAAATTTTTTTGCTTATGCTTATTAACTCCTTCAATTTCTTCTTTTGAAAACCACTGTTGATATCATTCAGTCGTATAAGAGATGGGCTCTTGTTCTTACAAAATTAAGCCAGTTCCTTTCAAATCTATGGATCAGAAATATTTATTTATTTTTATTTTTATTTTATTTATTTACAAATGTTCTACAATCACTTCCTTAAAATTAAGATTTTATACCCCCACACCTTCCCCTCTACCCCCCTCCCTCCCCATGACAGCATACAATTCTGTATAGGTTCGACATATACTTTCCTATTGAGCATATTTTCACTATAGTGATGTTATGTAGTCACACTGACGTAAATGGAAGAAATCATATAACAAATCAAAACATGATACACTAAAACTCACAGACACACAAACATGATCTGCTACATTCTGCGAATGACTTCCATATTTCTTTCTCTGAGTGTGGAAGGCATTTTGCCTTAGAAAATCGACATTGGGATTTTTTTTTCAGTAAGTTCTTGTGTTATTACAAAGTTCCAAGTCTACCAG
>CM053773.1:9775465-9802402 GCA_028658325.1 Potorous gilbertii | reverse complement strand
ACACACACACATGCACACACACAAGTACATGTGTGCATTAACAAAATTTATTCTGTAGGCAAATATTGGAGCAAACTTTCAAGAGTCATAAGAAACTCAGTTTAAGAAAGAACTTAAGAAAGAACTCAAACAATTGAGAACTTTTTAGTAATAGAGCGTAATGTGATATGAGATAATGAGCTCCTAGTCACTGGAGGTATTCCAAAAAGGGTTAGATGGCCATCTATAAAAATATCTTAGAAACAGTACTTGTATTCCAGGGAAATTCAGGTTAGAAGGACTTTAAAGTTCTTTCCAATGCTAAAATTTAGTGATTCTGTGATTTTCTGGACCTCATTCCTAGCCCAAAGCTGGTCAGTATATAGCCAAAAGGAATTGTGAGAGGCTAAAGGGAGGATCATTTTTTTTTTTGGTGAGATGGAGACAAGAATACATGAGTACCCACCCAAACTTCTCTTATATTATCCCCAAACATAGCCCTCTATAAATCCAAGATCCTTAGAAGCAACCAACATCCTTTATTCATTCCCACCTCCTGCTTCACTTATGCTAATCTCTTTGTCTAGAATTCATATGATCATAGATCTAGAACTGGAAGGGGTCTTCTTGTCCTTCTATAGTGCCAATGTGATATTCACAGAGTATACAATGGCCATGAATATCGCAGCACAGTTCTGAATCGCAAAATGCAAGACTTTCCACATGAAAGACAGAACCAAAACATTTACTCAGATACCACAAAGCCAAATCTCAACACCAGAAAACCAAATCCATCATAGCAACAAAAACCTCCATACACAATAACAATGCAAAGGGCAACACCAGCCCCAAGCCTTCCCTCTGTTAGGCTTCCCACAAAGCAGCTCCCTTAAACAAATCATAAATAAGGTCCCTCACTCACACTGACCAGCCAGACCACTTTCCCTCTCTCCCTCAGCTCTGACTGCTCTGAACAAATTTCCTCTTACCTCTGCTCTGGCTTCACCCCTTTCTGTTCCATATGACTTAGATTATTATGACTCAGGCTTCCATGTGACTTAAGCAGCTCACAAGGGTCTATTAATGGGTTTGAAAATTATCCCATTAAGAAGCAAAATTATCTTAACAATAAACAAAAAATGCATTATTTAAATACCATCTAATGCAACTGTCTCATTTTATAAATTAAGAAACTAAATGATAGAGGTGCTAAGTGAGTTGTCCAAGGCTACACAAGAAGTGCATATCAAAAATTGAATTTGAACTTATGTCTATTGACTCTAAACTTGGTATTATTTCCACTATGATGTTGCTTCTTACCCCTACTGTAACAACACATGCTCATGTCTCTATCGCATTATAGTTAATATCATTATAAACTTAAATAAAATTAATTAGAAATAAAATTGTCCTTGACATATAAAAATAAATTATATTTAATATGTATTGACTACCACTGTGAGAAGAAAACTGTGGTAAGGACTGGGATGGGATACAGAGGAAAAAATCCTATTGTCAATATACTTATAGTCTACTAGATATATCAATTGTATTTATAAAAAATAAAAATATTGAAAAATAAGAATGATAAACTAAATCTAGTAAGGTGAAATTTATTGGGAATTAATATAAAATCCTATGCTTGAGTTAAAAAATAAATTGCCCAGTTCCAGGATATAGAGGCACGTAAAGGATTTAATGTTGAAATTAAAAATAAGTCATAAAAACCAAAAACATATATGAAGACCATCTGTGTGCATTGAAATGTAGTTTTGGAGAGGGCATGAGCATTAACACAAAAAAAAGCAAATTATTTCTTACAATGAACGCGTTTGTTCTTTCTTGTTCTCCTACTTTGTATTTATGAACTAAATTAGGATATATGAATAACTTGTTTTAAAGAGATGGGAGAAAATAATTCTAAGGGAAAAAGATAGGATCTCTGAGGAGTGACTGGGAGCTGAGGTTAATGAACTGTTAGCTCATATATAATAAAGAGCTATTAAATGGTCAAGAAATGTTATCACTATGTTAAATTAATAAAGGCAAAGTATCTAGAGTGAGGTACCTTGTTTTGGACAGATCATAGATGGAGAATTGTGTTCAGTTTTTGGTACCACATTTCAGGAAGAATTTGAAAAGCATGGAGAGCAGAGTAGGGTAACTAACATAACGAAGATACTAGAGACTGTCATACAAAGACCATTTGAAGGAACATAGTCTAGAGAAGTGAAGATTTAGGAGAATCATAGTAGCCATCTTTAAGTATTCCATCTCTAGAATCTTTTCATATATCAAGCAGTGCACTATAATAGAGTCGAGACTCATGTTACGTACAAACGCCTAAGTTTATATAATGTCTCAGATTTTTACTAGTTGTATGACCCTGTTTGAGAAGGATTAAAGGAGATACTATATTGTAAAGTGCTTTGCAAACTTTAAAGTGTTTTATAAATGTCAATAACTTGAGAATTTTCCTTTCTAAAAAATTTTTTTTCCTAAATAAACCCATCCCAACATGATCTTTCTCTTTATAAAAATTTCCTTTGTTATATATGTAGATTGCCTAGTATCTGGTACTTGTGTGCATACATATCTGTAGAAGTGGTTTGTGCATGCATCGTTTCCTCATATAGATAGTCCTCTAGAGTTGGGACCTCATTTCCCCCTGTTTTGTATCTCCTTCCAGTTCCAAACACAGATATATGCACCAATGAGGCCTTCAACAAATGTTTTGTTGCATTGCATTGAATCTCTTTCGAATGCAATTTTACCCAAGGTTGCTACTATTTAAATATGAAAAACGCCGTCTCTGCTTTTTTTCTATCTGAATAATATACAGGGATGTGTGTGTCAAAGGGAAATGATTATGCTCATGGAAGAGTTGTAGACAGTCATGCAGTTAATTCACAATAACATCCCAGAGTTTATTTTCTCATGTTTATTTCTTAAGTTGCTAGAATGCCAAGGTTACCAGATTTTTTTTAATGGTGGTGAATCTTATTTATCTAGAAAAAAGATATTTTTGCATTATAAAGAAGACAAGATGGGATTTCTAAAGGACTTCATGCTTCTGGGAAGAAATATGTTGCATAAGTTCAATATCTTCAGAGTTACATTGCATGGCTTTGGAAAGGGGAAAACTCCAACAGTTCATCAAAATAATTTCTTAAACAATTGTTCAAATGTCTTGAGTTTGGTAAAGTAAAAACTGTGTTTTCCCATTGTTTTTTTTCTCTCTTCATTTTAAAAACTGTATGCTTCAAGGGAAATTTAATCCATATGTTCTTATTCATTTATACAAGTCATCAAAATTTTGTTTCATAAAAGTCATCTTGTGTCTAAGAAATCTTGTGAGATTTTTTTTAATAAGTATTTTTTTCTCCTCTCTCTCTTCATGAGGAAGCTATCTTTTGCCAATACTAACCCAAAAGGGAACCTGGAAAGGTTCAAGTTTGTTTTGATACTTAGAACCTATGAATTTCAAATGAATTTAGACTTGGCCCAATCTGTTCTGCCCTCCATTTGTGCTTTGCAATAGTGAAGCTAATGGCATTAAGCAAAAGACCAAGTGAAAGTTTCCATAGCTTTTGTCAGTTAAAGTTAGTCCTTCTGTGTGATTTTTTAAAAAGAGTTTTACATTTAATAAAACGCATTCTTTCCAAGAAGTGTGACATTTCCTTAGAGAAAATATTATATCTCTGCAAAGACAAATTAAAGAACAGATGCTGGATTTATGAGCACCTTTGTCAGCTATCATTCTTTGGAACTGAAAGGCAGCTCCTAATGATGAGGTTCCCACAAAGGGAATGAAAACCAAAGCTCAAAGAATAACACCTTCTAAAAGTCATAATTGCTTATCCGATAAAGGATTAGTTTCCATGCTTTTCAGATAGGAAGCCATCTGGCAGGGAGAATCTTAATAGATTTGAAATATGATTAAATGTACACATTTAGATACTGATAACAGAGCATTTCAGATCAATTAAAAATAAACAGTTAAAACTATATAGCACAAATTTCATGTCTGATAAGTTCTAAATTATTCTTCCGTTTACATAATGCAAGATGAGCATTGTGGTCTGAACAATTCCCAATACCCCAAGTATTTCAAGGACACATTAGGAATGGTAATGTGAAAAACAGAATGTATTGTGCATTGCTTCAGGGCCTGACAGCAAACTCCCTGTGAAGAGCAAATTAAGGGTTAGTGTCAGATCTAATACTTTGAAAGTCAAAATTTTAGACCAAACCCTAAGTTTTAGTGCATGTTTCTTTAAGTACATCCTGGACCACCTTTACTTCAGTAAAGGGGAATCATATATATGCCATTAGTCATTCAAGAGTAAAGTTCCTTTAAGAACTTCCTCTAAGACATGCTGGTGTGCAAGCTTTTTTATGTTTACAAAATAACGATAACTTTCTAAGTATGGAACAATAGTGAGTGATATTTATCTACTGATTTAAAGTTTGAAAAATGTTTTGTAAGCTTCACAACCCAATGAGGTAAGATAACATTAGGGCCATTTTACAGAGGAGGAAACCAAGACTCTGAAAGATTAAGTGACATGTTGGTCATTTGGTCAGTCATGTATAACTCTATTTGACTCGATGGACCATGGCACGCCAGACTCTTCTCTCCTCAGCTAACTCCTGAAATCCAAGTTCATGTTGCTTCCATGACACTATCTATCCATCTCATTCTTTGCAGTCCCCTTCTCCTTTTGCTTTCAAACTTTCCTAACATCAAGGTCTTTTCCTGTCTTCTCAATAGTGGTCAAGTATTTAAGCTTCAGCGTCACTGCTTGTCCTGCCAATATATAGTCTACATTAATTTCTTTGAGTATTGACCGATTTGATTTCCTTGCTATTCCAGGGACTCTCACAAGTCTTCTACAGAACCACGATTCAAAAGTGTTGAATCTGCAGCATTCAGCTCAACTCTTAGAACTATATATTACTACTGGAAAAACCATAGATTTGGCTGTATGGAGTTTGTCAGAAACGTGATGTCTCTGCTTTATAGAATGCTATCAATATTTGCTATAACTTTTATCCTCAGGAGCAAGCTTCTTTTAATTTCATGGCTGCCATCATCATCTACAGTAATTGTTGAGCTCAAGGATATAAAATCAAGCCACTGCTTCCATTTCTTCTTCCTGTATTTGCCAGGAAGTGACAGGACCAACTGCAATGATCTTAGTTTTGTTTGTTTGTTTGTTTTTTTATGTTAAATGTTCTTTTTTATATACTTTGTGCCAGGTTTTGATAAAAAGTGAAATGACCTAGTCTTACAAAATATAGGAGAGGTGACACAAGGCCTAACATGGAAATCCATGGCCAAATCTTAGGAAGTTAGAGGGCCTGTTGATTCATTAAGACTTATCCAAATATTCATCAAGATAAATTTATGCATTCTTTATGTTAGGATTGGTGGTGATAAGTTAAAGGGAGGAGAAATGAGGTAAAAGAGAAGAGATCTTTGGGGGAAAACCCAGTAAATTAAACTAATAAATTTCCATATGTTAATATAACTTGCTACTAGGAAGCCTGGTGGTCCAGTAGCTAGAATGCCAGCCCTGAACTCAGAAAGATTCATCTTCTTGAGTTTAACTCTGGCCTTAGACACTTACTAGCTGTGTGACCTTGAGCTAGTCATTTTATCCTGTCTGCCTCAGTTTCCTCATCTGTAAAATGAGCTGGAGAAGGAAATGACAAACCACTCTAGTGTCTTTGCCAAGAAAACTCAAATAGAGTCACAAATATTCTGACATGACTAAAACAACTGAACAACAACTACTTGCTACTAGTAAATTATATTACTGAAAAAGCTGGAAAATAATGGCTCCAGGGCTTAGATTTTTTTTGGCAGACTGATACATTTTTCAATAAGTTTTCCAATGTGTTACAACTGATTTTCACAAAAGTAGAACATTGATTGGAGTAACTATGGGCTGCTGGCTTAACAGTGTTTTCTGCACTTCTGTTGGCCTACAATTTCATCTGTGTTGATATTTCCACCACAAACAAACAAATGTATTGGCCCCTCCAAAACTCTGAGCTTGTGATATTTTTATAATTTTTTTCTTTTGAACATGCGGAGAGGATCTCCCTAACAAACTGAAGGACTTTTTATTCTTGTTTTCATAATTCTCCATTACCAATGTACCAATGGAGATCTTCTCCTGTTGTCTCTTGTTTTGTTATATTCTCATCAATTCAAGAAAGTTTTATCAAGCACCATGTTTTACACAATTTATAGGCAGCATGACCTAGAATTGAGAAAGCAAGTTCAAGTTCTTCTGGTCTTGGGAATTTGGGCAAATCCTGAACTTCTTAGTGCCTCCACATAAGTCTTTAGGGGTATAAGCTGCTGAAGAGTTGCTTATCTGAATTGCTAGAAGAAATTTTTCACCAAAAGCTCCCTAAACCTAGAAAATCACTGAATCACAGGAAAAATGTTCAAGGCACTACAATGCTAAGCTCTGGGAGGACAAAGATGAACATTAAACATTCTATGTTCTCAAGAAATTAGGTTGTACTGTGGGAAAACCACAAGCATGCCAATGAGAAAATACAGTGGATATATTAATTAATAAAATGTATTTTCAAAATAGAGAGCTAATAGGAATAATAGGAAAATAGGAAGACTTCATGGAGAAATGATGACTAAACTTCAAAGGAAGTTAATTACTCCTTACCCTCCTCTCATTGACTATAAATAGCACATTTCCTTCAAAAATGAAAACCTAGATGCCACTTTGTTCATGAGACCTTTCTTTATTTCCCCAATTAAAAGTTCATTCTTTCTTTTGGAATAATTTTGGTGAAGGTGAACAGGAAGCATACAGGTTGAGAAATAATCCGAAATAATCTGCATAAATTAAAATGTCCATCTATCCTTATAAGTTTTTTCATCCATAATAG
The DNA here is from genome assembly GCA_028658325.1 of Potorous gilbertii. Lineage (NCBI taxonomy): Eukaryota > Metazoa > Chordata > Mammalia > Diprotodontia > Potoroidae > Potorous > Potorous gilbertii. Next base: position 9,795,496 of record CM053773.1, on the reverse strand, counting down.
ATTTGATTGAGAATAATTTGTAGTACTCCAGGATTCAAATGTATTCTTCCTTAAACCAATCTGGGTTTAAACCAAAAAGTAGAAAGATGGATATCAGAATTAATGAATAATTTATCCATGGATTTCTTTTTTATGTTTTTTCTCACTCCATTTCTTTCTGGGCTCTGCTCCTGACTCTGTGGACTTCTTTCTATGTCATAATAGAGAAAGAAAGATAGGCAAATGCACCATATTTAATGGAAGGAGAAAGGGGGATAGAGCACCAGAAGGTAGTCATTCTCTTACGGATTATTGAGTGGGAGACTCTCCTGATAAAGTGACCAATCCTCTCTTTGGTGAGTTGAGTTAGGGGTGGAGATGGAAGAAAAAGAACATTTAATTCAAACAGAAACCTAGCTATCCCCTGGGAAGGACTAGAAAATTTATCACTTAGGGCCCCATAATCAAGAATAGCACATGTAGCATTAGAAAAGACTCAAGTCCAGCTGTGTTCCATCGGATTACTCCATTAAGACAGCTGATTGAAGGGAAAGATCAGATGCTGATTAAAACATTAATTTCTTCTGAACCCCTTTTTCCAACTTTTACACAGAAATATTAACTTCAAAAGGTACAATCAAATAAATGCAAACTTAATCTTCCAACATGTGAGAGGCATGATCATCCTTCACCTTGCACCCCTTCAGTTTCTGGAAACAGGAAAAGGATTACATTTATAACTTACCTGGGCTCCTATAACTTCCTGGTACATTAACCACTGGATTTGAGTGACTTCTCAGACTTTCCATGCTGGGCTGGCTAGCTACATCATCCTGCCTTCAATTCTGGTTGCAGAGTCACCATGAACTCCCAGGTTCCACGGAAATCACATGCAGCACCTGTAAATTCAAGATGAACAATACAAAATAGAAACAAACACCTCTAGGCCCATTTCATAGATGAGGTAAAAGAAAGGAAACTGGGATGATGGTCCTTTCCCAATTCATGGAGTCATTGTAAGTGATCTGGCATCTTTGCCCTCTGGTTGTAGCAGATAAAAATTGACAAAAAAAGTGTAGCAGGCCCAGTTATGCCCACTTTTAAAGGTGCAGGTATCCACTAAAAGGAAGTTACCCCCATTCATATGGTAGGGTACAGTGTGAGTTCCATGCTATGCAGACATTCTGACCATACTCCAAAGGCTTCTTGAGGGCACTTCCATTTTACTCAAATTTACTTCCAAATTTACTCAAATTACATAACTAGACTTCTTAAGGTAAAATATTTCTCCCTCTTTGAAATTTGCCATCCCTTTCAAATGTACTGCTCACCTAATGTTTTGAATTTTATTTATTTGTGTGCATATCTTTCCCTACTTCTAAATGGTAAGATGCACAAATGCAGAGATTGTGGTTTATCTAAGCTTTAGATCTTGTTTAGTGTCTAAAATAATGTTCTGTACACAATATCAACTTCTAAAATGTTTCTTCAATTTTAAAAAGACTAGTATTTAAATGAATTCAGGTGAGAAGCAAGTACACTCCAGTATGTGTGCATAGTGGAAAGAGGAAGATGTAGAAGAGACAATGCACAGAGCTGGAGAAATGAAGGATGATATGCAAAAAATAACTAGAATTCCAGTTTGTAAAGTACTTGAAAGAGAGCTATGAAAGATAGATGGAAAATTGGAAACAAATTGATAAGTGCCTTAAATACCAGGATCAAGAGTTTGTCTTGTATCCCACAGACTAGTGGTTTCCAAAGTGGAAGTCAGTGTCCTTACCTCAGGGCTCTACTGGCCTGAAAGGAGTTCTGTATCACTAAGTACCCCAGTGTATACAGGGGAGCTTGCTATCCAAGTACTTAGATCTGGATATATAAAAAGAAAGGAACTTTTGAGGGGTCAACAATCACTTTAATTACTTCAACCAAATGCTTCCAGACATTCCTTTTTATCTTTTCGAAACCTACCAAGCCTATTCAACAAACAGGGAAAATACAGAGAAATAAAAACCAACAGACAGGCTTCCAATTGTCTTACCTTTACTTACATACACAGTTACTACAGAGGAAAGCATCAACATCGGGGTTTTCAAAGCCAAGAGGCTGCTTAGTGGCTTCCCAGAGTCTCTTCTTTCAAAGCTAAGCCCCAAAGCAAAACCTCCCCTCAGTGTATATATACTCTTTTCAGAGCCAGAGGGCTGGAACCCTCCTGACTAGTGCCTCATTGGCAGTCAGCAAAAGATGTGGACCTTCATAGGAAACAAGCCTCCCTTAATCAAGCCTCCCTCAAAAGCTCCACTTGAGGCCTGTCAATGGGTGGGGAAGATTTTTAACTCTCATTACAAATGCATAGTTCTTTTAGAGGGAAAGAAGATAAGACATAGCCCATCTTCTCTGTGAGAGCCAGTCCCTACTCTTCTGCATCTTAGCATCTAGAAGCAGGAAAAGATATGCATGGAAACATATATAGTACACAATATTATATGACTGATACAATAGAAAGGGATGACAGATTTCAAATGTGGTAGGGGAAAGAGTAAGTTTCATGTAGACTGTCTGGACATATTCCAAAAGGTCCCCAAGGGCACCTCTATGTTAAACAACCACATCTACAGTTATCTTAAAATACTATAAACTTTTCTTGATGTTCAAGCTCTCAACCTCTCCACTAACCCCCTCCCCCTTCTGATTCTGGTGATGGCCCCTCTGGGTAATTATAGTTTAAACTAATTGCTACCAACAAAAGCTACATTGATGTCTTTGGGGAAATTCTACCCAATCCCTCACCTTGTAACCACGGCAGGCTTTCTTCAGAAGGCAGGCCGGGGGTTCCAGGACAGTGGACAACTAAAAATGAGAGCTTTTCTTTTTTGTGTGGAATAGAGTGAGTTGCCCAGAATGAGGAGGAATGAATGGAGTGTCAGATACATTGCAGATATTATTATATTGTCTCCCCCCTACATTTCTGAACCTGTCCATTTTACAAACTTTCCTATTTCTATCAAGGGCACCACCATCCTCCCAATATCCCTTATGCACCCTCTTGCAACCCAGTGTCTTACTATCTTCACCCTGGATTTGCATATTTAATAAGTTGTCTAATCATATTGGTAGCATCTCCAAATCTATCTCCTGGTTGCTCACACAGACTCCACTTTGGTTCAAGTTCTTATTACCTCTTGCTGGAAATATAACAACACTTAAACGGTTTCCTTATATCGTCTTTTCTTACTCCTATCCATCCTCCACAGTGCCCAGTGATTTTCCTACCGTTCACACCCGAGCTGCCACATCTCCACTCAGTAAATCCTGTAGCTCTCTACTGACCTTAGGAGAATTTTTTATCATCATCTCTTTCTAGAAAAAAAATTCTGGTTTGTCTAAAATTTAAAATGTCCCAAATTACTAGTAGAATAATTCAAGGATATTATTTATAACTGAGGAATCATGTATGTATTGAGGTTGCATCAGAAAAATGTTAGATTAATAGGGTACATGATATAAAAACTGGAGACCACTGTCATAGAAAGTAGGTAGACACTGATGTCATATAAACAAAGAAATACTTTGGGTACACATGGATTTGGGAAGTTGTGAAGGATAGATTGAGAGGGTAGGGACAGAAGGATCAATTGGAAAGCTATTATATTCAGAGATGATGATCTGAACCGGGGTGTTGCAAATATGTTACATGGGGCATAGGGTTGTACATTTAGAGTTAGAAGGAACTCAAATGCCTTCTAGACCAATACCTCTATGTTATAGAATATACTGAGAATCTAAGCAATTAAGTATGTTAATCCAAGTTCACACAAGTAATAAGTTGTAAAGTGAATAAACTGAAGCCAGGTCCCCAATTCCACTGCTCTTTCCACCGTACCATTTTCTCTATGGAGAATGTCAATGGGGAGAAGTAAGATATATCATGATGGTAAAAGGACTTCAGATTTATAAAGGACAAAGAAGAAGGAAAAATGAAAGATGATTGATCTTTCTGGCATATCTGGAAAGAGAATTATACCATCAATAGAAGTAGGTAAGTTAAGAGGATGGGCAGGATTTTCAGTGAGAGGAGAAGGGAAGCGAAGATGACTTCAGTTTTGGACATGAATGAACTTAAAGTTCTCTTAGGACAGCCAGGTAAATATAATTAACAGACAGTTTGAAATGTAGTCCTAGAGGTAAGTGGAGAAATCAAAACTGGATATATAGATTTAGCTTGGAACATGTCCCCCATTGCTGTATTATGAAATCAATTTGAGAATACCCATAGTAAAATCACATCATTAAATTTCTTTTCTTTATTTCATTCCAAGTCTTTTCAAAGTGGGTGGTCTTCTGTACTATGTTGTTATGTTTTAAAACAAAAGCCAAAGGCAGAAATTAGGGAAGAACTATGAATTTCCTGACTTGTGGTAATTTAATTCCACACGTAAAAATCATTTAAACATTTCTGTAGATGAATAAATTTACCACTGTACAATTAGACCCATAAATAAGGCTCAGTGATTGTAATATGATTCATAGAAGGAAGATACTAAAATAATATTTATGGCCAATGACTTTTGATGATTTCTCTCCCACTAAAGGATATTTGCTCTTCTATTTCCTTTAGAGTGAAGGATAGTGTTATAAATGTATATGAAATGGCAGGGAAATGAAACCTTAGGTGGTTAGGGGTGGGGGAGCCCCAGACATTGTATTTTTAGAAAGAAATAAAAGGGATTGAGGAAACCAAGATTACCTTCTTACTTATTAACTCATCTCATAAAAAAATGAGGAGGAGATTTAAATCAATTTTCTGGACAATGTGGTCCCTTTCCACAATCCATATGAAGAGCAAAGCCAGATATACACACACATATGTATGCATGTATGAATGTACGCATATGTATGTGTGTATATATATGTATATATGTGTGTATGCATATTTAATTTAGTCATATTGAACTCCTTGTCCTCCTCACTATCACAATTGAAATCATTCCATTAAGTTTGGTTATGTTTGGCATAATTGTTGCTCTCTAAAAGACTTTCTAGTAAGTCAGATCTTAATGAAGTAGATATTTAAAATATACATAGGTACCTGGTTGGAGGAGAGGAGAGACTAAAAATGCATGAATTAAGAAAAAAATTAAATGAATATAAAATGTCAATATATACCCATTTATGGCATGATTTGCAAATGCAAGGCACAACATTCATGTGGTTAGTGATAAAAGGGTGAGTATATCCTTTTGGAGAGGAGACAAGTGAGAGGAGGTTGAGATGTTAAAAGAGTTGCCCAAGATCTCATACCCACTAAGTGGAAGATCAAAGAACCAAACCTAATTTTCCTGACTCTAACTTTAGTGCTCTTGCACCAAGCAGCCTCTCCTGCAACTCGGCTTTCATGTGCCTGCCCCATGTAGAAGGAATCCTAGTTCTACTAACTATATAATAAAGGGGGAAAGGTTAAGACATATATTCGCCTATAGCAACTTATTGGAAGGAAAACAAAAATCTTACTGAACATGACTCCCAGAATGCCAAAGTAGTACCTGCTTTCTTACATGTGAAATCCTGTTCTCTTTTGATGTATCATGTTTCCCTTTGAGAAAAATAGAATTTGAGAGTGAGAAAGGACATTTAGAAGCCTTCAAATCCAATCAGCTTACCTTGTATATGAAGAAGATATGCTTCAGAAGAAAGGAGAAAGGAAAGAAACAAGTATTGACTAAGTGCCTACTATGTGCCAGTGTGTCAAGTGTTTTACTAACATTATCTCATTTCATTCTCATAACAGCCCTGAGAGGTAGGTGATATTTATTATCCTCAGGAAACTGAGGCTGATAGAAATTCACTTACCCAGTGTCAAACCATGTGGTTGGTGGTAAAATTATGAGCATATCTTTTTGAAGAGGAGACAATTGAGTCTGATGTTAAAAGAGTTGGCTGATTTGAAATCAGGTATTTTTTAAACTGTGCATATACAGTAATTTTTTATACTTATTTTATTTTTAAATTTTTAATTATATTTCATTTTTTCCAATTCCATGTAAAAACATTTTTTAACATTCATTTTTTAAGAAAAAAAACATGAATACCAATTTCTTTTTCTCCCTCCCTCCCCTAGCCTTATCTTGAGATGATAAATGATTTTGTATAGGCTGTACAATGATGTAAAGCATATTTCCATATTAGCCATATGGTAGAAGAAAACGCAAAACAACAACAAAGGAAAGTGAAAAACAGTATCCTTCAGTTTGCATTCGGACTTTATCAGTTCTTTCTGTGGATGCAGACAGCAATTTTCATCAGAATTTTCTTAGGTCATTATATTGTTACAAATAGCAGTCATTCATAGTTGTTCATAGTAAAATATTGCTGCTACTCTGTACACTCTTCTCCTGGTTCTGCTCACTTCACTATGCATTAGTTCATGTAATCTTTGGGTTTTTTTCTGAAATAATCCTACTTGTCATCTCTTATAGCACAATAGTATTAGATTACATTCATATACCACAACTTGTCCAGTCATTCCCTAATTGATGGGCATCCCTCTATTTCTAATTCTTTGCCACCAAAAAAAGTGCTGCTATAAATATTTTTTACAACTAAGTACTTTCTCCTCTTCCTCATCTTTTAAAAAAAAATTCTGCAGGATTCAAACATGGTAGTGGTGTTGCTGGATCAAAAGGTACACATATTTTTACAGCCTTTTTGGGCATAGTTCCAAATTGTTTTCCATAATACTTTAATCAGTTCACAACTCCAGCAACAATACATTAATTTTCCCACATCCCTTTCAACATTTATCATTTTCCTGTTCTATAATATTAGCCAAACTGATAGGTATGAGCTGCTACCCTTAGTGAACTGAGTATCCTTGACTCCAGGCCCCACACTATTCACTGTGCTAGCAGCTGCATTCAGAGATGAGATAACTTAACTAGAATTACACAATTAATTAATGTAAAAGTACAGCCTTCTTTTACATTCATAACACTGTTGACATACTCTTTCATACTTTATACAATTCCTTATCTGATAGAGGATATTTGTATGAAATTTTGGACTTTTTTCCATTTTAATGAATGATACTTTTCATCTACTTCCCTGTCCTCAGTGTCAACATGCTATACATTTTCTAAAATAATCCCCGACTAAAAATGTACAAATGGGTTATGATAAGTATGCCTTTTGTGACCATGCTCACACAAATAATTCTTCTTGAATTTGAACAGAGGTTATCACTAGCAGAAATGGTTATAGTCATTTTTGTAAGAGGGAATTCCAGTATCCTTATAAATTGCATTGATCAGTTCCTGTCTTTTCTTCAGATCAACTATTCACAATCTGGAATATATATCATTAATAGAAGATTTGGTTGGTTCCAACAGAGGGCTAAAGAAGATATGAGAGGAAAGTTAACTTATTACCAACATTCATCCTCTCCTATGATGTGCTAATCTTCAATTTGTTATGTTGACAAACATCAAGATTGTCACTACTCGAGATTATACAGTTTACAGAGATAGATAGATAGATAGATGTATATCTATCTATATGGAGAGAGAATTTTTATTGTAATATGTAAACAAAATTTGTGTTCATTATACTATATTTTTATATTTTTATGTATATAAATACATAGATTTTTTCCTTATGAAAAAGAATTATAAAAAGAAAAGGGAAGTCATCTTTACAAAAATATATACATAATACAAAATTGGTTCTGTTTAACTACTGCTATCCAGAGAGAATAAGAACACATCACTGAGATGTTATTGGGTTGCGTATCATGAAATTTCATTCATTTTGTACCACAAGAATACCATCTAGGAAGAGAAACTTAAATACTCTTACCACTCAGGATATAGAGTATTACCAACAATGTGAGGGCATTTTTCTGGTCTTATTCATCTGGATTTTCTAATAGATGAGCATAAATGTACTTTTTCAGGGCCACAAAAAGCTGGGGAAAAGATGGCTATCAGGATTTGTACGTCTTTATACAGACTTTCATGAAGCATCTGAACAACCATTATTGAATTCAGTCCCTACTGTAACAACAGAAAGAATGATCTTGTAAGGAGTCAATGTATTATTCACTTTTGTAGCTGTCAATAAATTGGACTTATTTTCCCTAGATATAACTGATTATTTTGAAAACAAAATAAGGAGGGATATATATATATATGAATTTATGTATAATAGATTCAAAAGTCTCCTTCCATTGTTTTGTATTGTTAATAATGACCACATCAAAGGGGAAAAAAGTCCAGATTTGTCACTGCTGATGTCTTTGTCATTTTTCATTTCTCCAGATTTTTTTTGAGGGGTGGGGGTGGTTCATTCAGAGGAATCTCTGTTATTTAAAAGTGGTTGATTTTTTAAATTGTCTACACCATTGCTTCCAATTTTCTAGAAAAAGCACCAATGAAATTGTAGGTATAATCTTCTCCATTAGTGTGAACTCCTTTTGGGGCTTAATTGTCATTGGTGGAGAGGGAAAGGAAGGAGAAGCGCTCTGAAGGATGTCAAGTATGAAAATCAGGTTCTAATTTTCTATTTGTACCCAAGTTTCATATGTCAAGATGACAATTGGCCAACCTAAAAATGCAAGTTTCTTGTTCTAAAAGGTTCCAAATTTGATTTTCTGGTAAAATACATAAGGTTTGAAGTAACTTTAATTATCTGACCTTGTTATTTGCAAAATAAATAAAAAATTGTATTAAGACCAATTTTGTGGGGATTTTTTAGCCAAGAAGAGAATTTCTACGTGACCTAAGCCAAGGAAGAACATCAGTCCAACAGTTAGAAACCCTTGATGAGCGTTTGTTTGTCCTATCAGTTAATGATTCATTGAGAAGGCCACACCTTTCAACAGAATAAAATGGGGCAATGATTATTAATAACCAATATCTCAGGGAGATTCAGCATTCCCCCCTTCTTCCAATGTCCTGATTTTAAGTTCAGGATATTGCTAATAATTGATTGGACTGACTCTTTGTTGGAGATCCTACCCTGGAGGAAGCTATTGTGTTCTGCTCAGTCATGGGTGGTGCAGGCATTTTGTGAATACGGAGCCCAAAGCTGTGAGTTGTAGAGAGAGTTTCTGGGCCCAAGGGTGACATGAAGTCACTCTCAGTCTTACATTTTAATATAGCTCATCTTCCATTGCATTATCCAATCAAAACTGATTGCCATCCCTCAGGAACACCCATTCTTTGAAGGATATATGAACTTTGAGCCTGGTGTCACCCTTGTCTTTTGTCTAAGAGAGACAGCCAGATGATCATCCTTTATTAATAATCTGCTGATCTTATTAATAAAATGAATAAATTACGCAGAAATTATGTCTCTTGACCCTTTTTAGTCATCACAGCCTTTAATTCTTCCTCCAGAAAAGCCTCATCTAGCATATTGTAGGCAATTGAATTAGTGTCACGATGTCCAAAGCAACTGTCACTTAAAAAATTACTGGAGTTTTAGAGTCTCCTGGATTTTTCTTTACTAGCTCCAAGGTACTAATGAATGTTAGCCTTTTCTTCTGCTATGATTCATATAAATACAATATAGTATTACCAATAAACTGGGAAATATAATAGAAATTAAAAAACACTCAATAGCTTTGTGTCTACAGCTGACATGTAAGAAGGTCATACTCACCACTTTTCATTCTGCCAGTTTTCTCCAAAGAGTATCATGAGAGCCATCCTTCACCTGTCTCCATGCACAAAGGAGGAAGCTCATGCACTTGCTAATATTCTCCCTTCCCTCTCTGGTGATAAAGGACTCATAGAGGTTTCTCTGCCTGCTTAAGAAAGAGGTCATGGGGTTATTACACCCTCTCTGTTTTACACTAAAAGTTTATTTTTATTTTTTTAGGAAGTTTATGCTGCAATTTTGTCACTGAGAGTGACCTTTGTCTTGTTCAAACACAGACTGGCCTTTTCTAGAAGCAGTTTTAAAACTTCTGATCAAACTGAGGAAGATGGACTCTGTTGTGCCTTTAAGTGGAATGCTTCTTAACAATTATCTGCAAAAATTTTGCATCATAAAGCTTACTTTCTATGTGTAAACATGTTCAATAAGAAATCATTCAAGGAACATTCATTGGGCATTTTCTATATGTAAAAGCAGTGACCTACGGTTTGAGGTAACTTTAATTATCTGAACTGATTATTTGCAAATAAATTTAAAACCATGTTAAGATCAATTTTGTAAGAAATTTTTAGACAGAAAGAGAATTTCTCCAAGTGACCTGAGCCAAGGAAGAACTACGATTCCATAGTTAGAAACCTTTGATGAATTGTTTGTCATATCAGTTAGTGAGGCTTTTCCAATTTAAACAGGAAGAGAAAAGGAGTTGGACTAAGATAGAATCCATATTTCATATTCTATACTAGTTATGTTCTATCTGTAGGGATCTGTAATGTAATGGCATCTCTTAAATGAGAATAGAGAAAGAAAAGTTAAGGAGCTTAGGATGTGGAAAAGTTATGCTTCCTGTTGAAGTCTGATTATTGGATACATCATCAATTCGGCTAAGCAGAAATACTCAGAACAGAATGTTCTTCTAGGCAGGAAGCATGGGAGCAAGAACATCACTTGTACCAAAAGCAATAAGATTTTTTTAGGGATCATGTATCATATAACTTGAAAGCAGGAGTCACAGGTCCTCTTTCTGATGACATGGTACTGGTAAATTGATGGAATGAGGTGAGGAGTTTCAAAGTAGCATCAGTAAACAACAATCTGTCACTGCCTTGTGAGTGCTCATTAGGACTTACCCTTGCTAGTTGTTATGGAAAGGAAAAAAGTATGGGAATGGGAAAGGAAAAGAAAGGGAAAAGGACATGAAAATGAAAATGGAATGAGACAAGGAAAAAGGAAAGTGAAGGAAAGACAAAGGGAAAAGGGGTTTCTGTACTCAGGGATATAGCAATTTTAAAAGAACAAATAATTAAGCAGGTAAATAAACATCATGCCTTACTCTTTGTTGACTGTACACCAGACTTCATACACTAAAATGACAGGGAAATCACTACTTTTACAAAGGAACTAATTTGTGCTAAATTAAAATGATTCTTGTGAAAACATTAACTTTAAAGCCCTATATGAATGTACAATTGTGTTAAAATTATCAGAAATAATACTGATTCATATGTCAGTACATTAATGATCTTACACTATAGGTGTCATAGGTGAAGGTACTCTCTCTTGTCCCACATGCACAGCAAGGGGTCTTCATGAATGGCAATGGCCAAAAAATTTCCTTAGCCTTATATTGAACCTTTTGGTGATGAGGTTCTCCACAGTGAGTATAGATGTCTTCAGATTACATACACAAAATCTGCTTCTGCCAGCAAACTCAAATTCATAACACTTTATTAGAGATTGTTAGAGCTTGTACTTTATTGGCATAACTTCCAAGAATTAAGGATCATCTTCATATGAATAAATACGTCAAGTCAATAAACACTTATTGTTTATTGTGAAAGAAATATGCATATGCATCAGCATATAATTAGCTCTTAGGATCCTACAAATGTGCTTCATATTTACACAGACCAATCACAATGGCACCAATAACCCTTAAGCATGAAACATTAAATGAGAAGTCATAAGTAAAAATACTGAGTAAAAAGAAAAACAGAAAAAAAACAAATCACAATTAACCTAAAAATCTTTATCATACTCTCACACCAGTAGACACAGTGTCCAAGGAGGGAGAATGGGCACACATTTACAAAAAAACAATAGCGAAGGAAGGGAAACCCATATCTCTATGGCAACCCCCAATCTAGATTGTGAGTTTGCTGCCTGTGTTCTTTTTAAGGATCAATATGTCCCTCAAAATAATTAATTTCTTTTGAGACCCCTCAATCTGGTTGTGTGAAGTTGTTTCTTTGTTATTTGTTTCCCTCTTGAAGTAATGGTAACTTTTTTTAATCTAACTGTAGCCTTATGTCAGGTATCTGACAACCTTCCCAGGTGCTTTTCCTTGGCTAGGTGTTGAAGAAGTATAATATTCTTTTAGTGCAAATCAGTTCCCTTTAATCCTGGGGACTGCAAAGCAATTCAAGCACTTTGCTCTATGAATTTTGAGAGGTTTCTCCCTCTCAAGGCATAGAAAGGAGTAAAGAGCTAACGGAACAAATCTTTGAGGGGCTTACTGGTCTCTCAAGCTGGACAGTAAGGTAGCCTCTCACCTATCCACCTCTTCACCCACAACAGAGGATATTCCTTTCTTCCAAACAGCACTCTAAAAAGGCAGAACTTTTCTCTAATCAGATTAGCTCCCCATACAATCTTCAGAATTTCTAGTCAGCTGGTTTCAGCTTCTGCCACTTTCTCAGCTCTACAAACTTATCTCCCCTGTGTTCTGCCTTATGATTTCTAATGTGTTGGTTTCACTAAATAGCTCCTTTTAATGGGGGTCTCTATTTTCTCGCATGCATTTGGCTTCTTCATTTGCTGACTCTTGATCAGGCTGCTGATGCTTCAAATTAGGCCCTACTCTTGAGGAATGAATCAACTCTAATTTTATGCTAAAATGTAAGTATTGCATTTCCATGAGCTATAACATCAATAGTCTATATGCAATAGTCCCGTAATCCCCAAACACTTCTTTGATTTAAGTTTTTCAAGGAATAGTCAGTAAACTTCCAAAGCCCAAACCAAGCTTATGTAGATCAGCTTCTGGGAAACAAGACACTGTAACCATTTTTACAATCATTTCTATATCTTGAAATTTGAGAGATTTTCTCTCAGGTGCTCAAAACTTTTTGTTTTTCGACACTGTATTTCTGTGATTCACACGATATGGTCTCTTTCTGCCCCTTTTGTCAGGATAAGAAAGAGATAGTATCTTATAAGGACATCTACCAATGGCCACAACAATGACAACAAAACTCTCTTAGGAAGGCAAGTAGCAAATGAATGTTTATTGTCTTTGAAATTCTCTTTTGATAGAGATATTTATTCAAATGAGTATATGTATTGCAAGATATGAAATATGCTGGAATTTTAAATTAAGTTGCATTCATGTTTAATTTGATGATAACTGCATTCTACAGCAAACTTACTTCTTTTGAGTCTTTTTTGCCAAAGAATTTTTTTTCCTGACACATTTTCTGGTGAAATATCTGACAATTTGAATGCATACAAAATCCTGCCTTTGTCCACAGACAGACAGGCCATCTTTTGCTATTTTTGGTTTATAAAAAGGTAACAGAAATGGAAATAGTTATTCCAGAGCAGCATCTCTCTTTCTGACAGCATGCATATTCTAGGTGCTTTGAAAACTTTGAAGCTGGTTTAGGCTATAGAGGTCACACAGGGAGATGGAGATGCCTAGTCCTTCTGGTGGCTGTGCTTTTATTTTACCTCTGGTTCTTTATAATCTGTGCATTTTAATACATTTTTGAATAATATTTTCTGCCTGCTCTTCACACTTGTTCTTCTGTTATTTTTAAAGAGAAAGGAGATCTTTATTTCCATTCTAGGTGAAAATATTGATGCATATGCTGATGTGGTCACTTCATAATTGAAATGTCATCACAGATATTTGGACACAAAAGTTCACAGACAACATATTGACTAATAATGGGCTGTATAACAAATTTCTGATACTTTCACCTCTGTTTCCCTCTGTGTCTGTCTGTCTGTCTGTCTCTCCCTTTTGTTAGAAAAGGCAGAATGTATTGTTAGCATTTCTGGGATAAAAATTATCATACCTGACACAGAGTTCCCTAATAAAAATGGCAACATCTCTCCTTGAATATAGAAACTATTACTTGGATAAATGACATATATGGTATGATAGGTCAGCTACTATTTTAGGCTTTCTATGATACTACAAATCAGAGTTTGCATATAATATAGAGGTAGATCAGGGATCTGAAATTTATTTTGCAAGTAAAGTTTATTTTGCAAATTTTGCAAAATCACCAAATTTCATATATAACAAATTTATTCTATATTTTCCATTTAAGGAACCTATTTCTGAATACATTCTCTTCTATTTCTAAATTATATTAATTGGTTTCTCAATTATATTATAACAGATCCTTTCCCTTCTGGTTCTAAATTATATTCCCTGGTAGTTTATAAATTGGTCTCTAGATCCCAGCATTAAGCACAATGTTTGACACATACTAGTTGCTTAAAATATTCTTGGTGTCTGATTCATCCAATTCAATAAGTATTTTTTATAAATTTATTTATTTTTAACATTCTTTTTTCTTTTTAAACTTAGGGTCCCAGGTGCTCTTTTTCCCCTCCCACCTTTATTCCACCCAACTGGAAGGAAAAATATGATATGAAGTATACATGTGAAATCATGCAAAATATATTTCCATATCAGCCATATTTTAAACAAAACAAAAAAATAATTAAAGAAAGTGAAAAAATTATACTTCATTTTGCACCCAAAATTCATCAAGTCTCTCTTTGGAGGTGGTATTATCCTGGTAGAAGTGTAGCCACTACTTTCTTGGTCTACACTCTAGTCTTTCACCCCTTCCCTTCTGCTGTAATTTCTCCTCTTGGCCCTGGCACTGTGACTCTTCCCCTGTTCTCTTGTGACTGATCACATGTCCCTTTCCATCCTGGAACTTCTACCCAGACCTATGATGTGGTTGCAATTACCAGAAGCTGCACTTAGTGCCAGAAAAGAATTCCTTGAAATCTCGTCCTACTCAGTCATTTGTCCCCCTTACTATCACTGGGCTTAGAGCTCCTAATATCTTGCTTGCTTGGTGTTCTTGCTTCACTCTGGGCCTGTGCCTACCCAATAATACAGACCTCACCTATGTCTCCTAAATTGTCTTAGACTGCAAAACAAATGTCTCCCTCTGTCATTTTTTTTGGCTCTTTCACTCCAAAATTTGATTTAAGGAGTCATTTTAAAGTTGTTCAGAGGGGAATCTGAAGTGAGTTCAGCTAGCTTCTAGCCTGTTCATCTTCTTTGCTCTATTTCTTTGACCAGAAGATAGGATTTTACCTCTGGTTTGAAGGAAGTTCAAAGACAGAGATGAGAAAGGAGAACATGTAAGGGAAGGTGGGCAACTGGTGAAAATACGTGGAATCCTTAAATCATCCCCTCAAAAAGTATTTATTAAAACTTGACTATATATAAGGTAACACTGGAGATACAAAGGAAGAAGGAAAAAAATAGTTTCTTCCCACAAGGAACTTATATTCTAGAGGGAGGATTGTGGAGGGCTTATTTGTTTATTTTGGGTTTTTTTTAAATCAGACGTGATTTCATTGGTAGAAGTAACTTATAGTAAGGAAATTTCCTGCACTAATTCTGATCTGTACTTTTTCTCTATTTTAGAGTCTCAGAAAGTTTCCTGAGCACTGAGGTTTAAGTTAATTGTTCAAGGTCTCACTGTCAATATGGATATGGTAGCAGAACTTGAACTCAGTACTTTCTAATTCTGGCCTCAGTTCTCTTTTGTACTTCACTATTTTGAGAGGGATGCAATATGTAAACACTTAAGTTTAGATACACTATTATCCAATAAGAGAGAAGGCACTAACACTGAGGGAGACCTGAAACAATTTTCTGTAAAAGATGAGAGAAAAACTAAGCCTTGAAGGATGAAACCAGGTATTATAAGAATTTCAAGTGAAGAAAGTATGTATTCTAGGCAAAGGTCAGGAGGTGGGATACTGACTACTGAGTTTAAGATAGAAGTAAACAAGCATTCATGAAACACCTATGATATGCTAGGCATTGTGCTAAGTGTCATGCAAATAGTATCTACTTTCATTTTCACAACAACTCTGGCATGATAGTGCTATTATTTTCTCCATAATACAGATGGAGAAACTGAGGCAGAGAAAAGTTAAAGAGTTATCCAAGGTCACACAACTAGTAAATGTATGAGGACAAATTTGAATTCAGATCTTTCTAACTATTTCTTCAGTACTCTGTCAATTATGCCACCTACCTGCCTTAGGCACGAGGTAAACTAGTTTGTCTAGAATATATAGTATATGAAGGGGGGCAATTTCTATTAAATATAGGTATGATAAAAGAAGAGATCAGAAAACCACTAAAAAGGATCATGAATGAAAACAGAGAAAACTTAGAAAGGATCTCTTTCAATCACTTCATTTTCCAACACTTTAATATGTTATTTTATGTGATTTTCACAACAAATGTGTGAAATAAATGCTATTATTTTCTCTATTTTGCAGGTGCAAGTTGCATAGCTACAAAGTGTGCAAGACAAGGTTTAAACTCAGACCTTCCTGGTGACAAGTCCAACATTCTATCCACTATGCCACCAGCTTGACCTCACATATGAAGGAAGCTTTGAAAAATGGCTATGATGGGAGCAGCAGCTGGGAGACAAAGTATGGAAGACCCTAAAAGTTAACTTAATCAATTTGTTCTTTCTCTAGAGGCAAAGAGAAGCCATCAAAGTGATGGGAGCAAAGAGACATGAGAATATGTTTGTTCCAAGTAGGAGTTGTTTCAATTTTTGTAGCTATATCTTCACCACCTAGCACAGTGACAGTCACATAGAGGAACTTATTACATACTTGACGATTATTGACTAATGGTCAGGTTCATGTCTTAGAAAGATTCTTTGAGTAATTTTCTGGAAGTTGGTTTGGGAGATGATGAGGGTAGATTCAAGCAGTGGGATCCACAAAGGAGACTAGAGGAGTTGTCTATAAGAGAATGATTAAGGGCCTGAGCTAAAGTGATGGTTTCAGGGCTGCATGAGTATAGAGAAGGGAATGTATTGGAAACAACTTGTGCAGGATGAATCTCTAAATCTTTCTCTCCTTAGGCCAAGCAGTACCAGAAAGAAGTATGACTTAGCAAGAAGGGCAAAGAACACAGAGCATAAAATCATGCCTTTGCTGTAATACTATCTAACTCCGGGGGGAAAGAGCTGTACTTGGACTCAGAAGTACTGGGTTTTAGTTCCAGCTCCTCCAATGACTATGGGAGTGACTACTTGATCAGATCACTGATGTTTCTAGGTCTTATTTCTCTAGCAATGGGAATAATTAAATCTCACCTTCCTGCCTCGTAAGTTTTCTATGAGGACCAAATAATAAACAACAGATTGATTGATATATGTGTCTGTACACATAGATATAGATGTACAATATATGTATACATAGAAATATATCATATACATATATGTAGATTATTTATTTCTAGATATTTTTATGCATATATACAACATACTCACATAGAAGGCATACATATATTTCAAGAGAAAATAATAAATATTCACTGATCACATGTAAAGAAAAAAAGCAACACTTCTTTTTCTTCAGTTTTGGCTTAACCAACGAACAGACAGGCCTCTGTATATGTTGTGACCAATAGGAATACCCAACATCAGCCTTGCCAGACCACACTAGGGATGTGAGAGAGCAGCATAAAGAAAGATGCCAGTATAGAGGGACAGTCCTCCCTGCTTTGCAGTTAGCTCTTTGCCTACCTGCAGAGAATGCCCTCTGACTGTGAAGCAAAGAATTGAGCTTATTCCTGTTCTTAGCAAATGATTCACAACTTTCCCAATTTTTTTCTTCACATTTGATTGTTTGAATTTGGCTTCTTTAACTGTGATATTTTAAATATTCTGTATGCCCCCATTTGAAATGTAAATTGATCAGCTCTCCTTCCTTCCCCATGATAAACAATAATGCTGCAATACTTTACAACTTGCTTGCTGACAGAAATGGGTGATATTCCACAGAGTGCTGGGATAAAGACTATGTGCTAATTCCACCTTTCACCTACCTTTCATTTCAATATTCTGCATTTTACTTGGGTTGAAAATGAGATTGCTAAATAGGTATGTTAAAGAGTCTCAGTGCTTTGGAATGGCAAGCCACAAAAAGGAATCGTTTATACACAGTTAACACAAAGACTATACTTTTAGAAGACCAGACATATGAGTAAAGTGAAAAAGTTCAATCAACCTTTCAGATATTTTGCCTACACTCCAGGTCAAACATCTTGAATAATGAATTAAACCTACTTTTTTCATCAGCATGATTTGGTGTCATGGGTGAGGTCATAAATGGTTCAATGAAAAATATGCTGCTTCTTGGAATATTTAAGCCTTCCTTCCAACATGCAGCACTTTGTAATTTCTTTTAATTATAGCACAGGGCCATTTCATTAGCCAAATTCACTGTCAAGCTGTCCTAGGATTATGTCCTAAGATTGTTCTGCCTCTGCAAGAAGTAACTAGACAGATACATTATAATTCTGTCTTCTTTCTCACTTTCAACCATAATAAAGGCTAAGTTGATCTGGTATGTGCAAAATACTGCTGTTAACACAATGGTATGACAGGAATGAAAGTACAATTATCTGAATTTTATAAATAAGCAAACTAATATTATTTGATTTTTTCATGGTTATTCAGCTTGAAAGGGTGTATTCTGAGAAGGTAGGTGATACATTGAAGAAAGTGCTGTCCTTCGGAGTCAGGGAAGACATAAAATCAAGTACAACCTCAACCTTTCACAAGCTGCATGATCCTGAGCAAGTCAGTTTTTATGACAGATTACCTCAATTTCCTCAAGCGAAAAATGGGGATAATGCTATGATCTATCTACATTGTACTATTTTTGTGATGATCAAGTAAGATAATATTTAACAAGTGTTAAAAAAAAGTGTCTGTCATATAGTAAGCGATTAATAAAAATTTGTTCTAGAGTCCTGCAAAATTTCTTTTATGACACAAATATAGTTTTTATTGCTAAACCAGGGAGATCAAAAATAAATATATAAATGTCACTATAGAATAATTTCCTTAGAATATACTGATGCAAATATTTAAATAAAATATTAGCAAAGATATTACCACAATATATCATGAATATCACACACTACAACAAAGTGGGATTTGACCAGAAATGCAGGAATGGTTCAATATTAAGAAAACATCAACATAATGGACCATATCACTAACAATAACAAAAAAAAATCATATGACTATCTCAACAGTTGCAGGAAAAAACCTTTCAACAAATAATACCCATTCCTATTTTAAAAATAGTATAAGAATCAGTGGAGCTTTTCTTAAAATGTCAAATAGTATTTATCTAAAAAGCAAGCATTATCTGTAATGATGATAAACTTAAAGTCTTCCCAGGAAAATCAAGAGGGAAGCAAAGATGTCCGTTATCATCATTATTCAATATTGTACCAGAAATGATAGTTTTAGCAATAAAGAAAGAAAAAGAAATTGAAGAAATAAAAATGGGCAACAAGAAAACAAAAAATTATCTTTGCAGATAATATTGTGGTAGACTTAAAGAACTCTAGGGGGAGGAGCCAAGATGGCGCAGTAGAAAGATCCACATACGCTAGCTCTGAACCCACAGCCCATGGATCTCCTGTAAAAATAACTCCCATCAAATTCTGGAGAAGTGGAAGTCTCGCAGAAACAGAGTGAAGGAGAGTTTCATTCCAGAGAGCCCTAAAAAACCAACACCATAGGTCCATCACGCACTGGACGGGAATGGAGCCCAGCCCTTCCCTGGCCGCGTGGCAAAGAAAGGAGCAGATCTAAGCAGGCTTTAGGGATGGAATCTCCAGCAGCTGCGAAGGTCCCTCCACCCACAGATGCACAGGTCAGTGAGAGAGACTTCTGGGCTGCCCAAGAGGGGAGTGGGGTGTCTCCATAATTCAGGACCCCTCAGGAGGCAGCAGCAGAGGCAGCAGGTGGCCAGAGGCTCCCTGAGCAGGCAGGAGCTCTACAGGAGCTCCATTACTGAAGGTCTCTGCATAAACCCCCTGAGGAAACTGAGCCTGGGAGGCGGCCCTGCCCCCACCTGAGCACCAGAACTTAAGCTCATATTGAATAGCAGCTGGGCCTGCTGCTGAAAGCCCTGAGGCTGGGGAGCAGCATTTGAATCTCAGACCCCAAGCACTAGTTGGGTGGTTCTGGGCTAGGGTGGAGAGGAATCTCAGAAGTCAAGTAACTGGCTGGGAAAATGCCTAGAAAAGGGAAAAAAAATAAGACCATAGAAGGTTACTTTCTTGGTGAGCAGATGATTCCCCCC
>CM053773.1:9736877-9774965 GCA_028658325.1 Potorous gilbertii | reverse complement strand
TTTGGAACCCAAAATTTTGTGAAAATGAATGTAAAAAGTGAAATAAATAAATTTATATTGAAATAAAAAAAGAACTCTAGAACATCAATTACAAGACTGGTTCAAACAGTTAACAATTTCAGCAGAATTGCAAGATGTAAAATAGGTCCACAAAAACCATCAAAATTTCTATATGATAATAACAAAACCCAGCAGAAAGAGATAGAGAGAAATTATATTTAAAATAACTGCAAACAATAAGAAATACTCGAGAGTCCATCTTGCAAAACAAACAAGAGATCGTATTAACACAATTACAAAATGATTTTTACACAAATAAAGACAGACCTAAATAATTAGAAAAATATTAATTGCTCCTGGGCAAACTGAGCCAATATAATAAAAATAACATTTCTGCCTGAGTTAATTTACTTATTCAATACCTTATGAATGAACATACCAAAGAAACATTTTGTAGATCTAGAATACACACAAACAGGATTCGTCTGCAATAATATGAAGGGAATGAGGGGAAAAAAGTGTTAAGGAAAGTGGGTTACCAGTTCCACTTTTCAAACTATATTACAAGGCAGTAATTCTCAGAAAAATCTCTACTTGGCTAAGATACAGAGTGATAGATTAATGGAATGGATTAGGTACATAATTTTGTTGTTTTTTCGATTCTCTTTCACTCCTTAGGATCCCTTTTTGGGATTTTCTTGGCAAAGATACTGGAGTGGTTTTCCTTTCCTTCTCCAGGTCATTTTACAGATGAGAAAAATGAAGCAAAAAATAGATTAAATGACTTGCCTAAGGTCACGCAGTTACTAAGTGTCTGAGGAAAGAATTGAACTCAGGAAATTAAGTCATTCTGACCCCAGGTCAGGCACTCTATCAACAATGCCAATTAATTGCTCCTTTGGTACATAGCAGATAGTAAACTAGAGTCTGATAAATCCAGGTTTTAAAGATAAGTTTCACATTTGAGAAAAATATCTGGGAAAACTGGCAAGCAGTTTGGCAAGAAGTAGGTATAGACCAACACCTCATACTATGTACTAAGATCAAGTAAAAATGGATAATTTATTTGGATACAAAAAAATACTATCATAAGGGAAGCACCAATGAGATATTCATAGAGAATATAGCAGTCATGAATATCTGGCACAATTCTGAATCATGAAATACAACAGATTCTCCATATGGAAGACAGAACCAAAACATTTATTCAGACACCAGAAAGTCATATCCCAATATCAGAAAGCCAAATCCATCATAGTAACAAAAAAAAAAAATCTATACACATTCACAATGCAGAGGACAACACCAGCCCCAAGCCTTTCTTCTGTTAGGTTTCCTACAAACCAGCTCCCTTAAACAAATCACAAACAAGCTCTCTCACTCACGCTGCCTTTCCCAGCTCTGATTTGTCTCTAACTTCCTCTCAGCTGTACTCTAGCTATGTCTCTTCCTGTTCCCTCCTTCCTGTTCCATGTGACTTAGACTCATGTGACTCAGGCTTCCATGTGACTTGAGCAGGTCACATGGACTTATTAATGGATGGGAAAAATCTTCCCATTAAGCAGAAAAATTACATTAACAATAAGCAAAAATGCATTATTAATACAATAAGTAAATTAAGAGATCATTGAAAAATGTACCTGTCAGAACTATGGATAAAGGAAGAGTTTATGATCAAACAAGAGATAGAGAGGAACACAAGATATAAATTGGATAATTTTGATACTTCAAAAGCATTTGCACTAATAAAACAGATATAGCCAAAAAGGAAAGGAAAACAAAAAAGCTGTGGAATAATTTTCAAAGCAAGTTTCTCTAACCTGAGCCCAATTTAGAAAATTAAAACTCATTTCCCAATTGATAAATGGCTAATAGACATGAATATGCAGTTTTCAGAAGAAGAAATCAAAGCTATCAATAGTCACAAGAAAAAAATGCTCTAAATCACTACTGATTAGAGAAATGCAAATTAAAACAACTGCGAGGTGTCTATTCAAATCTATCAGATTGGCTAACATGATATGAAAAGGAAAATTGCAAATACTGGAGGGAATATCACACACTGGGACACTAATGAATTGTTTATGGAATTGTGAATCAGTTCAACTGTTCTGGAGAAAAACTAGAAATATGCCCAAAGATCTAAAAAACTGTGCATACTCTTTTGACAAAGCAATAGCTGTACTAGGTTTGCATCCTAAAGAGATCAAAGAAAACAGGAAAGAACCTATTTGTACAAAAATATAGCCTCTCTTTTTTGTGGTAGCAAAGAACTGGCAGTTGGAAGGATTGCCATAAACTGGAAAATGGCTGAACAAATTATAGTATATGCTTGTGATGTAAAACTGTTGTCCTATAAGAAATGATGGGCAGGTTCTTTTCAGAAAAACATGAGAAGACTTATGTGGCTTGATGCAAAAGTGAAGTGAGCAGAACCAGGAGAACACTGTACATTGTAACAATGTTTTAAGGACAATCAACTGTGAAAATCTTAGGTACTATAATCAAGAAAATGATTCAAATTAATTCCAAAGGACCTATGATGAAAAATTCTATTGACATGCAAAGATAACTGATGAACTCTGAATGCAGGTTTAAATGTACTTTTTAAAAATGTCTTTATTTTTATTGTTTTATTTTGCAACATGGGTATTATGGAAATATATTTTGCCTGACTTCATGTATAATCAAAATCAAATTGCTTGCATTCTTAAGTAGGGGGGAAAGGTAAAAGGGGGGAGCAGAACTTGAGACTCAAAAATAAAAAACACAAGATTGTTAACATTTTTTACATGTAATCAGGAAATATTTAACAAAATAAATAAAAATGATTTTTGAATTGTTCCTTTATCTCTTGTTCCCCAAGACTGGTGTAGTATAGATACTGAACCCAGTGTTTTCAAGGTGCTTAATGACTAAGAATGAAATATTAGCTAATTACTTTTAGAAGGAGAAAACAAACAGGACATTCATGAATTATATTTCTATTCATATATTTTATAATGCTAATTCTTTGCTTAAAATTGGACTAAAATACTAAAATTATAGAACTTATAGATCCATGGAAATCTTAAGATCATCTGATCCAATATTTTTTTTTACAAATGAAGAAACCAAAAGTTTTGATGACTTAGCCAGTGTCACCCTGTAGTGGAGCTGAGAATTAAACTTGAATATTTCCTGGGTTCAAAACAATGTTCTTTCTCCCATACTTTGAAATTTCAAAATGTTTCAACTGAACAAACATTAGACATCATCCAAATCATCAGACATCCAATCTTGGTTTGAGATTCAATATCAATTAAAATCAATCTGTACTTGAATTTCATAAGATTTTTTTCATAGCTTATACTTTTTTTTCTTAGCTACAATCAATGGTTAATTGCTCCAATGAAGGCAATTTTTTTACACATACAAATAAGCAATTTGAAGAAAAATGGCATAAGCATTGCCTCATTCATAATTTGCTAAATACTTATGCATGTACTGGATTTTAGCCTCAGTTCAATCTTTATCGGCAAAAATTAGGGGAGGATGCATTTTGAGGCTGCTACAGATCAATCTGTTGTATGTAGACTAATGGACTTTGTTCAAAATCCCAACACTTCAGCATGAAGAGTAATATATCTTACGGCTATGATATCATCAGACAACTCTGCCATCACATCCTTGAAATATGACTTTTATTAAAGAAGGAGAGCCATTGAAGGTATTAAAACACCTTGATGGGTAATATGAGACTGTTCAGGAGAAATGTGGTTGTTTTTTTTTTTAAATAAAATCAAATACAAAATGTTTCCTAGCTTCCCTGCTTATTATTTATTTCATAGGCAGCCTTGATTTATTCCTTGCTTAAAAGAACAAAGAAGAAAAAAAATCTTTTCACTTTGAGTTCAACACTTATATATTCATGAAACAGCTTAAGGGGTAAGATGGTGTAATAAGTGGTGGAATCACCAAGCATATAATTTGTTTTAATATGCCTCTCTTTTTATTTAAAATTACATGTAAGTAGTTTGAGTATTTTCTTAGACATCAGAAACAACAATTTTCTTTGTTTTGAACTTAAAACCATAAAATACATTTTTTCACTATATGACAACATGGCTTACACATACATGTATAATTGATACATATACATGTCAATTAAATAGAGAAAAAATATAATTATTTCATGTGCATGGAAAAGTGAGCTGTTTGAGCAACTTGTAAAGATGTATAAGCTATCCCAAGAACTTGTGCATAAAGGAAGAAGCTCTTCAAAGAAGCTAAATACATTATGGAGATGCAGATCACAGTACCACTGTTTTTTTGCTACCATGACACATGTTCATTGGGAGTGAAATAGTCCATGATGCATCCACATTGCACCTTTGAAAGAATGTTGGTTTTGGAATCAGAAGTCCCAGATGTATTTGCAATTCATGTAGCAAGTCACCTGGAGAGCTCTATTTAACAGGAGTCAGTTTCCTCATCTATAAATTGAAGGGTAGAATTAAATGACATTTTAGGTCCAGCTTTACATTTATAATCCTATAAGCCAGCTACAGAGAATGATGGTCCATCTTTCCTTGCTACATGGATGTTATTTTATTCAGTAAAAGATAATGAACGCAGTTTTATTCTTTTGTAGCATTCTATATTTGAAAAGAACATGCTAAAATGGAAGACACAAGATTTACTCCTCAAGTCATGCCACACCCTACAGATATGTTATAAAATTACCCCAGGTATTACCCATGTAATTTATTTGTCTGATATCCTGTTGATGACAGAGGCGAATAATCAAAACATTTTCTAGGAAAAGCAACAAAAACAACAGTCAACTGATGGTGCCAATGTAAAAGTTCAACATTATTCAAAATGTACTAGTTAACTATGAAAACACCAGGCCCTTCAGATATCAAATATTTGTCATGTCCTCTAAAAATTGTCCCCAAATGTTAGGATCTCTTCATAGTGATATAATACATTTTATCTTACCACCTACTCAAAGGTAAGGGATCAACTAGGATTGATGCTGTAGGCTTTCTTAGAAAGGTAGCTTGATATAATAGAAAAAACATTAGCTCTTAGGTTGGGGGACCTGGGTTCAAAACCTGATTCTGATGTTTTTTGCCTGGGTGAACTTAGTCAAGTCGTTTGAATTCCAACAACCTCAGTTTGGTCATGTGTATAATGTAATGTTAGACTAGATGACCTCTGGGAACCCTTTCTGCTTTGGCCCAATGATCCTTTGAGCAAAAATTCTCATTTCCTCTAGAAATAGAGTCAAAAAAGTAGACAGAACTGTAAAAAGAATATTACCTCTGGAATGAGAGCACCTCTGTTTGAACACTGCTTCTAATGTTTACTTTCTGTGAGACTTTGGGTAAGTTGCTTAACTAACGTAGGTTTCTACATATCTAAAAAGAGATGGTTGGATTATGTAACCTCTAAAGGGCCTTTTATCTGTTAATCAATGATTCATCACTTTAACACAGAGATTCTTCCTCAAGGATTTATCTTAACCCTAGCAAAAAGCAATAGCTGAGGTGGAAACAATACAGCAGAGAACTCTCCCATAAACTTCTGCAAACACCTTCAAATAATGCCTCCAAACAAATTCTGGAATGAGAGAATCAAAAGAAAACAGTGAAATAATTTTCTAGACCAAGACAATTTAGAAAGTTGGCAGGAAAGGTCTGTTGCTCCCGGGTGAGCATGGAGCACTGTCCAGCACAGGCCATGCCAAGGCAGACCTGTTCCAACAAACTAAGAGCAGGCCTTCAGGGCTATTGAATCAGTGGCAGCAGTGATGGTTTCCAAACTTCTTGGCCCACAGAGGGCAAGGGGGTCAGACAACTGGTCAGAAGTAGATTCTAGGGGTCTCTCTGCTGGCACCCTGGGCAGAATTCTGTTGTGTTGCACATACTCAGATCTGGGTTGCTGTTCTGTGTCCTAGTTCCAGGCAAGAAAGAGTACTAGCACATGAGACTTTCTGACCCAGTGGAGCAGACCAAATCAATGTACAGAACAGTGGTAAACAGATCTCTCTATCGACCTCCTTGGAAGAACCCAAAACTTATAGATCCTCAGAATTACTTCTAAAAACAGCAATGCAAAAAACATGAAGCTTGAGACAGGGTCATCTTTACTGCAGAAGCAATGTCCCACGTTAGCATAGAATTAAAAGTTGAGAGGTAGCCTGGAAAATGAACAAAAAGTTGCAAAAAAGATTCTGATTATAGGAAGTTACTATGATGACAAAGAAAATCAAAACATAAACTCAGAAGAAGAAGAAGCCAAAACCCTGACACCCAAATCCACAGAGAAGAATATGAATTGGTCCCAGACCATGAAAGAGCTCAAAAATAATCTTAAAATCAAGTAAGAGAGATAGAGGAAAAATTGGGAAAATAAATGAGAGTGATGCAAGAAAAATTTATGAAAAAATAGTCAATAGCACAAAAAAACCCTGAAGAAAACAATACCTCAAAAAATAGAATAAGCCAAATGATAAAAGAGGCACACACACACACACACACACACACACACACACACACGCATGCATACACACACATACGTACGCACACGCACACACACACGCACACACACACACACACTGAAGAGAAAAAAAGACCTTGAAAAAGCAGAATTGGCCAAATGGAAAGAAGATATACAAAAATTCACTGAAAAGAACTTCTTAAAAGTAGAGTTGATCAAATAGAAAAGGAGATACAAAAGCTTACTGAGGAAACTAATTCCTTAAAAACTAGAATTGGGCAAGTGGAAGCTAATGACTTTATGTGATACCAAATTTAAAAAATCAAAAGAATGAGAAATAAAGGAAGAAAACGAGAAATATCTCATTGGAAAATCTTCTCATCTGGAAAAAAAGGATCCAAGAGAGAGAGCTTAAAAATTATTGGACTATCTGAAAGTCATGATCAAAAAGGACCCTAGACATTATCTTTCAAGAAATTATCAAGGAAAATTGTCCTGAGATTCTAAAATCAGAGGGTAAAATTAAAATTGAAAGAATCTGCAAATAACCTCCTGAAACAGATGGCAAAATGAAAACTCCAAGGAAACTGGAGGCAAGTTCCACAGCTCCCAGGTCAAGGATGGAAGCAGCCAGAAAGAAAGAATTCAAGTATCTTGGAACCATAGTCAGGATAACATAATATTTAGCAGTCTCTACATTGAAGTGTTTAAGGACTTGGAATATAATATGCCAGAAGGCAAAAGAGCAAGGATTACCACCAAGAATCTCCTATACAGCAAAATTAAGTATAATCCTTCTGGGAGAAAATGGATATTTAATGAAATTGAGGACATTCAAGCACCCTTGATTAAAAGACCAGAGCTGAATAAAAAATATAACTTTCAAATACAAGACTCAAAAGAAGCATAAAAAGTTTAACTTTTCTGTATGAGAAATCATAAGGGATTTCAGAAAGTTAAACTGTTCACATTTCTACATGAGAATATGATACTTGTAACTCCTAAACACTTTCTCATTAATATGATAGTTAGAAGGAGTATACATATATATAGAAGGTAATTGTGAGTTGAATATGATGGGATGATTATTTAAAAACTAAAATAAAATTAAAGGTTGGGAAAGAAGAATGCACTAGGAGAAGGGGAAAGGAGAAGGTAATATGGAGTAAATTACTAGACATAAAAGAGGCCTAAAAGGAATTTTATGGTGGAGGGGAAGATGGAGGAAGTGGGATTGAGAGGAGCACATAAACCTTACTCTCATTGGAATTGATTTAAAGAAAGAATAAGATACACACTGTTAAGTAGAAATGTATTGTACCATACAGGAAATTGGGAGGAGGAGATAATAAAATATTCAAGATAATTTTGAAGGATTTATGGTGAAAGATGCTGTCCATGTCCAGAAAATGAAATGGTAGAGCCTAAATGCAGATTGAAGATACTTTTATTTACTTCCTTTTGGAGGATTTGGTGGGGAGTTGGTCTGGGAAATATTTTTTTGCTTGACTATGCATGTATAACCTATGTCATATTGCTTACCTTCTCAATGGGAGGCAGAGGAAGGTGGAAGGGAAAGATTTTGGAATGCACAATTTTTAAAAAATGTTAAATTACTTTTACATGTAATTGGTAAAAAATAAAATATTAAGTTAAAAGTGAATAAATAAAAAAAAACACTGCAGTCTCTGGGCCATGCTGGACTTCAACAGTTGGTTCTTCAACCAGAATTTTGAGGAGACATCCCAATGTATATACTATGGAGCATCAAGATATTCTCTTGCTACTAGTAATCAGTAAAAGAAATGTGTTTGGGATCTAGTCCCCAGATGTTTTTCTTCAAAATCCAGTCTCCAGGTTTTGCAATAGTGAATGTAACAATTATTAACTAGGTACATAGAATGGGAGTAAAAGACTAATATAAAACTAAAAGAGAGTGAGAGATTAGAGTCAGTTTATGAATAGTTTGTCTGGAAGGAGGCTGTCTATCGTCTAGATAGAGGTGGTCCAATGGAGTGAACATTGATTCAGGAAGCACACAGTGTGATATGCAAAGTAGCCTTGGCATGAGTTCCCCAGCCTGGAACTTACACATCCATTCAGCAATATTATATACATTGCATCATTAGAATATGAATTTTGTATTTTGGTGCAATAATTGTAAGTCATTTAGAGTTTAGATATCTGAATAACACAGTTTAATCCCACAATATTTGCTACAAGGGAAAAAAAAATGCATCAGATAAAACAAGCAAAATCAAAGAGAGAGTATCAGCACGTATAGTATTTTTGATTTATACTAAACCCATTTTACTGTCTTCTGTATGACACACAAATATTTTCCAATGGATTTATAAAGTAGATTAAAATTCTATTCTCTATCCCAAATACAAAAACAATTATATCACATTAAATTCAGTAGGTATGGTAATACTAATTTTTTTTCTGATGATTACCCTATTTCCTTTTTCATGACAGCATTGGATATAAGTTCTAGATATGCCTCAAGGTGCAAGGGGGAGCTACTTCTAGCAATTATACTCAATTATCAGAGTAATGAAAACACAGAACAAACCAAACATGTCAAAATCTCTTGGTACATTTAATCCAATATATATTTCAGGCAAACAACAGATCATTAGAGTAGACAAAAAAAATAGTGTTCCCTTTATAGACGTGGAAAGGTTCTCTTAGTATCTTTGGATCTTTATTTCCTCTTCAGTAAAATAAGAAAATTGGACTTTATGACATCTAAAGCACTTTAAATAAATCAATTATTGAGTGAATGAATTAAAGAATGAAAAAAGCATCTAATAACTTACTATTTACTGAACACTTTTTGAAATACTGCAGATTCAATTAGAAAAATCAAGACAGTCTTTGTTTTCAAGGTATTCACACCCTAATTGGGGGAAGCAACACCAAAAAGAAAACTCTGCTACTAGACAGATGAAAAGGCCCAGAAATATCCTGTGAGCTATGTATATGCTTGCCACTGAGGAAAGTGCAGAATGGTATTAAATGAATTATCAGAATAGTTGGTTTTGCATAATTGAAAGGAAAATCGCTGAAAAAATCCACACCCTATGATCTGTATGCAAGGAAATAAAAAAAAAATTCACCAATGATTCTTCCGAGCATGCTTCTTAATTTTCAGTAAAGAAACTAATTATCATATGATTGCATCTCATACTCTCTTCTTTCTATGCTTACTAGCACAAAAATCAAAAGTTCATAAAATTCACTCTAATGAGTATGTTTATATTCTCTGCTTTATAGTCTCTCTCTCTCTCTCTCTCTCTCTCTCTCTCTCTCTCTCTCTCTCAAAAAGAATTTATCTCTGCATATATGAAGGACTTTACTTTCTTGGTATTTATAAATCTATTTTTCAGGAACAATCTTTCACAGGAAGTTTCACTCTATGTATTATATAGACAATGCCACTTTCTTTTGTGGGAGGAAGAATTATTAAAGTCTTTTAATAATTGTATTATTTGTTTCTTAAAAGCTATTTTTGAGTTTGAGTAAGGCAGTAGATACACTGCTCTCCTGATAGAATTAATCCCCTGATGGGAATTTTTGAAATATAGAAAAATTTTTAAGCTTTAAAAAATTTTTAGACTTTTAAAGATTCAATAGATTTTCATTCTTATATAAAGCCTGATTTGCCTACATTTCTTGTGACTGTACATACACACACATACATGCATACACATATGTATGAGTGGACATACATACTAGAAATGTATCATTTGTCTCCCATGAAACCCTACAGAGCTGAATTTACCTATATTCCATTATGAATCTTGAGTGTATATCCAAAGCAAATCATTCATTAATCAGTGATCAAGCATTTGTTAAGCCTCTGTGCCAGACATTGCAAAATGTTGAGGGTACAAATAAAAAAATATCCAAATAGACCTTGTTCTCAAGGTCTTAAAATTCTAATGTGATACACAAGATGTGTAGGGAAGTAAATATATGGTAACCTTAGGAGACAATGTATTAGCAGGTGGGGTGGAGGGAAACAGATTAGACTTCCTGCAGAAGTTGTCATTTAAATTGAGTCTTGAAGGAAACCAGGGATTCTCAGAAATATAGGTATAGAGATATGGCATTTCTAGGCATGAGAAAATAGTATAAAGCCAAAGAGACAAATATATAACAAAAAGTGAAAATACCCAGTCATTCTGAAAAATTAGATCTCCTTTTAGTATGACAATGAAATGAAGGATTATAATGAGCTATAATAAACCAAAGGACTTAAGGCTATATAAAAAGTTAATAAACTTCTGAAAAATATATATTTTGGAACATATCTATAACCCACTATTCTGATTTCCAATGGTGGATCGGACATGACTGTAGGCTGTTGGAAGCTATGCCAGGGGAGGTCTAGCACTGGTGGTTTCTATTGCCCCTATTGGCTTGACAATAAATTGTGTTTATCTGGTGAGAACCACCTTAGCTCAGAGGGTCATCTCTGGAAAGCTTTAGTCTCAGCAGCATATGAAGACGTCTCTATTAAGGTGGGGTTTTTAGATCCTCAGTCATTTCAGTTGTGTTCAGCTCTTCATTACCCCATTTGAGGTTTTCTTGGCAAAGGTATTGGAATGGATCGCCATTTCCTTCTCCAGAGCATTTTACAGATCAAGAACTGAAGTAAACAGATTTAAATGACTTGCTAGGGTCACAGAGCAGTACCTAACGCTAAATTTGAACTCAGGAAAATGAGTCTTCCTTACTGCAAGCCTGGCACTCACTATGCCACTTATCTGTCCTTGTCTACTAAAGTGACTATGTACATATACATATGTATAGGTATAGATATGTGTATATGCATATATATTTGGAGTTATATATACATTCTATGCACATACATAGGTAGGTATATAAATATATAGAAAAACATATGCAGAGTAACATATTTGCTTATAAATGGAGAATGAAATTCTTTGTTTTTTAAATTAAATGTATATGTATATATACACATAGAATACATACTGTGTGTAGATACTTTGTACATATATGAATGTATATACATAATATACATGCATATAAAATATAATATTGTGTATATTTTATATATATACATATACAAATACATGTATATACACACACACACACTTTTCTTTAAGAAAAGCAAAAGAGCTCATTCTCCATCCTCCACCTATAAGTATGGTGGCTGTCACAAAATAAGCACTCAGTAATGCTCACTCAATGGAATTGATATGAAGTTAAGGTTACAATAAGGCAGGGACTTTTTCTCAAATCACTGAATATTTTCTTCATTTCTGTAAAATATTTTGGTGAGAGTTTTTAGCTTTTAGAAACTGAAGAGTAGTTAGGTAGTATAGTGATTAGGAGTTCTGGACTTAGAGTCAGGAAGACTTGAATTTAAAGTCAGCCTCAACTTCCTAGGTTCAGCTTAAATCTGACTGCAGACATTTACTAGCTGTGAGATTGTGACTATATCACTTAACTTCTATGTGCCTCAGTTTCCTCACATGTAAAATGGGGATAACAATAGTACCTACCTCATAGGATAGTTTTGAGAATCAAATGGGTTAACACAAGTAAAACTATTTTCAAACCCTAATGAAATATGTAAATGCTAGCTGCTATTATATCATTGCTATGCCAGCATGCACTAGCTGTTTGATTAATTGACCTTTTGTGCTGGATGTTATTGGCTGATTCCAAGTCTCCTACTTTATGTCAATAGAATTCCATCAGATAGAATAATCCACACTAACCAATTCCAATAAACATCTGTTAAGAGACTTCTGCATTCAAGATACTGTTTAAAGCATTGAGGACACAAAAATAAAATAAAAAAAAACAGCAGTAAGTCTGAAAAAACCAATATTCTTTCAGGGAATATGACATATAGTCAGATAAGCACAAAGACTATAGGTTGAAGTGGGAGACTTCACTAACTACCAGGATGTAAGCAAAGTTTTATTGTATGTGGCACCTCTGCTGAATAAGAAAGCTAGTGATTCTAAGAGACAGAGTTGAGGAAGGAGTACATTTCAGGGATGGTAAAGGCCTAGACTATGAACAAAATTAGATCCTGCCCTCAAAGACCTTAGCATTCGAATGAGATAGACAAGATGTACACTCATTGGTATAAATTAGAACATACAGAGTAGATGCATGGTAACTCTAAGAGACAATGTGACAGCCCTTTGGGTTGGAGATAGAGGCATCATGATGGTAGATACAATCTCATGCATGAAGAGTAGCAAGCAGAACAAAAAGGGGAGTGATTTGGAATAAGCCTGCAGAAGGGACACTGAACACAGACTGGGAACTTAAACGTCAAATAGGAATCCTCATTTTTATCCTAGAGTCAATACGTGCTATCAGAGCTTTAGGAAAGGAATGATATGGTCAGGTTTGGGCTTTGGGAATATCACTTTGGTAGACTGATA
Organism: Potorous gilbertii; assembly: GCA_028658325.1. Lineage (NCBI taxonomy): Eukaryota > Metazoa > Chordata > Mammalia > Diprotodontia > Potoroidae > Potorous > Potorous gilbertii. The sequence continues at coordinate 9,762,042 of CM053773.1, read as the reverse complement.
TATTGATTAGAGATGTGGAGAAGACTTGAGACATAATTTACCATGGTGTAAAGATAACAAAGTTTTTATTTGATTCTAAAGTAAATATAGAACCACCAAGGTTGGTTTATTGGGGGAGCATGAGGTAGATGTTGACCTGGCTAACTGCTTTGGGAAGAAAAAAAATTAGTGGCTGTTTAGAGAAAGGGTTGAAGTGAGGAGAAACTATAGAAATGCTAATAGGAGGCTATTGAAATAGTTCATGTGAGAGGAGATAGGGACCTGAGATAAGCTGCTATCTGTGTATATGGAGGAAAGAGAACTTATTCAAGACATGTTACAGATATGTAAATGGAAAAAAATATCATTTGATTGGATATGTAAAGTGAATATGTGAGGAACCAAGTAGGAGCCAAGGACAAAACATGTAAATCTGAAAATCATCAGACTACTGATGATAATTTAACCTTTACTACAAAATAGAGAAAAGATAAGTCCAGATCAGAGCCTGGTTATGTTCCCATAGTTGGTGACAGTAGCATAGATACTGATCAAACAAACAAGAGTAAAGAGAGAAAAGAGGACCAAGAAGAAGCCATGTCAACTCAGAGAGAAGAAAGCATTTAGGAAAAACAGGTGGTCAATCTTATCAAATGCCTTGGAGAGACTGAGAAGGATGAGGGTTGAAGAAAGACCATTATATTTGGCAAATAAACCTCAATGAGTACATATTAGTGAATTAAATATTGTAACATTCAGATAGTTTTCCTGTGGTCCCAAGATAGAACTGAGATCTGAAACCAGATCCCCTATGATCTGAATCAGCAATATTGTCATCACCCCTTTCGTGTCCTAGTGGCTTTGTAGACATTAGAAAAAGAAGACTTCAACAGCTATAAGTATCTTCTATCTATCTATCTATCTATCTATCTATCTATCTGTCTGCCTGTCTATCTGTCTATCTATCTACCTCTCTATCTGTTCTATATATCTGCATGTATCTATATCCATATATATATATATATATATATATATATATTTCCTTCTTGAAGACAGAATCTCTAATATTTGATATATTACCTTTTTATGTAGTAGATAATAAAGGCAATTGAGTTAAATGAAATAAGATTTTTTTCTCATTCATATGAAAGAAAATTATCTTTGCTATGTTGTTATTGGAATTGTTGTCCTCTACTATATTAAGCTATTTTTAGAAAAAACTTCTATACACCACCACATGTGCAGTCACACACACACACATAATTCATATCTCTTGAAGTTGGATTCAAGTATTAATTTCAAAAAAGATATGATTTATATATATATATGCATATATATATGAAAATAAATGAACATATTTGAAGTTTTTCTTCTTTTATTCGAAAATGCTGCCGTCAAGCTATGTCTAAAGGGGATGACAATATGCAGCTATAACCCAGTATTCACACTAGGAATAAAAGAGAAACTGTGACTCATGACATCTGAAGGCCACTGAAGACTGCAGTTTGCACTGGAAGAGGCCAGTGTGATGAGACTGACTGCTTCAAATCTTAATTCAAATTTGCAATTTGCTCTGGTCTCTTTGGAGATTTATAATTTCCAGGTTTCATTTTCCAACACTACATTTCACTTCAAAATTAATTCCCTTGAGCAATAATTACAAATTCATTTTCTCCAATCTCTTTAGTACTGTTTTAAATCCATTAATAATCATAAACAAAACTTAGCAACTCTTCACAAAAACTAAAATAAAAACTTGGCAACTTCATGGGATATTTTCAAGTGTCTTAAAAACCTTGCCAAAACTATTCTTCAGTATGTTCTGCTCCACTGAAGAGTGTAAGGACCAGCAAATTTCCAACAGATGCAGTGGAGCCAAAGCAAAATTAAATCTGCCTGCTTGATTCTCCCAATTAAGCTTTCTGGTTGTATTTATATGATGTTAAGACTAGTTGACAAGTGAAAGATTTAAATCAATTGTTTCTGTTGCTCATTGTCTTCCTCCTTTTCCTATTTCCTCTCTTCCTCCTCTTCTACTTCCTCTTCCATATCTTTCCTTCCTTCCTCCCTTCCTTCTTGCTTTTGTCTGTCTTTCTCTTTATTTCTGTCCTTCCTTCTTTTCTTTCTTTCCTTCCTTCCTTTCCTTCTTTCTCTCTTTTCTTTATCATCTTCTCCCTCCTCCTCCTCCTTCTCCTTTTTCTTCTTCTTCTTCACCTTCTTCTCTTACTCTTTTCTCTCCTCCTCCATGTCCCCTTCCTCTTCCTTCTCCTCTACAAATGTCTTGCTCTTTTATTGGGTAGGAGTGATCCTAGGTTCTTGAAAGTTCTAAAATCAAGGCACAATCTATGGAAGATCTCAAGTAAGAGATACTTTTGAAATTTCACTTAGCTATTATGCTCATCTATTTCTGAAACTTTTTGGTGGAATAAATTCCTCCTGGAAATAAATCACAGAGCTAGACAGTCTTAAAGCTTAAAAGTAATCTCAGATATAATCTAGTTCAATGATATGTGATAGAACCCTATAGACCACATGGTACGAATCATGCAATTTTCTTTATTTTAACTATTTGTGTTTATATCTTTTCCTTCTACTGGTCCTTAAGATTCATTAGAGCAAGTATCATGAGTTAGCTAAACTTTGAATCACATTCATTGCCAGAATAGTTATATGAATATAAAATGTGCTTAACAATTTTTGTTCATGAATTAGTTTATTTAGCAAATTAGTAAATAAGGAAAACTCCCTTTAGTAAGGAAAAATATTATCCTAATATTTAAGGTAGTTCCATTTTTAATATGAGGATTTTCCCCAATATGGATCACAGCTGCCATGTATAGATAGCAACTCCCTAAAAGATAACTCAGGAAGAAATAAATATGTTACAGAGAGGAATGGGCAAAGGTTTTTTCCCCCCAGTATATATTTCAATTCTTTGCCCAGTTTGTGATTTCATCTTACAACTGTACGAATCCCAACCTATTAATATAACATTTTGTGAAAATTTCATACAAGTCTGGACCACTTCATTCACAATTCAATCTACAATGGATGCTGAGTGAAATGAGCAGAACCAAGAGAGCAATTAAGGCAGAAAAGGGAAGGGAAGAGAAGCTGATGGACTAAATATGTGGAAGGAGACATACTATTTTTGGATATGACCACTTGGGAATTTTTTTTCTTTACATATTTTTCGTAAGGTTTTTTTCCCTATCAGAGGAAGGTGGGAGAGTAAGGAAATAAATACTGGTTTTAAAAAACGTCATCTTGAAAATGCTTTCATCCTTATCCTCTACAAAGTGTACACCAGTAAGCTAATGCTCTTCATGTAGACTTCATGATATAGATATACCATCAATATAATATGCAGGGTGTCCATCCCTAAACTCTTGTAATATGATTAACCAATTTTTAAAAATTTTTGTGATGATATTTTTGTATTACTCTATAACTGATTCTTGTTAACATGTTTTCACCTAATCACATACTACGTGCCTTTCTATTGTCTTTCAGGTGACATGAAACTAATTCTTTGTAAAATATAGTTTTCTATCAATTTTAGTCATATCGCATCACCAAAATTAATATCTAAAAAGATGGGACTTTGTTTCAGGGGGGAAAATGGAGACAAAAAAAGTACTGTGCAATTTTTAAATGTAAACTATCCCACTCATCTTCACATATTAAGTTCTGAGTTCATTTCAGTTTTCATCTAGAGATGTATACAGTACAATAGATAAAGTACAGTACTTGAAGTTAGGAAGACCTAAGTCCAGATCATCCCTTGGGCACTTACTAGATATGAGATCTTGAGTAAGTTCCTTGCCCTAATTTCTTCCATTTATAAAATTCAATCCAACTATCCAATCCAATAAACATTATGGACTCATTAAGAGGTTCTTAAATAATCTAGTACTTACTTGATTGGCATAGTTTCATCAGCAAACATGAGCACCTGAAAGAATTCATTATCTATAGGAAATCCCTATTTCACTTGACTTGGACTTCCTCTATGACTTTGAATGAATTGGGGAAAAATAATTAAGCTCCTGCTTTGTGCAAGCTATGCAACACACAGGGGAAGCTAGAAGATGCAGTGGATAGCACATCAGTGCCAAGAGTCAGGAGGATCTGAGTTCAAATCTCACCTCAGACACTTGACACACACTAGCTGCGTGACCTTGGGAAAGTCACAACCCCAATTGCCTCATTCTGGTTCATCTCCAGTCGTCCTGATGAATATCTGGTCACTGGATTCAGATGGCTCTGGAGAAGAAGCGAGGCTGGTGACCTGCACAGCCCTCCCTCACTCAAAACAAAGTCATGTGCAAGTCATGTCATTATTTCTCATATGGCATGGTCTTCCTTGGGAATGAAGGATGAACACACACATGCAACACACAAACAAAGACAAACCCTGACTCTTCTGATGGACGGAGAGTACACACATGAGGAAATAATGTTATACATCCCATCCAGGGTGTCATCATATTTAGAGAACACTAAAAAGGTAATGGGGAAGGGAAATGGTAAGATAAAAGGAAAATGAGATTGTGGAACAGATGGTCAGACAATAGAGAATCAAGTGAAACATGATCAGGACTTCTCTGAAGTACTGGGTGGGGAGAATTGGTTATTGATGACTATGAAGGGAAGTGCGGTGGTCCAACAAGCACCCTCCACAGGCACTGCTTGGTATTTTACGAGAGACTCCTGAACTAATCCAATTTTTAGTGACTGCTCTTTATTATTATTTATTTGTAGTTTTCAACATTCACTTCCATAAGATTTTGAGTTCCATATTTTCTCCCCATCTCTCCCCCTCCCAAGATGGTGTGTAATTTGATATATGCTCTAGATATGCATTTATATTGAATCTATTTTCACATTAGTCATATTGTAAAGAATTAGAACCAATGCGAGAAACCATGAGAAAGAAGAAACAAACAAAACAGAAAAGAAGAGAGAAAATAATATGCTTTAATCTGCATTCAGACCCCATAGTTGTTTTTTCTCTGGATGTGGATAACATTTTTCATCATGAGTCCTTTAGTGGTATATTGGATTCTTGGATTCTTGCATTTCTAAGAAGAGATAAGTCTATCAAAGTTAGTCATCGAATATTGTGGCTATCATTGTGTACAATGCTTTCCTGGTTCTGCTCACTTCACTCAACATCAGTTCACTTCCCAGGTTTTCCTGAAGTCTGCCTGCACATCATTTCTTATAGCACAATAGTATTCCATTGCATTCATATATTACTCAACTTGTTCTTCCAATTGATGGACATCCCCTCAATTTCCAGTTCTTTCCCACCACAAAAAGAGTTACTGCAAATATTTTTGTACATGTGTGTCCTTTCCTCAATATTATGATCTCTTTGGGATACAGCCCTACAAGTGGTGTTGCTGGATCAAAGAGTATGCACATCTTTCTTGCCCTTTGGGCTTAGTTCCAAATTGGTCTCCACAATGGTTGGATCAATTCACAACTCCACGAACAATGAATTAGTGTTCCAATTTTCCCACATCTTCTCCAACATTTTCCTGTTTTGTCATGTTAGCTAATCTGATAAGTGTGAAGTTATTTGCATTTCTCTAATCCATAGAGATTTAGGGATTTTTTCATATGATTATAGACAGCTTTAATTGCTTCATCTGAAAGATGCCTGTTCATATCCTCTGATTTAATTTATTCTACTTTATGGATACCTTATTCCCATTGGTTCTCTTCCTCTTGTGCTTAAATCATCCCCCCTTCAACTTGTTATCTCTTTCCCTTGTTCTGGAATTTTGCTTAAAACATGTGTTCCATTTTTTCCCCCTCACTTTGTCTAGTTATTTAATTCTTTCCCCCTTTCCCTCTCAATTAAGTCATATCAAATCTTCCTCTTTTCTTCTTCAACTTATTTTGTTTGTTATATTTTTTAGTTCATCTTCATTTTTTCTCCCCTAAAATGATTCTTTTTTGCCTTGTTTTTGTCACTTTTATCTTCCCTTGCTGTCTATTAAAAAACTTTTAGTCTTTGATTCATAGCCCTTATATTTACTGAATCCTTTTCTGGGCTCTATGTTCCTCATCAAATTCAATCTCCTAATGCAGCTATTTTTGATTTCTTCTTTTAAATATTTTCTATAATATTGTCTTATACATTTATATCCTTGCTCTCTTTTTCTATTGTACTTCCCTCTTAGAAATACTAATTCCTTCAGGTGATAAAGTTTTACTCTATAATAGGAATTTTGCTGTGCCTTTTTTCTTTCTGTTTCAATTTCTTCCTTTCCCTACTCACCCATTTTTCTGCAGACTCTTTTCTTCCTAAGACACTATATGAGTTATTTTCCATTTTTTTCATTTTTACACCATATATTTTCCTCTATCTTCTCCTCCCCCTGTGCTTTTTTATAAGCCCTCCCATTCTGTAATTTAGCCCTATCACACCATTGATTGCTTGATTGACTTAAACATGGGGTATTGTGAGATTCAGCCCATAATGTTTCAAGCCTGTTTATTTATCTTACTTCCATTTGATTTATTCTTCCATCAGTGTCTTCTCATATGCATTTAGAAGTAAATATCTTCATGATCTATGTTGTTATTGTCTTCCTTGGTTGCTGAATTTGTTTAGCTTACTTAGATTTCTTATCTCTAGGGTGAAAGAAAAACTTTTAATTTGCTTGTCTTTTCCCTCCCAGGAATTCTTCAAATGCTCCTTTAATTCAATTTATATTATTTTTCGTTAACTAAATGGTGCCTCTAACATTTAAGAATCATGTAGCTACAGTCAAGTCATTGAACCAAGAACCTCAGTAAACTTTGAGACTGATAGATGGGTCAGAATCTATATTGGTGGAGGGCCTTTATGAAGTGACAGCAGTATAGCTTCTTAACATAGAATTGACTTCAAAAATTGCAGTGGACCTGCCTACTAGGGGAAATAACTCATATTTCTATAATGACACTTTGTGTATGTTTTATGCTCTATCTATAAAGCCAGATGAATTTAACAAATTATGTGATAAAATGATTTTATGGAATACTTGCAATAATATAGTATAGTAATTTTACATCAAAATTTGGAGAGAGGAAGAAGACAATAAATCTTTACACAGTCAAGCTTATGCCTATGTGCTAGGCATTACACTAAGTTTATGAGGTAAATGCTATTATTATGCCCATTCTGGAGGAAACTGAGGCAAACACAGGTTAAATGACTAGCCCAGAATCAAGTCAGGTACTAAGTGCCTGGGCCAACATTGAAAGTCAAACATTTTTGATTCCAGCGCTAGCACTATGTATACTGTGCCACAATCTGCCTCCTGAAATCGTTAACACATGCATAGTATTTGGGGTTTGACAAAGCACTTCCTTCACAACAACCCTGATGGATAGCCCTGCAAACATGATTAGCCTTATTTTACAGATAAAGAGATTGAAAAAAGTAAGTGATCTGCCCAGTATCACACAAGTGTGTGGATTGGTACTGGGAAATATACTTAAGTCTATTGACTTGAATACAAGAACTCTAAGGTAAGAGTTTCAGGATCATAGATTTAAAAGCCAAAGAAACCTTAGGGGCAATTAGTTCAATTCTCATTTTACATATTAGAAAATTGAGGTGAAGTGATTTCAAGGCCACACAATGACAAAATGATGAGTTGAACCCAAGTCTTCTGACTAGAAACTTCCCTCCCTCCCCCACTGGTTTTATTTCAGTTAGCTCTGATGTCTCATCATGGCATAAAGATAACTGTGGGTCCTTGAAGAGTATACTACCTGAGCCAAAAACTCTAGATGGGCCTACCAAGCTGGAAAGGCATCTAATATGGGCTTTGCCTAGTTCACTGAAGACCAACCTAATTAGACGTGGAAAGTGTGAAAAAAAGATGTCTGGCCACTTACAATGAACATTTTTGGTCGTGATCATGGTGAATCTGCCATGTCTGAAACTGGTGAGAATAAATGCCCATATTAAGGAAATTACACATTTTTGAAAAAAAAACAAAACAAGTTACTTTTTCTTGTTTTCTTCTCATACCAATATGTTCACTCAGTCCAAATTAATTTGTCTAAAGTGCAGTTCAATAAAAAAAATAATCTAGTAGCTCCCTATTACTTCGAGGATTAAATACAAAATCTTCTGTTTCACTTTGAAAGCCCTTTATAATCTGGGTACTTCCTCTTTCCACTCTTCTTAACTTCTTACATAGGTTTCACTACTATTTAACAAACATACCCTGTGATCTAGTGATACATGCCCCTTTGTTATTCCTTGTATAGACACACCATTTACCAAATCTGGTCATTTTCACTGGCCTCCTCTATACCTGAATCTCTCTCCTTAGCTCCACATCCATTTCCATGTCCTAGCACTCCTGGTTTCCTTTAGTTCTCAGCTAAAATTACACCTTCTAAAAGAAATATTTTTTATTCTCTTCTGATTCGCTATTTTGAATATTTCCAATTTATTCTTCACATTGATATTATTTCTGCCTAGTTTTGTGTCTACATGTATGTGTGTCTCCTTTATTAGATTATTAGACCATAGGCTCCTTAAAAACTAGTACTCTATCTTTTGTATTCCTTGCACTTAGTAGAGTCCTTGGAACACAGTAGGTACCTAATAAATGCCAGTAGATTAAAGTGACTGACTAGACTGTCTCTATATACACAAATGTCTTAGAGTGGTTTGTTTTACATACCAAGTAAGATCAGTGACAGCTAAAAACAAAAAGACAAATCCATTGTTCAGTTATGTGTGCTATAGTTTTGACTGATCAAGTCACTCAAACCAGTTAGATGGACTTTTGTGTACAGAAACAGCCGAAACCTATTTCAGTAACTTACCCAAATTCACATGACAAGAACAGCAGTAGAATCACATCTTCTAACAATCAGTCTTGTAATTTTTAGATCTAAAACTTGTTTAGTTGCTAACCGAAACCTGTTCTCTCACAGTATAAGAGATAGCATACAGGGAGGGCAAAAAGTAGGACCTCTCTTTCATATAACTAAAAAATGCAATTTTTAAAAGTTTAGACATCAGAAAATTTTATGTAGAAAGATGACAGACCTGTTTCCAAATATCTTAAGATATGAATAATACATAAAAAGGTATCCATACTTACCTGGGAACCACTGAACTACAAAAAGCAATCTTAGAGAAGATCAACATATTCAATTTCAAAATTTCAAACTCGTTTTTGATGGATTTCTGAGCTAGAAAGCCTAATGAATGGGGAAAAAAGGATTCAACTTAGGTGTTTTCAATTCAAGTCATTCTGAGGGAAATTTTTTCCCCAAACCTCAATATTTTTGACCACCCAAGATGAGTATATAACTAGTTAGTTCTGTCTGACCCTTCACCTCTCTGCATAGCAAAGTTCCTGCCACACTTGTTGAAATGAGCAACCAGAGGATCACATGGTAACCAATTAAAAATTGAAAGGAAGACAAATCACAATTAGTTTTAAATAACGGAAATATATTTTTTCTTCCATCATTGCTGGGTTATATCCTCAAAGTGTGTTAAGCTCAGTGAAATTGAAATAAGCCCGGAGAGACCATAGAACTCATGATGAGGGCCAGTGGAATTCCTCATGTGTAAAGTTTTGAGGAATTTTTCAGATTTTATAGTTTCCCATAGAAAACAATAAAATTCTTATTGAAGAACAAAATTGTTAAAGGAAGGCAAGTGACTATATGACTCTTGGGTTGCTCAAGATGGCCATCATGAGTATAAGAGCAGTAGAGCAAGTGCTGTGGATCTGAAAGCAATCCTTCACTTTACTGAGAAAGAAAGGGTTTCTCCACTTCTCTAATTGCCAGCTTTGTGTTTCCCCTTTAGATGCATATATATTAATGTTCCTTTGCATAGGCTTCCCATTTCTTATCATTCAAAAAGAATCTATTACATGCCTATTCTGTGCCAAGTCCTGTGCTAGTTGCTGGGGATGGAAATAACAAATTACATTCTAATAGAACAGACAACAAATAGAAATATGCAAACTTGCAGAATAAATGTAAAATGAATTAATATAAATCAATGCAAAGTAGTAAAATACAACGTAGCTTAGGAGGGAATGCCCTAGTAGTTAAGAGGATCAAGAGAGGTTTCAAGTAGATTCTCAGATGATGCCTTGGCAGAATCTTAAAGGATGATCGGAATTCAATGAGATTGAGTTGCAAAAGCATGGAGAGAGAAGATGCAGTTCTTTGTGTGAGAAACCAAAAAGGCCATATCTGGATAACAGATATGACAGGGTCAATAATGTACAATGAAACTGGAAAGATAGATTAGTGTCAGGTTAGAAAGGACTTTAGAAGTTAAACAGAAGACTTTATCTTTTATTCCAAAGGCAATAGGGAGCCATTGGAGTTGATTGAGTAGGGGAATCACATGGTCAGATCAGTGTTTATGGAAGCTAAAAGATGTGAAAGACGGATTGAAGTGATGAAAGATATGAAGCAGGGAGAATAACTGGAAGTTTATTGCGGTAATGTAGGTGAGAGATGATAAGCACCTGAAATTAGGTGGTAGTTGCCTGAGTCCAGGTGTTAGGTGATGATTCATTTTATGATTGTAAGCTAAATGATAGGATATTGTCTTCAGGAATGGGGAGATCCAGAATATGTAATGGAACAGTACTCTGTGTCTATATAAAGGACAAAGATGAGCTGGCAGTTTAGAGAAGTGGGGAAAGAAATATTTGTTTTCAAGAAAAGTGATAGATTAGTTTGAATATATAACCTTTGCCCTACTATTTTTATAATCATAATAGCCAAATTGAGGCTTCTATGCTCTTTCTGATTGCTAGAATTAATACATTTGAAGCTGTAGTGGATTTTAAAGGTCATTTAGTCCAACCCATTTATACAAATGAATTAATAGAATTCCAGAGGGACTGTGGCTTGCTGAAAGTTACAGATCTAACTAGGGACAGGGGGAGGATTAACTTCTTATGGATTTCCTTTTCCATTTTCTAAGGAAACATTTGGCTGAAAATAAAATGAAAACAAATCAGTAAAATTTAAAAGTTATTGAACTAAATGAAATAATTTCTATTTAACTTAATATTAAAAAAACTTTCAAATATATTGTTGCTTTATCTTCACATCACATATATGAAATGGATATGGGAAGTATGATTTTCCTTTGTATAGATAAATAAACTGAGATGATTAATAATTTTGCCCAAGGTGACACAGGAAGAGCAGAAAATCATAAGATTTCAGAGGGGACATCTTACCCATATCACAGATCTCTACAACTCCCTGAGAAATGGCTAACTAGCCTGAAAACCATCTGTAATGGAAAAGTTTTTACTTCATAAGAACAAACATTTCACTTGAGGTAGTTTTTCTTTTGTTGTTTGCAAGTAATTAACAAAGAAAGAAAACAGGCTTCAAATCCAGATTTTTCTGAACTCAAATCCAGGACATTTTTCACTCTATTGTGCTCTAACAATAATAATATATTTCATATAATACTTTAAGGTTTACAAGCTTTCCTAATAATATCTCACTTAGTCATTTAAAAAAGAATGTATAATGCAGTTGGATATGAGTGGCACCACTGCTAACTTTTAAAATGACACTGCCACATATGACACTTGTGTATATATACCAGGTGCTGGATCAATATGATCACATATATTTGGTCTTTGCTTTCTGAGATTTTGCAGTCTAAAAATAATATGTACATATGTGATAAGCACATACAGACAGCAGAATATAAACACTCTGCTAAAACCTGAATAGGCAACAGTCATGGATATATCAGGAACATTGGAGTTTTATGACTAGAGATCAAGGGTCACCCCAGGCATGCAAAGATCAGTGGAAAGAACAACTGGAATTCAATGTTTAGACCCAGCAAAGCATGGGGGAGTCATTAGAGAGGGAGAGAAAGAGAGAGGGAGAGAGGAGAGAGAAAAGAAAGGAGAAGAGAAGAGAAGGCTAGTAGAATAAGTACAGTATGGGTTATTTAATACGGCATCATTGAAAATGTTATATTTCTTTTATTTTCATTATGAAATAGACTCATCCTGGTACACCAAGTATTATCCTGGTTTTCTCATATAACTTAAAATAATGTTAAAAATACTTGAAGAAAGTTCAGAGTGGTGTTAAAATGATGATTAAAGGACGGGACAAATTTTACCTATAAGGAACAGTTTAAAGGAGCTATAATTATTTAGCATGGAGTAAGGAAGACAGGTCTGATTCATTGGTTTCTCATTTATGGCTCATTTAAGGCCAATAATCAGTGACTCATCTTCCATTAGACTCAGAATAAGAGGAAACAGTTCAAGTTTCAGAATGGGGAATTTAAATGAGAGCCAATAAAGATTTTTTCTGTAGAGAAGCTATAAAATGTTGTGATGAGTTACTGGGGGAAGCTGTAGGATGTTCTCTGTGGCAAATCTTTTAGAACAGTATAGAATCTAATTCTGTGAGATGCTGCATTTATACTCTTGCCTAGAGGTGGTAGCTGGATTAGATGCTTTCTCAAGGATCCTTCCAAGCTTACAATTACAGGAAATTGAGCAGGACAGGGCCACTTATTAGAAATTCCATTATTCTTCAAATTAGTTATTTGTGTGTGAGGCTAGCTGATTTATCCACAGGCTAAGTTCCCCAGCTGCTCCCCCAAATATTTCCTAAACAATGCAATTTTAGTACAGTTGTACTGACTGTCCTTCCCTTCTCCTAATTCTAGGACATTTTTTTTTGCTTCCTCTTAAATGAAAAGGGACAAATGTAGAATTCAGATTTTCAAAGAGGACATTTTATCAAAGGCAAGATCACTGGATCTGGACTAAAAATATCTGGGTTCCAATCAGGACTCTGCCATTAAAGTTATACAAGGTACCATATGACCCAGGGTGAGTCACTTAATAACGCTGAGTCTACTTTCCTGATCGATCACCAAACATTCAGTAAGCATACATGAAATGGGAAAGGAAAGAAAATAATAGCAAGCATTTGTTAAGCATGTACAATGCATCAACGAGCACTCATTCAATCCTTACGACAATCCTGAATAGGGGAAAGTATTTATCTCCACTTTATAGTTGAGGGAACTGAGTCAGACAGAGGTTAAATGACTTTCTCAGGGTCACACACCTATTAAGTGACTGAAGCTAGAAGTCAGTTCTTTTTGAGTTCTGTCCAAATGATCCTAGCTGCCAAATAAATGTCAAGGACTAGGAACACAAGTATAAATGAAAGTATCTTTCTACTCAAGAAGTTCCACTTCTATCAGAATATTTGTAAAATCAAGGGGTAAAACTGAATCAAAAGTTCTGAATCTTTGCCAGTCTGAGAACACTGTTAACTTTTATATATAATAGTTGTACTATTCATATCCATTCATTGAAAGAAAAATCCACACGATCACATAAAATTATCAGTAATTCACTTTCAGTAAATTTCATTTTTTTTTCAACACAGGAACATCTGAATACATTTGAATGACAATAATAGATTCTCTTCATGCCGAGTAGGCTCTCTTTCCTTGACCTTCTGTTTTCCCTTGGCTTCCTGCATGTCCCAGATAAAATTGCACCTTTTATAGAAAGGCTTTCCTGATCCCACTTAATGCTAATGCCTTCCCTCTATTGATTATTTCCCATTTCTGCTGTATATAGCTTGTTTGGACATAATTGTCTCTATGTTGTCTCCCCTATTAGACTGAATGAGTAGGGAGTGTCTTTTATCTTTCTTTATCCCCATCACTTTTCATAATACCTGGCACACAGTGGGCACTTAATAAATGTTTATTGGCTGACTAATGCATACAGCAGGCAGGTAGGTGGCACAGTGGATGGAGAACTGAATGTGGCCCCAGAAAGTCCTGAGTTCAAATCCATCCTCTGAAATTTACCAGCTATATAATGCTGAGCAAATCACTTAATGTCACTCGGTCTCAGGATCCTTATCTGTAAAATGAAAATAACAAGGTCACCTACCTCCCAGTGTTGTTGTGAATTTAAAATGAAATAGCATTTGTAAAATGGTTTTCCATCATCAATGCTGTTGTATAAATGCTATTGTTACTACTATTGTTGCTTATGTGATAAACTGTAAGTAGAACTTCAGAGCTAGCCATATATGATGAAGCACAACGTTCAAAAAATGCATTTGATGTTGCTGTTGAGAGAGCTGCATTTTCATCCAAGTTCTGCCATAGAGTGGATATCAAATTTAGGCAAGGGTTATAACTACTTTTGAAATAATTTTTCTTAATAGTGTAATCAATAAATCAATGTAAAAGGACTAATCTTTACACATTTCTCAGAGATGATAAAAAATCAAAGCAACCCTCTGCAAGGACTTGAAACATATTGCTGAAATATACCAGAAGAAAAAGAGGTTTGGAATAAAATGGACAAGAATAGATTTTTGGAGGAGAACGTTGATATGGAAATCCTCGTTTTAGCAAAAATCTAATGTGAAACAGAGCTATAGTGGACACTTAGGTAATACTTGTTGAATGAAAATAAATGTAATGTATATACAAGCAAAACAAAGTGAAGAATTAATGCAATGTCATGACCTCACTTATTCAGATATATCCAGGAAAAGAAGGTTCTGATTCAAATTACCTGGATAATTGTCTCCTTCACTCTTAGTGTCTCCTCAGCATTCTATAGGTCTGGGTGGGTGGAGGGGCACATAGCATATGTCATTTATTATTTCATGAATTTAACTACTTTGGTCTTTCACTGCTTCTTCCCTCCCTTTTGTCTCCCTCTGCTCTTGCTTTTCCTGTCTCTATATATGAACCACTGTTCTAATCCCCTCCTGCTCCCCTCCTGATCCAGTGCGCATAGGTCTCTCGAGTTGACTAGACTTCATTCACTAATATTACACTCATTTCATTCATGCATGGATTTTTTAATATGAAATGTAAAATTGATACGTATGTGAAGAAGGGATAATGAGTCTCCATTTGTGATTAATAAAGCAGAGATCTGTTGATGCAGTAAAGGTGCGGTTTTAAAATTATTTTGTAATAAAGATGTATGTATGAGTTTCTTTTTAACCTATCCTATTCAAGGTCTGTTCTGAAGGCAAAATTTCCCGTCTTTGCTATGAAAAGAGGCTGGAAAATAAGGGTGTCATTTGGGTCTTCATCATTTCTAACTCTTTGAGCAGGGCCAGTCAGGGAACAGGAATGTAAATCTTGTGAAAAGAAGTAGTTATAATTAATGAGCTTGAAATTTTTACTCATTAGGAAATCCAGGAGACAGTAGGTCTGTAGATCATCCCGGTGACAATTTGTCCAGGAAGTGGGGACAGAATAAGGAGGGAGGGCACT
Source organism: Potorous gilbertii (assembly GCA_028658325.1). NCBI lineage: Eukaryota > Metazoa > Chordata > Mammalia > Diprotodontia > Potoroidae > Potorous > Potorous gilbertii. Next base: position 9,746,738 of record CM053773.1, on the reverse strand, counting down.
GCTAAAATAACCTACCCAAAATAAGCTTCTTAATATTTTTGCTGCTAAGTTTTAGCATTTGGCTTTCATCTATGGCCCTTTAGCACAGAAATGAACAAAAATGGACACTTTCATTTGTTTTGTTTACCATTTTGTTTGTTTGCTTGAAGATGGCATCTATCTAATCCAAAAGAGCAAAAGACTGAGAAGATACATGTTCTAGGTTAATGGACAATATAAAAATAATTCATTTTCTTTAACAAATAAGTAACTAGAACATAAGAAAGATATCAAGATATCAAAGTGCATGTATATTCTATTCCCATAAACATCTAAGACACACTTTTTCTGGTTAAACAATATACCTGGAATAGAGAAAAATGTAGGGTGTTAAAGACCCAGAGTAAGAATAGTATATTGGTCACTCTTCTTCCATAGAAATGCTTCATGAAAGAACCAAAGGATTTGACATCAAATTTGTGACTTTGGATACAAAGTACTCTTTGTATATTGGTATAGCAATAAATTCCAAGCATTGCAGGGAATGTCATCAAGAAAGTTATCATTTCTTCTTACAAACTTTTATATCCTCTATTCCCAAGAGTCAGGATCAAAAGAATATCTTGCATTTTTAATCTTAATATTTTATATTAAAAACACTTTAATTCCCTCCTGAGCCTGTAATAGAATAACAAAGTGTCTCCTGTATCATCTTTTGCCATTGCTGTCATGTGTGATTCAGATACTGATGAGTGCAACAAGGCTTTAGGGAGAAAAAAAATATTTGGAAAAATATGCAGGAATTTTTTTAAAAACTAGAAAAAACAGTTTTTTTTTTCTGTTCGATGGAAGCACAATATTTCTTTGTATTAAAAAAAAAAGATGATAGTAGCAAACACTGATAGTGACTGATCATGAAAAGAAACCCCAGGAGCATAGAGATGCTATAAAAGATCTAGGAGGAAGTCATTATACTGTTGAGGGAATACGAAATTTAAGTCAGAGAGTTGTGAAATGTTCTCATTATAGGTCATCTCAGTAATTATCTGACATTTACAGATGGAGTCACTTCTTAATCAAAAGAATGAATTATTACAGGTATTGATTCAGGCCAAGATGTTTGAAATAATGAGTCCAGTAACTCAAGTATAAATTTAGAGGTAATTTCAACAACATCTCTGCTAAAGTTTCAGGATAAATATAGTGAAATACCTTATTTCTTTTTGTAATGATGATGAGAAAATATCCATGACAGCATGAACTAAATTGCTGTTGTTTAATCTGCATGTAAAGGCCTACATTAAAAAAAATGTTAAAGTCACTCTTATTTATGAGACCATTGATAGAACTTAATTACTATCTCCCCTCAGATAGGATTGCATTCTCTTGAGACTAGTACAGAGACATAATTGAGAGACTACTTTATTTGTTCCTCATTTAAAATGGTGTGAGTTTGTGTTTTATAAATATTATCTTAAATACTATGTGGTTTTATTAGAACAAATAGCTAGATTTTTCATGGGAAAAATAATTCAGTATAAAGTATTGTTTTGATTTAGTATTTGCTGAGCCCCAAAGGTATCCAAAGTGATTAATGCAATGAGAGTCTTGAATAGTTGATTGACAGTCAAAATAGGAGACAAGATAATTAAATGATAAGGAAAAATTTTATATAAATTCAGTGTTATGATTTTAGATCATTCAGAATTCTTGCTCTGCCAAATCATATCAGCAGTAGAAATATTAATGTATACAAAAGATATTGAGTCTGAAAAGGTATAGCTATTTTCTCTGAGCAACCTGGATCCATTGTTCAGGCAACTCAGCTTAAAGCCTCTGGCAGTAGGGAGCAGTTGATCTAAACCCAAGCCCAGAGTGACAGCCCTGCCCTCACCCAAAGCCCAGGGGAACCAAGCAGCTGAGTCTAATCTGTTGACAAAGATCCAGAAGACAAGTAACTGGTTAGGAAAATGCCCAAAAAAGGAAAAAATATAAGACCATAGAAGGTTAATTTCTTGGTGAACAGGTGTCTCCTCCCATCCTTTTGGATGAGGAAGAACAAGGCTTACTGTCACAGGAAGTTAAGACTCCTACCTCCAAAGTGAACTTAAATTGGGCTCAGGCAATAGAAGAGCTTGAAAAGCAAGTTAGCAGTTTGCTAAAGGAGAACAAAAAAAAATACTGAGGAAAATAACACCTAAAAAATAGGCGAACTCAATTGGAAAAAGGGGTCCAAAAAGCCAGTGAGGAGAAGGAAGCATTAAAAAATCAGAATTAGCCAAATAGAGGAGAAGGTTCAAAAGGTCACTGAACAAAATAGTTCTCTGAAAGAGAGAATTGAGTTCAGGGAAATGAATGACAACGAGATAAACCAAGCAGTTAGAAAACAAAACCAAAAGTTTTAAAAAATAGAAGATAATGTGAAACATTTCATTGGAAAAACAACTGACCTGGAAAATAGAACCAGGAGAGACAATTTAAAAATTATGGGACTACCTGAAATCCATGATCAAAAAAAGAGCTTAGACATTATCTTCCATGAAATTATCAAGGAAAACTGTCTTGATATTCTAGAACTGGAGGGCAAAATAAATATTGAAAGAATTCATCAATCACCTCCTGAAAGAGACCTGAAAAGAGAAACTCCTAGGAATATTGTGGCCAAATTTCAGAGTTCCAAGGTCAAGGAGACCTTGCAAGCAGCTAAAAAGAGACAATTTGAGTATTGTGGAAATACAATTGGGATAACACAGGATCTGGCAACTTCAACCTTAAGGGATCAAAGGGCTTGGAAAAGGATATTCCACAAGTCAAAGGAACTGGGATTAATACCAAGAATCACCTACCCAGCAAAACTGAGTGTAATACTTCAAGGGAATAAATTGTCACTCAATGATATAGAAGACTTTCAAGCATTCATGTTGAAAAGACCAAAACTGTATAGAAAATTTGATTTCCAAACACAAGAATCAAGAGAAGGTTGGAAAGGTAAATGGGAAAGAGAAATTATAAAAGACTTTCTAAGGTTGAACTGTTTACATTTCTACCTGGAAAAAAATATTTATAACTCTTGAGACTTTTCTCAATATTTGGGTAGGTGGAGGGATTGTACATACATACACACACACACACACACACACACACATACACACACACAGAGTACAGGCCGTGTTGAATCAGAAGTGATGATATGTACAAAAAAAGATATAAAATAAAAATTAAGGGGTAAGGGAGGAAAATACTGGGAGGAAAAAGGGAGAAGTGGAATGGGGCAGGCTATAACTCATAAAAGAGATAAAGAAAAATCTTGTTCAGTGGAGGAGAAAAGGGATAAGGGGGGAGGGAAAAAAGTGAAACTATCTCTCCACATATGGCTTAATCAGGGAATAACATGGTCACTAAATTTGGTATGAAAATCTATCTTACACTACAGGAAAGTAAGGGAGGAGGCAACAAGTGGAGAGAGGAAAATGATAGAAGGAAGGGCAAATGGGAGAATAAATACTTTTAGTATTTAGTAAAGAAAAACTTTACTAGAAAGAATTACTTTTGGGAAGGGACAAGGTCAAATGAGAGAATAAAAAAATAAGGAGGGATAGAGTAGGACAGAGGACAATATAATTAGTATTACACAACATGGTTATTGTGGAAGTCTTTTGCAAAATGACACATATATAGCCTGTATTGAATTGCTTGCCTTCTCAGTGAGGATGAGTAGGAAGGGAAGGAGGGAAATAAAATGGAATTCAAAATATTAGAAGTGAATATTGCAAATTATTATGGCATATAACCAAGAAATAAGAAACACAGGTAATGGGGTATAGAAATTTATCTTGCCCTACAAAAAAAGAGAGAAGATGAGGATAAGGAAACAGTGGGGTGTGATAGAAGGGAGGGCTCATTGAGGGAAGGGGTAATCAGAATGCAAGGTATTAGGGAGCAGGGGAGGGGAGAAATGGGGAGAAAACCTAGACATGTCACAAAGTGATGTAAAAGAAATTAGTATTAAAACAATTGACTGAATTAATTACTGAGACTGAATCAAAAACATCTTCAGTTTGGGGAAATGAATTTTAGTCTAAATCTCCTAAAGGCAGGTAACTTTGGGTAAAATTTGGCATTGATGGAAAACTTGAGGTTTTAATAGTAAATTTGATTTCATTATTGTTATTTAAGTAGGAACTAGAATAAGCATAGAAAGGCATGTAAGCCATCTAAGATTTGCCTCAAAAGATGTTCCTTAGCCAACATGAAATTATAGTCATATCTGAAACCTGGTTATTAGAACTTGCTATTTTAAGATTCTAAGGGACTATTAAGTGCCTGTTCTTCTGAGACGAATTCCAGGTATGGATAGTAGCAAAGGCAGTCTAAGTCTCCAATCCACATAAGCCTGTGAGATACTGGTATGAACTGAAAAATATGATCTCGTGGGAAGGGTGGGACTGTTCAGCCTGGGCTGAGGTAGGATTCTCTTGACTCAATTTCTCCACTGACACTTGGCAGACTCTAAGCCTCACTGAAAGCAAATTGACAATTTACACCTGCCTAGAACTGACATGAAGTTGGGGGCATATTATTTCCCTGCAATGCTCCTACTCTTAGTGGCAATTTCCCATGTTAAAATGTTTGTAAGCTTAATACCAGATCTATTAAATTATAGATTGTTGGTAGGGGAATATCCAAGGTCAAGTCTAAAATTAAAATATCACCTGACCAAATATTGGAATTGTGCTATGTGATATAAACTAGGTTAAAAATGAAAAATAAAAAAACAAAAAGAAGTTTTATCTCATTTGATTGTCATAACACTGAAAGGTACTATTATGATATGAATTTTATAGTTAAAGAAACTAAGGAAGATAGAAGTGACTTGTATTGGATCACAGAGCTAATAAGTATCCAGGGTTGGATTTGAACTTAGTGCCTCCTTACACCAGACCCAGCACACTAAAAGTATCTTTGATAGCTATTGGCCTAACGATCTTATAATACTTTAAAACTGGAGGATCCTATAAAATACTCAGCATATACCCTGAGTGTTGATTTTGAGTTCTGATTCCAGCTTTACTAAGAAGAGTAATCCCTCCTATTTGTTTTTAGCATTAAAGATTATACAAAATAAAAAGTAAAATAAAATCAGCATAGCATTAAGGGGACAAAACAATTGACTGTTATATGAATTATTTTATCAATTATCAAAGTGCTTTTTCTTTCATTAATTTATTGACCTGGATGATTTTATCTGTAGTTATATTACACACACACACACACACACACACACATATATCACACACACACACACACATACACATATATATCATATTGCTGTATACCCAGTACTAGTAATCTGTTCATAATCCTGACTTCTTCCTTCCATGGTATTGTAGAAATTCAGACTAAAAGAAAGCAGGAGAATGCATGATCAGAAGCATTTCTTAAAATGGAAAGAATGAGGTTCTGTTTTTTCACAATTGAAGTCAATGCATCATTGCAATTCTCTTGCAACTTGTTAAGTCAAAAATATTATCTAAAGAAGGGATTTACATTTGGTATACAGTTTCCAAAGAGTGCTTTTAGGACCCATGAAGTACATGATGCATAATTAGTATTACCACCATTCTTGTGAAGGCTTTTATTTCCTGAGGCTATAGCTGATGTTTATTACATTATAAAGAGGATTATGTTACTTATTTTTATATTCTCTGACATGGAGATTTTTTTTTTAATTTTCAGATTTTCACGGAAAATTATGATTCCTTCATTTCAACCCCAAACATCAGGATGAAAATTGAAAACTTGAATTTGTAAACTATAAATTCATAATCATCTGTATTTTCCAAATCTCAAGATGATGATTGTCTTCTAAGAAAGCATTTTGATATGTCATTTTTTTTCAAGAAGGACAAGGTTCATTAAGATATTTGGAATTGCATAGCTACAGTTTAAATTAAGGAAAATAAAGAACCCTCTGTGAAATGTGGATGAATATATTCTAGGGGCAGCACTCATCCCAATCATCTTTTGCTGAGGCACCAGAAAACATGGCAGATTTTTGAGGCAAAGTAACCCAAACGACATACCATGAAACTTCTGAGAAAATGGAGGGTTGAGAGACTTAAAACCAAATCAGCTTGTGAGATTGCATATTTCACAGTTGTAATATTAAGCATTCAAGGCTTTAATAGAAATTCCAGCTTTTAAATTACTGTATTGTGCCTGCAGGGCAGACACAGAGAGGTAGGAGTTGTGTGAGGATCAAAGAAGTGATTTTCCTCCTTCATGCAATGCATATTGGATATAGGGCTCTGTAGTCGAAATATAAGTGACTTAGAACGGACTTATTTATGCTTCTGAGCTGCATCATGTTAGAGCCAGAACGAGTTATATAGCCACAGTGGATCCATGGCCAAACTGGATGCTGGGTAGATGATTTACATATGGTTGCTATCTATCTTGTAACATGAAACATTTTTTAAAAAGAGGGTTGGAGAAGATGGGACATGAATTAGTATTAATACCTTATTACCTTAGTACTAACATAATCAGTACCTTGGCACCCCACAAAAATGAGGATACTATTCATTTTCAGGTAGAAATGATGATGATGATGACTGCTATAATGTACTTGTTTTCCAAAGTGCTTCATATACGTTATTTCATTTATTCCCCACAACAACTTAATTTTGTGAAAGTGGCATTTTGGAGAGTATATTATAAATTTCTAACCCATACTTTTGTAAGTAAAAATGATAACAATATTTGACAACATAGTTATCTAATTTGAACTTCACAGTAACTGTCAGGTAGATATTATAGGCATATTGAGTTCATTTTACAGATGGGGAAAACTGAGGCTGAGGAAAGTTCATTGGAAATTAATATTATAGAGTTAGAATTAGAATGAACCCTAAAGGAAATCATGTCCAACACTATAATAATATATAATAACACACTCAATAAGTATCAAAGGCAGAATTTGAATAGAGGTTGTTCTGACTATCTGGAACTACATTCACTGTTTCATGCCTGGGGTTAGGGGTAGGATGGACCAGAACATATGGGTAAACAGAAAAGGCATTCCTATCATATTGAAAAAGTATTTCTAACTGCCCTTCTGCATGCAAATTGAGTGGAACATGTTCCACTCATGGCTGTGATATCCCAAGTGGTTTTATCTAACTTCCTTGGTGTTCCCTGCCATTCTTTTCTGTTTTGGTAATTAACTTATCAGAATCTCCAACCGTAGGTTTACACTTAAAATATTTGTGGAGTGGCTATGATATGCAACATATATTTTAAACATTTTTGCCCTCTTATTTTCTCTGTTATAAGAATTTTCTGAACTCACAACATAATTGTTCCCATTGCTACACTGGGAAACTATTCATTTGGTCTATGTCTACCTGACACAAAAGATGGATGGGGGTAAAAAAGGAGACAAATAAAATTGGTTGTGTGGTATCATGTAAATAAAAATTAGTGAATGCTTTGGGTTTTGTGTGTGTGTGTGTGTGTGTGTTTTGTCACAATTTGTTTTTCCAAATTGAATCATAAGAGTGTTTCTGTGTTTTACTGAGTTCAGTATTTATTAGTTGTGTAGGCATATCCTTAAACTATCCCACAGATGGAGTTTACATTTTACAAGGACAGTGTTCGCCCACTTTGTATTCCCTTTGAAAGAACTTCAACCAAATGATCTTGAAGTATTATTTGTTTTCTCTAGGATAAATGATGCTAGCTTCTACAAAACAAGAGTGAGATCAATCTGCTTTGGGTTTGGGGAAATGGCTTGAGGGATGAAATATTATTTAAATAATTCAAGATGAGAAAGAAAAAAAAAATATCACACTGAGCCAAGCACTTCTTCCAATAATGTTTATTAAAATAAACCTACATTTATTTAAAAAGAAAATGTAAGTGTTCCTCTAAGTCTTTTATACTAACCTATCAAGTTGTTAATTTATAGGAGCAAAGTGGCCTCCAAGACTTATTGGAGTCCCTTTTAAATTATTTTTCCCCTTTAGAAACAGGAAGTTATGTTTCCCAAAAAAGTTAACAGACTTTAAAATTAAGAGGCTGGAATTGAATTTGAGAACTCAGCCACCAGAAGGCTTGAGTGGATTCTCTTTGGTAAAGCACATTTTCCTATCTCCTCTTTACTGGTAGTTTCCCAAAAATACATACTTTTAGCAGCTTCTAACTGTTCTATCTATAAACCAATGCTTCATTCAGCTTCATAAAAAGCAATACTTTGTCAAGTTGGAGGCTGCATTTTAAAGAAGACATTAGTCATAATGTTTATTATGGGACCTACACACAAAGTTTATCCACCAAATAGGCAAAGTACAATGCCTATTGATAGACGTGCCTATCATTGTCCCACTCCAGTGGTTTTCTTCAATATTCTTTATCCTGGACATTTAAAAAAATGTTAGTATAGGACGACAATATCTTAAATTTATGAGCTTTTCATTTATTATATAGACAGACATTGAAAGAGGTTGGAAATGATCACCAAACAGGCATGGGAATGAAGGTTTTGTATTTCTTTTATAAATACCTTATTTGGTGTTAGGAAACTTAAATCAATTACTGGCTCTAAATTCTCATCCCAAAAATCTATGAACTGTGAGACTTTGAAAAAAATATTCTAAAAACACGGACCCACATATTCCTTGAAATGAAAGGGTGGGGGGGACAGAGCCAAGATGACAGAGTAGAAAGACTCACATTTGCTAGCTCCGAACCCACAGCCCATGGATTTCCTCTAAAAAGAACTCCTGACAAATTCTGGAACAGTGGAAGCCGTCCAGCAACACAGTGAAGGAGATTTCTGTTCCAGAGAGCCCTGAAAAACTGGTCCCAAAGGTCCATTGAGCCCCAAATGGGAGAGAAGCCCTCCCCTGCCCTGTCCCAGCCACGCGGCACTGAGAGGAGGGAGCAGATCCAAGCAGGCATCAGGGACCAGAATCTCCAGTGGCCACGAAGGTCCCTCCACCCACAGACACACAGATCAGTGAGAGACACGGGCTGAGAGGAGAGCGAGGTATCTCCAGGACTCAGGCCTCGTCAGGAGGCAGTGGCAGAGGCAGTGGCAGACCAGCAGCCAGAGGCTCCCTGAGCAGGCAGGAGCTCTGCTGCCGCTACATTACAAAAGGTCTCTGCATAAACCCCCTGAGGGAACTGAGCCTGGGAGGCGGCCCTGCCCCCACCCGAGCACCAGCAGATAAGCTCCCATTGAATAGCAGCCAGGCCTGCCACCAAAAGCCCTGAGGCTGGGGAGCAGCATTTGAATCTCAGACCCCAAGCACTAGCTGGGAGGACCTAGGCCAGAGGTGGAGAGGACTCTCAGAAGTCAAGTAACTGCCTGGGAAAATGCCCAGAAAAGGGAAAAAATCTAAGATCATAGAAGATTATTTTCTTGAACAAATGATTCTGCCAGTCCTCTCTAACGAGGAAGAGATCTGCTCACCATCAGGTAAAGATATAGGAGTCAAGGCCTCTATATCCCAAATGTTTGAAATAGATATCCAATGGGCTTAGGCCATGGAAGAGCTCAAAAAGGATTTTGAAAATCAAGTTAGACAGGTGGAGGAAAAATTGGGAAGAGAAATGAGAGAGATGCAAGAAAAGCATGAAAAATGGGTCCATACCTTAATAAAGGAGACCCAAAAAAATGCTGAAGAAAATAACACCTTGAAAAATAGGCTAACTCAATTGGCAAAAGAGGTTCAAAAACCCAATGAGGAGAAGAATGCTTTCAAAAGCAGAATTAGCCAAATGGAAAAAGAGGTACAAAAGCTCACTGAAGAAAATAATTCTCTCAAAATTAGAATGGAACAGATGGAGGCTAATGACTTTCTGAGAAACCAAGAAATC